>JAODKC010000021.1:12274276-12296783 GCA_026777985.1 Mormyrops attenuatus
TTCCGTGGAACCCATAAAATATCTGTACTTTATATTTCTACTCCCTGCGTGGATTACCTTACATTTATCTATGTTAACGTGTACTAAGGTACCCAATCAAACATTTCTCAAGTAAATAATGAGAGACACGTTAAAGTTCTGGATTATCAGTTCATAACCTGTCTTCAGTCAATGTGATTTAAAGGTTTATTTATACCTTGGAAAGTTATATGCACTCTGTGCCAAATGCATGCAAGACTACCACAATTGTCACCCAAGCTTAAATCTTAATCACAAATTCAATCACATCAAATGAAACATATTGTACATACAAGGTCCTGGAACCTCCTACAGAACATTATCTCAAATGAAATGCCAAAACAAATGCATAAATGATGAAAAAGCATTATAAATGTCTATTATGACTTGTGTATTACCTGGATAAGGTTGTGGCGATGTCAAACTCTGTTTGCTTCCTGTTGCCTTCCACCTGCTGGAGCTCTCCAAAAACCAAGTCGGCTTTTTCCAAATTAACCTCAGCCTCCTCCAGCATGAAAGGCAGTCAAGGATTTCAGCTGATTTACTAAAAAGATCCTTAATTACCGTTCTCTAGTACGTTAATATTTTTACCAAATGTTTAACAATGGGGTCGACAATGTGTTGTCTTCAAGCTACTAGTAACTTGCGGGGAACCATTCAGTAGCTGGCAGAACCCTATTTAGAAACAGTGTCAATTTTGTTTACGCACTTTTGGGCAATGCGTACCATGCTGTCACATCATGCAAGCTTCACTGTCGATTACCACCACCACCGCTGCCTGGCTGCATATCATCTTATATCAAACCCTTAGCTCTCCAGATTTTTCTTACAAACTTGAAGTTAAAAAAAAGCTCCAAGTGGAAGCTAGCATTCTTCACATGTTTAGATTCATCTGAGTTCATTCAAAGGATATTTGCCTAGAAGGAGGGCTGATTTTCCCTGAGTGTTATATACAGTAAAATAACATTCTAGCACCTCTGCCTTCTCCTCGCCTGCTGCTTCAGGGGAACAGAACAGGATGATAGCCCTGGCCTTCGCAGCGTGTTCCTGAGCCTGCAGCGGCCAGCCTGCATGGGTGCCGTGGTGGAGATATATGCGGCGACTTGGTGAACATTAAAAAAAATAAAAAATCTCCAAACTCCTAGGCTAAATTATTTTGACTGTGGATGACTGACACACTTGGTAAATTGTTAATACAGATGAGACATTCACATACAAATTGGTGAAACAACCCTTGGACATGTATTAACTTTGACGAATGAACACAGAACATCATAGAAAGGTCTTACCTTTCAACTGCAGATAACATTGGGCCAGTCTGGCATGGGCCTGAGCCAATTTTAGATGGCTGTCTCCATATACCAGCCTCGCTAGGGCTACACAGCGCACCTGGGCCTGGATACATGCATCAATCTAGAAGAGAAAACACATGCAGACATGCTGTTCCCTCACTTCAGGGAGGGACATCCCTCTCACAGGGAGCTCTCTCATTCATGTGGACTGTAAGTCACATCTCCTGTTGTTTCAGGTGTAAGTCACATCCAATACAGGGTAACATTTGAACACATATGAATCCAAAACAAGATAAATTCAAGAGAACTGGAATTTTATTTTTAAAACCCTGTCAGGAGAACTTCATGCAAAGGAATTACAAAAGAATATTTTGATCGGTTTGAGTTTGGACACTCATATCTGTAGTCTCAAACTTTGTTTGCTTCGTTACCCATCATGTTAAACCTGCATTGTATTTAGGCTGCCAAATACACTGCACAATTACAAATGGATTTCATCCCAATATGTGATGCCTGGATATTTGGAAATAAAATATGGATGTATGTTAATATTGCATTTGAATCTAAACACACACACACAATACCTGCTGACTGTCTTCAAGGGCTTGTGCTTCAGTCTGCCATTGGGACAGCTTCTCTTCAGGACCAATCCCGATGTCGGCTATACTCTCACCACCTCTGCTGGGGCTCTGGGCCCCCTGTCCTTTCTCACACCATAACATGGGGCATTCAGAACCAGCATTGTAGCTCCTGCCACAGCCAGAACTTCTGCAATAATTACAATCACAGTCATCATCTATTAAATTTCCTTTATTTCATGATCAACAAAAAATCAGGACCCACAAATGCCACGAACGAGTTAAATTGGTGGGCAAACTTTAGATAAATTGCAAAAACATGAAAATTCTGAATTATTTTCTCCTCAATTTATTCCCCCCCCAATTCAAACAGATGTCCTCAAAACCTTTGTGCACAGTATAGTTCAATTTACAGGATATAAAACACCAATGAATATTTTTCGCGTATTAGCACAGAAATGATCCATTTATGTACTAATAAAACCCTTTAAAAGTAACCGAACCATATCTTACGATACTGCACATTCGGCCGAAACGCTATCAAAATATTTTGTTGACCCGACGACAGCGTTCATCTTTCAACTCAAGTAAGGATGCGTAGCACAGAAAACCAAATCCTCCGTTTCCATCACACGTATTAAGCAACTAACTAACACTGGAGTTGCCTGACAAAATGAAATAACTAAACTTCAGTTAACGACAGAAGAGCAGCTGTTTTGTTTCACTTCCAAACGTAACAAAAGAGGAGACGCCGGCGGAAGTTTGCAAGAGCTCGTCGTCACTTCCGCTTGCTGCTGAGGATTCTGGGTAAGGAATGGCTACTGAAGGAGCGGTGAAAAACAGCTGCTATGTTTCTTTTTAGTACTGCAGTTGGGTCCGCCAAGTCATGCACTGATTTCTTTCATGGAGATAAATATTTGTTCTCCTTTCACAAATCATATTGGGAATTGTAAACGGCAAATATTGCAACCCACGCTGTCTGTGAAGTCAATGGTTTTTATTATTATTACGCGAACGCACACGAGCCGACAAGTACGGCTTATCACCAAAACTTAAGATCAACATTTTATGCACTTCGCCTTTATTCTCATCCTGCGACAACGTTCAGTCTTAAGACAATTAAGGTTTATATGAATCACTCCCTGAGAAATAAGTGTTTTTTTAAACAAAATTCCAGCACCACAAACGCCATACAGTGCATGGTATTAGAATGAAACTGTTTAGTTAAGTGTTAATGGCTGTGAATAATGAAACCATTCATTCGGTGAGATGGAAGTGGTGTGGTGTCACCTTGGCTTGTGCCGCAGCCTCCCATCTTCAGTGCTGAGGTTTGACTCCCGCCATTGGCTCTATCTGTGGAGTGTGCTGGACCTGTTCTTCACAGGCTTTCATGGCTTCCCATCTGTTACCCTGTGGCTGTCAGGCAATTTGATGTCTTTCTATTAACCATAGACTGAGATGGCCCCTTGATGTGAACGGGGATCCCTTGGAATGACTCCGCATTGGCATATGAGTAGCTGGTAATAATAACCCACCCCACTTTGCATGCTTCACATGTTCCTGTGTGATCAAACGCTGGAGCTTTTACTCTGTGACCCTGCTATTGTGCTCTCTGCTAGGAGCAGAGTCCAGGTGAAATGCTGTTAAAGGATAAGAGCTACCTTCATGATTTCTGCTGTAATTATGAATGAAATCACCCAATGCTTTTAGAGAATTGAATGGCACATGAAAAATCTCCTGTACAAAATGTTGTCAGCTAGGGGTGTAAGATACTCAGCAAGATATAACTTTAATGAAGATATAACTTCATTAAAGTTTCTGTGTAGCTCAGATGTTTTAGGCCGTAGTCCTTTGGATAACAATCAGAAGATATGTAAACTAGTATATTTTTGTCATAAGAAGGAGAATGAATTTCCATCTGAAATGTTTAATGAAACCTTTTGCCTATGAAGTGGCAATTATTTACTGGCATTTCTATCGCTGACAGCCCTCATGACCCTGACCTTTGATGGATGAATGGATCATTGGTACTCTTTATTTTTCTAATTGCATGCACCTCTTATTATATTTACTGTTCAGTGGTTAGCACAATTGCGTCACCTCTGCAGAGTTCTAGGCTCCTTACCAGTGTGTGTGGAGTTAGTGTATTCTCCCTGATGTGTGTTGAGTTTCCTGCCACAGTCCAAAGATGTGGCCTAGGTAGATTAAAATACCCTTCATGTGTGTTCCTTGTTATGAACTTCCACTTCCATCCAGGATGCCCCCAGCCTTGTGCTCGGTGCTGCTGGAATAGGCTCCAGACCCACCATGATCCTGTACTGGATAAACAGTTGGAAAATGGATGGAAGGGTGGATAAAGTGCCTTCATTACACTCCGACGGTATCTAAATCGAGGAGCAGGTAACACTCTGGGTAAGAACATTTGCTTGTAACCCAAAGGCTAGTAATAGGAGAAAAGATGTGGGTGGGATTATTGTGCACTGCAAATCAGGGTTAACCCACTTTCCGTTGGTTACGTAACCGGCTCCTATTTGGGTAGAGTACTTTACTGTTTTGTCCAGCAGATGTCACTAAGGAATTATCTATACCACCTTCTCTAGAAAGTTAACTGCTATCAACCTCCAGTACCGATAACATAAGCAACTGCAAATTTTGAATCTATAGAGCCTCATCTTACATGACAGATGTTACTGGTGGTTCAAAATCTATCTTTAATAAATAAAAATATACATTAAACCTATTATGATGATATGAACCAAGCCTTAGATAAAGGTTTTTTTTTAAAGTATGTGTTTTATGTTGAAATGTCTTGAAGCAGTGCACCTAGGCATTGAGGAAGTGTTTGAAGTAGATTTTTACACATTGTGGGAGTAGTCAGAAGCACCAAGAAACAATCAATTACTATAGTGACCTGATGGACTTTTTTCTGTTTCTCCTTGTGAATAATAGGTTAGCTTAGACAACATTCACCAGAGACAGTAGGACTAAACCAGTATACCATGCCATCCATTTGATAGCAAGCTAGAATCAGACTGAAACATTAAAATCATGCTACTCTGTCTCTGTTTGGGTTAAACTAAAGGGTTAGTCATATTTGAGTTATAAGTGACAGATATCCCAACTAATGGCGACAGAAACATCATTCATTGTTGGAATATTTCTTTCTTTGGGAATAAAACAGCAAAAAAGACTTACTGTGTATCATAACTGAGTTATATAAGTCTTATAACTCAATTTTGCATCAGGACATGGTGCTGTAATATTTCAAATGAAATTCCCAGATCATGACCACAACAAGGAAGCATCTTTGTATTGTGTTTCCCCATCCATAACCACAGCGATTCCTACTTCTGTTTTTCTCTATTTTTTGGAATACTAATGTTTGTAGCTCCGATCCCACATAATCCAACAATCAACACAGACATTCTTGTCAGTGCGACTATGCAAAAGGGGATGTTACAGGTGATGGCCGTACAAAAGCTCCACTGCGTATTTATCTAATTATTTTGTGCTCCAAACACTAGGGCCAGTTAGCATGAAATCTGTCCCCCGGCCGTGGGAGGTAGCTGACAAAAACCATCCAAGGCAGAAAAGAGAGGCACTGCTCATAACTCACACCTTAACCACAAGTGAATGTTACACCTTCATTTACACCTTCACACAAAAGCAAAGAATAGATGGTTCTACTGAACTTTTTAAGTCAGATCTGTCCGTGCTTGTCGGCACTCTTGAGCAGAGGCTGCTCAGTCTACAGAGGATCTAGCCTGGAGGTATTGGTGGGTGAAGGCGCCGCCCTTGCCAGCGGTTTCCCAATGGTCAGCTAGGATTCCTTCCACCCAGGTCCTCAGCCTTGCAAGGCCTTCATTGTGTCTATCCCAGCATGCCCTTGAACCATGTTTCCCCGGCAGTCGAGCCCCCAGCAGCACGGCGGGCCCGTCAAAGGGGCAGCTGTGTTCTCCCCATTGATCCGCGTGCAGACTCTGTTAGCGCATCGGCCACGCAGCAAACAAACGGCAAACAAATGGCAAACAGCGGTGCCATCCTGGCATGAACGCACAGAGGGCCAGCTGAATAGAGGGCCCATGGAGGTCTATTTAAAGCAGCTAGACAGGGGATGCTATCAGCCCCGCGCTGCATACACCTTGTTTGCCAAAGCAGTCTAAAGTAGCTTATTATAGCAGCTTCCTATTGACCCTGGCAGCCCATAAAAAGCTGTTTGTTTGCATGTTTGTCCCTTGGGTCTTTAGCTGGGAGTCCAGGGCCCAGCTTGGCCCCCGTCCCTGTCTTGCTTCTATTTTCGGGCCTGAGTGGCTCTTAATGACCCCGGCTGGGCCGGCACCAGACCTCTGCAAACGAATCTCCAGCAGCACCCCCTGCCAGACCCGAAGTCCTCCACTGGCAGCCACCTACTCTGGGCTTCTGGTTTCCTAATTTAGTAACGGCAAGTAAAAATATGCTCTACCCAACTGGCCCTGGAACGCAGGGCAGGCATCCAGCAAGGCCCACGTTGTTTTCGCGGCTGGTGGCCAGGGAGACGGCGGCCTTGCCCCCCCCTCACCCCCACCCGCGGCCCATCACCCCTCCAGCTTGCTCCAGTCACTCGATTTCGTTAGTCTCTCCTGCCACAGGGATAAAAACAGACAGAGGACCTCAGGGCAGGCCAGGTCCCAGACGGTGTGTTAAGTCTGAGGTGCACAGCAAGGGTTGCCTTGAGGTCTGAGGGGGTCTTGAGGTTCTGTTCCAGTTGGCAGCACACAGCTAGAGGGTCTAAAGGCAGTCCCCCAGACCCCCCAGCGACAAATCAGGGTCCATCAGCTGACACTTGTGTGATGGCAGGACTGGCCTGGTCATTGGAGATATTCTCTGAAGTGCCAGAAATACACAGCGGTTAGCAGATGGCACTTGGTTAAGGACTACGCTGTACTTCTTAAGCATCTTTTTATTATAAAGGTCATTTACTTGTTAGTGAGAGATGGGAGAATCATATATCAAATATATACACATGGATCTTTCAGCACTTATCAGTGCAGGGGGCTGAATCATACAAGTCAGGCAAACAGCCTGGATGGTGTGCCACTATAACGCAAAGCACACAATCACGCTCAATGGGCAAGTTTGAGGTGCCAGTTTTTTACACGAGTGCTTTCTCATAGCTTTCCCAGAAAACACAAATGTTAAGCACAATTTTGCTAAACTAAACACATGGCTTTCCTGAAGGTATAATAATTGATTGGCTCAATTTATCACTAGATACTGACAGAAAGCAGCTGCTGAGGAATCAGTGCTGCATCTGTGTCTCTTCTAATTGTTTAAATGCTCAGCTCACAGTCAGATCTCAGTGACACATAAAATAGGCCCCCTGTGAGTTTTCCTGGCTGTCGAACAGACGCCCAAAGAGAAAGAGGTAAAGTGGAGAGGAGCTTAGTGAGGAGGAAGGGGGGCTCCAGCCTACACAGAGAACGTGGCTTTTTTCACGCCTGAGGCTGAGGACACAGCCCATGTGCTCAAATAAGGAGCTCATTTTTAACAAGATAATCATAAAATGACAATATACCCCTGTGCAGATGTATCATATGTATAGAAAGCTTTTTACCTAGATATTCATTTCTAGAGCTGAAAGTGGATACCCCACCTAGCTGAGGCAGATTTTTTACTGATGGACTGGTAGTGCTGCTAAGCATTATGGAAGGCAAAACTTAATGTTTTAATCAGCAGTGAATAATTTACACTGAGTGCCAGCTTGAGTGACATGTTTTATTTTGTTTTTCTTCATTTTTTCAAAACTGTTTATTTAGGCTTGAGAGTTTTGTACCATTACTATGCAGTTGCTCAAATGTAAACACAACAGCTGTTTGAAATCTTGCGTCTCATGGTCCTTGACTGCTAAGATGACTCCAGTTTAGGGTTAAACCAGTCAATAATAGAGCTATGAAATGTTCGCTTTGCAGATTAATAATTCTAATTTCACACACACAGACACTCATGGAGGCTGTCTAAGTGTATGTCATTTGTTTGTGTATGACATTTGTTTGCTCGTGAGCTAACGGGAGTGCTAGTGTCTTATGAATGCTCCTTACTTTAGCAACCTGGACCCAACATCCTAGAACAGTTCTTACATTACATTCATAATGTTTTTTTATGAGACCGGACAGCAGCTGGTGAAGCAGTTTTAAGTCAGCAGCTGGTTTTAGTCCCAGAATGGGTCGATGCTGTTGTACTCTTACTTGGGCTGAACTGTTCCAATAAAACACCCAACCTTATACATGAGGGGAAGTTTCTGTGGGGAGAAGCTACACCTCAATGAGGAGCTGGCTTTTGGAAGCAGTATTTTTTTGTTCTTTTAAGAGTTTAAAGCAGGGTGGCAAAGTAGGTCAGTGGGTCAGCATTGTGGCCTCACACCTCTGGGCTTCTGGCTTTCATTCCTCTGTCTACAAGTTCTTCAGGTTTTTTTTGGGGTTTCCAGTAATGATTTAAATGTGCATTGATGTCTGTAAATTGCCTGGAATGGTCTCAAGGGCACCCTGGGAGTAGCTCCAGGCTCATGCTGTTGGATGAATATTTGTGGATGATGGGTGGAACTCCAGGCAAATGTTCCTGTAAGTTGGCGATACTGATTTCAGCTGCTCCAAAATGACAACGCAACTGTTGTGGTTTTTCCTCAATTGCTTGGTCACATTTCTTGAAATGTTCTTGTTTTCTTAGTAGTTAACACAACTTGCAGAACTGTTGACACACTTCAGAAAGAACCAAGTTTGTATTGTATGTGCTCCAATTTTAAATATCAGACATTTTTTCCCATAAAGTGTAAGTACAAATCTTTTACTAGTAAAGACAAAATAGAAATCATTACAGCATCTAGTCATTTGTATACTAATTACTGAATAAATCTTCCATTTAACTGCTGATACATATACAATTTGTGTGAATAGTGGCCTATTTTTCACACAACCTGCCCAAAATAATTATGTTGGGTTATAAGACCTGTGTTATTTTGCAACAAAAAAAAAAGTGTTATTTGCACGTCTGTGATTTTTCAGTTACTTGTGTGTCTGGGTGTGAAGCTTTTTTCCTGGTCTTTTTTGGCTGTTGTTAACGTGACTGAATGAAAATCATTACAGCTCTTTATGATGGGGAATCATTCAGCCATGACTGGGTCAGTATGAAGGGGACCACAGGAAATCAATCTGCACACACTCACCTCCTTAGACATTATCTTATTCAGACAGAGACTTTTCCCGAGATACTAGATGCTGTTTTATTTATTTGTTTGTCTGTTCAGTGACACATATTGTCAAAGGTTTTGTGCATTTGATGTAATAAAAATTCATTTAAACAGCTGAAGAGATGGAAGGCAACAGACTAGTGAGCTGTGAATGTATCTATGAGCAGGACGAGACGAGGAAGTCCTCATCGCTGCAGTCAGCAGCTCCATGGCCTTCCTGATCCTTATGGGTAGGTGTCTGTCAGCGTTTTAGGGAGCACGTCCGACTGCATGACCCTGCAAAAGGACACGTCTGTGATAATGGGACACGGGGCCAAAGAGAGTGGCTGTGTGTGCCTACCGGCTTCCGGGCCACACGAGCAAACGCAGGCTGGGACCATGTGCTACCACCTGCACTCTAGACCCAAGAGAAGCAGCCACCGTATCCATCTGTATCGTTCATGCGTGTCTTTGTTAGAAACATGCAGTGCTCCTGCTACAGCCTACTAGAAACCAAGAAAAAACAGCTTTTGCTGTTTTTAGCTGTGACATATTTTATTCATTTTCTTTTATGTTTTTTAAGCATATTTTTAATTTGTTTTAATATATATTGAAATATGTGTCATTTTCTAAATTCCTTGTCATATATATTTTTAAGCTTGTGACATATTTGAATTTATTTTCGTTTAAATATATTTCTAAGTGCAAGATGTTTTTCATCCCCGCAACTCCGGTGGGGATTAAGCCGTTACGATGATGGATGGATGGATGGATGGATGGATGTTTTTCATTCATTGTATACTTTTATTATTCACATATTTTATTTTTTCAAATTTCTAACTTGGGGGGGGGGGGAACCTGCATCATTACTGCCATCACGGCCAGTCACGAAGTCCTTCCTACATCTTGTCCAATGTCCAAGAATGATGGAATGTTCTACAAAGAAACACCACATCACACAATAAACGCAATCTGATGGAGTTCCACCCTAGACAATGAAATGCCCTCCCTCCACCGCTCAGCTGACTCCCCATCTTTACCTTATATTCCCAGTTCTAAGTGTCTTAACGTGTGATTTCTGGCCTCCCCCCATAAAGCACCTACAGCCACTTCATCCATAATCAGGTGTCGTTACTGAAATAATTAAACGTGCTGAAATGGTTTCTGTGATTTTGTTCCTGTTTGCTATTTGGTATTGTTTTCCTGGAGTGTAACTGTACCCACACACTACTTAAAATCAAGTTTAAATATACAGCACAGGCAAAAGCTTTGCAATGCTAAGAATTCCTCACTGACTGTAAGCTGGAAGCATCTGATACTTCCATCCATCCATCCATTTTCGGTAACCGCTTGTCCTATTCAGGGTCACGGGGGGTCCGCAGTCGATCCCAGAGGCTGCAGGCGCAAGGCGGGGAACAGCCCAGGATGGGACGCCAACCCATCGCAGGGCACAAGGTGGGGAACAGCCCAGGATAGGACGCCAATCCATCGCAGGGACACTCACATACAGCTGATGCCTATTGTTCCCATTTTGTTTTGTTGAAGCTTGCTCTGCATGGCAAACATCCTCATTTTGCAAAGTAGTCCACTCTCCATAAACCCGCTACCCCAACACCTCTCACCGCCCGCCAACAAATGAGGCAAACATTCATCTCTGATGTGCAGGACCTCAGTGTGGTTTCCGTATCGTGGTATAGCACTTGTTTTGCTGCAACACTTGTGTGCATTTCCTGTGTGACTTTGTCCGCAGATGTTTACCTTTTCCCCTCCTGCACCCCCAGAAAGCCTTGTTATTGTATTACACACGTGTAACAATCATTTTTAAAAAGTTTAAATGAGTTAAGAAGTTATAGCCGACTTCAAAGTTATGTGCACAGAGGCGTGTTTAATTGCATGTTGCATAGTTTGTTAAAACAGACATCTTTTTCTTTTTACTTGTTTTTAATTTAAAGATTTTGCTCTTTCTGTAAACTTCAGATTAAAAGGCCAACATCTGAGTGTCATAAAGGAATTCCATGAAATAGCTTATGATCCCAGAACTATTCTATCACTCTTCATCTTGTAAGGCGAAATACAGTATACCAGAGTGTAGGTAACAGTCACACAGCTGTGGTCTCTGGGAGGGTCTGTCCGATGCCACCAGCTGAAAGTTGATGCAGCTTTTAGGTGTAATGACAAAAACCTTGTTTGATAAAATCAGTTCATCTGTGCCTACTCACAGCTCATGTCACCCTCACCCAGAGGCTCAGAAACTGTCTCTGTGCCATTTTTACAGTTCCACTCTATGATAGTATTATAACACATCTGCTTTCACTTAAAAGAATGGCCAGAGATATCGGTTTACCCAATTTTAACTAATGTTTCTTATGCAGAACTCCACAATCAAGTTCAACTGTTACAGTTGGTGTTTTCCCCCGAAGGCAAAGAATGGATTATGAGTAAAAATAAAATTTTCAAAAAGCAGGATGGGCTGTAAGGAAATACACCAAAATCTTTCAGATGCAGCAATACCTTTATTTAATCCTTAATTCCCCGTTACAGTTATATTCTTATGATTATTCATACTGAGCTGAAACTGAATGGCTTGGCTGTTGAACTGAACAAAACAGGATTTTAATACCTCAAATGCATCCCTCTGTGACTCATAGCTGGGATGCAAATATCTCAGCAGCTGCCATACTTTAGATAAAGACAGCTATTCATGTGTTGAGTCTGCACCGTTTTCTGGTGCTTTAATGCAGGTATTTCTGCACCTGATACAACTGCTGAGAGAAAAAAATAAACGTTGCAACCAAATAAAAAAGACCATCTAACATTGTAATGGTTAAGATAAATGTTGTGCATGTGAGGAGTAATAATATTTTGGCTTCACCTGAGTTTTTAAATTCAAATTATGAACCGTTTCTGCTTTTCCAAAGCTGGTTTGGATACTGAGTCCAAAAAACAAAGAGTTTGTAGGAAAGAAAAAACTGGCGGCAGGCATCCAGCTGGGGCCTCTAACGTGCTCAGATCTGAGCTTAGCGAAAGCTTCCCAGCTGATATTGTTTATAGTTGCGCAGACAAAGGGGAGCAATAAAGCGATAAGTATGCTTTGTTTGTCTACCATATGAGAATTCTTGTAACAACGGCTTTTACATTGTTGTACATTTTGCGAAGTTTATTTGCTGCTTAGGTCGGGCTTTATCGCTTTGCTCCAGCACGGCACTGCTCAGGAGGCTCAGAATATGCGAGACCCTCTGCTCATGTAGCTGGGGCTGTGGCGGGCGGGGGGGTGAGGGTTTCGCTATTGTGGGACACAGCAGCGGTGTGCCTTTGAATCTCACAGAGGGCAGTTTCAGAGCGAACGGCCCTGCAGGCTGTTTCAGTACCAGTAATGAAGAGGACAGGGGTGTGCCCCCACCAGGTTTTGCCGTACAGTCAGTTTGGCGGGGGGGTTGATCTCGATGGACATGGGGAGATTGATGAACCCCGGACACACCGGCATGAGCACAGCCGGCCCCAGTGCCCTGCGGCAGATCCTGAGCCTGCCTGCTCAGGTGGCACCTCCTGCAGTGACCTTCAGGTGACCCCTGTCCTTCTGCACTCCAGCCTCCAAGGGGCTTCCTGATAGCACATCCTTCTGTCAGCACACGGGGACCTGCAGCCTCCAGCGGCCAAGAGAACATGAGCTGCTGTCTGCCAAGCAGCCAAAGAGGCGGGGGACAGATGTCCCTATCTGTGATTAACTGGTCTGGTCTGTTGTGGGCACACATCTTGTTTGTCTGAAAGCTCCTACATGTGGCAAGAACAACAGTAACACCCCTCTGCCCTTAATTAATATCTGTGACTTAATGAAATCAGTTTGTGTGCTGTGAATGCTTTTGAGAAGAGCGGCATTTCGGATCAGTTACTGGACAGCCCGCTGGCTGCTGCTCTGACTTCCTGTGCTGCACATAGCAGCCTGTTACTCTTAACGGGCTTTTGTTTAAACAAGAGGCGTCACGTTGGCTTCAGTTACCCAGGCGTGTTTAAACGATCTCATCCTTCCCAGTTTGTTTGAAGAGCCGCTAACAATCGTGTGATGGATTTGAAAGATAAGCAAATAGTAAAAAAGGGCAGGATTGCTGTCTTTTTCTAGGGTTGTGGGGAGTGTCAACAGAGGACATATGCTGAATTTTAGCTGGCTAGTGCTGGTGGCAGTATTCTTCGTTACCTTTGATAAGGCACAGCACAGATGGGCGGCGTTGCACAGAAGCTTCCCCTATCTCAGATCAGAGATGTGCCCCCCCATTGCCTCTCGAGTGACTGTCTCTGTCCTTATCACAACCATTTAATTTCACTTTCCCTCTGTGTTGCTGCATCTCTTTTTGTAGCACAGGGGGTTTTCATTAGGGGTAACGAGCATTCTGCCCCTGACACACATCCGCCTCAGAAAGCCACTGCCTGAAGTGCCTGTATGGTGCGGCGTGTGGGATGTGTGAGCAACGCATTGAGCAGAATGTGTAGGACTTGTAGAGAGTACGTGGAAAAGATGCATGCATAGGTACCCAGGCGATTATCTGTGTCTGTTATGTGTGCATGGTGGGGGGCTTCTCTGGAGGGAGAGCCATACAGAGCAGAGCAATGGGACATCAATGATCGACCAACCTTCTAGCGAGCTGACAGCAGCGGGTCACCCATCACCTCCCAAAACGCGAGTCCAGAGACTACTTTGCTTCGCTGGCTGCCAGACCTGGGTAATATTTTCATCTGTACTTTCAGGGCAAACAAAACTCCAGCACAATGTAGCACACTTGACAGAAATCATTCCAAATAAACATTTGCAAGTTCTGACCCCTGTATCCTTGGTTTTGTCATTCTTTCCGAACATTTTTTGCTTATGTTTATTATTGGGGGATCTCCTCTGCTGTTCCTACCACTTTTTGAGTGCCTACAATGTTGAAGTCTCTGTAAAAAGCCTGTTAGGTAAAAGGTAAGCTATGCATTGGCTAATTTTACTAAACCAATGGTACAGAAACAGAAATACTGAGCTGCATATTGAGTATCATTTTAGGAAGAGTCCAGGACTGGAATCCAGAACATTTACAATTAGAAAAAAGAACACACTGGACTTGGTATACATCATTTCTCACGTGTCTCTTTCCTTCCTACTATGGACACAGAATTAAGGAGAAAGAGGTTCAGAATTAATTAATTGCCTAGTGTGACTAATGGCCGGAAATTATTTTGCTCTTTTCGTGGCCTTGTGTTATTCGTATTATTGAGAGGCTAACATGTTTTTTCCTGACTCATATCTGGAGACTTTTTCCAGCACACATCATTAAAAAAGGTTGATCTCAGAGCTTTTGATTTAGTTGTCAGCTGTATTTCATCCAATAATCGTCAGAATTTGAAAAATCCTATTTCCTGCCCTAAATCTCCTTCAATTGATCAATTGCCTTGGAATTCCAATTTTTCTTTTTACTGTGATGCAAAAGGATGTTTTCCTCATTATATTAAGTGGGATTTTTGGTTTTCCCAATGAGCGTCATCCCGAATGACTAGTGGTCAGAGAAAGAGAAAACATGGGACATGTGCTTGATTTACACACCATGTTTCCAAGATACAAAAGCCACAGTTAATCTCATCTCTGCATAAGGGAAGTGTTCTGGTTTGAAAGGTTAGCGGCAGCAAAATGCAAATGCGTATAACCCTTCTGGGAGTTGCAGAACTGGCCAGCACCAACATCGTTTTCCATTTTTTAAATTTTTTCTTTGAAAAACGGCGACATTAATGGGTTGCTTCCACGTTGCTCACAGAATCTGCGCGGGCTGTGTTTGAACCGGCTTCAAACGACAGCGGTGCAAAGTACAGTGAGTGTTTTGTTCAGTGCCAGCCATGTGCATGGCATATGCTAACAGCAAGATCCAGGGAGGTGAGCTGGCCTTCACTCAGGCGACTCGCTTTGGTCATCACCCAGAGCCTGGCTTTGATCTGAGGAGATTGGGGTGGGGAAAAGGAGAGGGAGAGGAGAAGGACAATGGAAACATTTCAGACAGGAGCTGTGCTTCTTGAAAGGAGCCACATGGAACAAGGCCCTTTGGGGCCAGCTGTTAGCCTTTCACAGATGGACAGCTTCCTTCTGCAGGAGAAGTCGGCTTGAAAGGAGTCACATGGAACAAGGCCCTTCTGGGGCTGGCTGTTAGCCTTTCACAGATGGACAGCTTCCTTCTGCGGGAGAAGTCGGCTTGAAAGGAGTCACATGGAACAAGGCCCTTCTGGGGAAGACTGGAAGAAGCCACATGGAAGAAGGCCCTTCTAGGGCCGCTGTTAGTCTTTCACAGATGGACGGCTTCCTTCTGCAGGAGAAGTCGGCTTGAAAGGAGTCATGTGGAACAAGGCCCTTCTGGGGTCTGGCTGTTAGTCTTTCACAGATGGACAGCTTCCTTCTGCAGGAGAAGTCAGCTTGAAAGGAGCCACGTGGAACAACGCCCTTTGGGGGCTGGCTGTTAGTCTTTCACAGAATGACAGCTTCCATCTGCGGGAGAAGTCAGCCTGAAAGGAGCCACATGGAACAATTCCCACTAGGGCTGGCTGTTAGTCTTTCACAGATGGACAGCTTCCTTCTGCAGGAGAAGTCGGCTTGAAAGGAGTCACGTGGAACAAGGCCCTTCTGGGGGAGACTGGAAGAAGCCACAGGGAAGAAGGCCCTTCTAGGGCCGCTGTTAGTCTTTCACAGATGGACGGCTTCCATCTGCGGGAGAAGTTGGCTTGAAAGGAGCCGCGTGGAACAAGGCCCTTCTGGGGCCGACTGTTAGTCTTTCACAGATGGACAGCTTCCATCTGCAGGAGAAGTTGGCTTGCCCAGATGCGATGAGGCTGCTGTGAATGGCAGGGGCTGCCACCCTGGTCTCTCTTCATCTGAAACTGAGCAAATCATTAGCATGTCCCTCACTATTCAGTGGACTGTTCCTGTTTTCCTCAAGAACTTAGCTTGCTGAGGTGGACCGAGACCAGACAAAGATAAGTACTTTATAGGGATGCTCCGATCGATCGGCCAAAGATCGGTATCGGCTGATAATCACATTTTATGACTCGATCGGTACTCGTTAAACTTGGCCGATCTTAGGAACCGATCACAATTGATGATGTCAATGCGTGAGGACGTACACGATGAGTGGGGACGTAAATGTTTTGGCGCCGCAGTCATGTCATCGCCGGTGTGGAATTACTATGACGTTTAGAGAAACAATGAAAAATTCGCTATTTGCCGTTTATGTTCCAAAGAAATCTCACGTGGAGGCGCATTGTCCAAAACATTTAATACAACGAACCTCATTCGGCACTTAAGAACGAGCCACCGCGAGTCGTATGGCGAATACGAAAAACTGGCAACTGCAAAAAAGGCAACGGTAACTAATAATGCGACTCTCACTCAGCCATCCATTACAGACATTCTGAAAAAACACGAACTGTACACACCAGACAGCAAGAAAGCTAAGGATATAACCGCGAAGATAATGGAATTTATATGCATTGACCACCAGCCTCTGTTGGTCACAGAAGACATTGGATTTAAACGCCTAATTGCACATCTTGAACCACGATATAAACTGCCACGACGCAAATATTTTACTGATGTTGCTCTCCCAGAGTTATATCAAATCGTCTACAGCCACATAAACCGTCTACTTCACGAAAATTTGACCGCGGTGAGTTTAACTACGGACATTTGGAGCTCTAGCGTATCCCCTATGTCCATGTTAAGTTTAACAGCGCAGTGGATTACCGAAGACTTTAAAAAGAGGCAAGTGATTCTCCACTCCCAGGAATTTCCTGGCTTCTTGTGGATTGCATCAGCCGGCTCCATTTTGTTTATTAATTTTTGTCTCATACTAAGTATCCTGATGTGCATAGTGTTATGCATAAACCCCATTGTAAAGGCATATTAAAATGTTCACTATATAATAAATACTTCTTTGTGATTATTTAGTACTCTGTTAAAACAATAGTCACATTAGATATATTACTGTAAAAATATAACAAAAATATAACAAAGGCAACATTTATAGTATTACTTTATCTGAAAAAAAGTTAATGGTGATCAGAGAGCTTACATATCAGTTATATAAACTTGAACCATCAGAATCGGCATTGGTATCGGCCGATCACCATGACAAAAAATCGGTACTTGGTATCGATGGCAAAAATCCTGATCGGAGCATCCCTAGTACTTTATTTGCCATTTGCGCAAGTATGAGTACAGAGACATTGGTATTCTTCTCTTCACCTATCCCATCTTGCTCTCCATAGCTTGGAAGTCACAGCACAGGATCAGCCAACATGCAGCGCCCGTGGAGCTGGGGGTTAAGGGCCTCGCTCAAGGGCCCACGGACATGTGACTGTTCTGCTGAGGCCGGAGGTTAAACAGGCGATGTTCCGGTCACAGATGCAGAGACTTAGCCCTCTGAGCCACTCACCTCCCCCTTGATGTTAAAAGATACTGTAAACACACTATGTTTGAAGTGCAGTGCTGTAGGAGTTCTCCTGCTCTGCAGTACAAGACCCTTAAGACCAGGATGATAACCTGGAGACTAGAATCATGGCAACAGCATCACGTACAACATCACTGCAACTGACCAGCAGGTCCTTGCTTACCAATCACACCCAGGTCATGAAAGCCAGCTGCTCCTAGTTAGACTCATTGTCACAATATGGCTCTTTTATAGGATCAGTAGGGTGCTTTGACCAAAGGAGAGTTGGAGGGGACTTTGAGGAGCACGGCGTGTGCTGCTGTAGCTTTACGTGTTTTCCCACCACAATTTCAGCACATTTACCTCAGCCTAGTAGCAGCCAGCTATGTGAGCTTGTTCTACAGGAAGTCTAACAGTAGGCCAGGAAAACCTATGGGATGTACAAGGGCAAACCAAAAATCCAACAGCTTGGCAACCAGAACCGCTGCACCCTGTACTTGCATTGTCCAGCTCAGCCGGACGTATCCACGACAGCAGGCCAGCGCTGGGCTTGCTGCTTTAAAGCCTATTTCCTTCTCACAGCTACCTCTTTCATCTAGGGATGTAATATAATAGCAGTCATTTCCAGCTGCAGTCGAGCACCTCATTCCCATTGCCGGCGGACAGATTGCTTGGTTTTTGCACCCTGCCTCTTCCCTGCCAGGTGGAGCGTACAGTTATCAGGTCCCGAGATAAACCCCAGGCTGGGCTAATTGACTGAGGAGCATAACCATTTCACATGTGGACGTGCTATCGGGCATGTGGGGTGGGTGGTGATTTCACACAGCCGCAAACCCCCTCCCTGTTAGCTGCTATTGTGCGCTTACACAGACTCTCCAGGGAAGGAAGGTGGCTGGCTGGCTGGCTGGCTTACGGGGGGGGCTGGTTTCTGGAGGATAATGATCCCAGGATGCTAATGAAGAGGCTTGAGTGTCTCTGCTCTCCCCCTTCCTGCCGTTCTCAATGCACTCCTACTGTCTCTGCCCCAGGATACCATCCGCTCAAGTTTATTCAAGGGCATATTGGGGCCCTGTGCCACCCAAGCAGGACTCCTCACAAAGACAGAGACCTACTGAAAAATCTCTCCACTCTTCCCTGTTATTTGCCTTGTGGAATTTAGACGCTGGCGTGGGAAACAAAATTGATGAATATTGAAGTTCTGGCAAATTCTTTGTTATAGTAATAACAGATTTTTTAAAGCACAGATAATCAGAGAAGAGCCTTGGCTTTTGGCTGTGGTTTTACTTTCAAATTGACATCTTTGTGTACAGTGTGTTACAGTGACACAGGGGAGGTGGAGCCTGAAGGTGCATGTAGCTTGAGCCGTGACCTGGAACAAGTGAAATGATTTTATCCATCGTGCTTTTTGTCGGTACACCTCACTACTGCACCATCTCCGCCGGCAGCATTGTTCTCTTGATAGGGCCTCCCATTCGGCCTGAACTGCCCAGATGTTACCTGCGTTGGTTTCAAGGAGCTCTCAGGAGTATTTTGACTTACAATAGGCACAGACTTGAAGCAATGGGTGAATCTGCGGTAAACAATAAAGCTACCAGTTTTCTTATACAAATTCTGATTAATATTTCATATGCTTTCTGCAGTAAGCTAAACTACAATACTTAAAAATACAGAAGAAATTCTGACATGGAAATAAACTGCAAACTAAATTCCCTTATAAGCCCGTCTGTTTCTGTAATGACTTCTGTTTCTTTGGGAACTCAAAAGCTTTCATGCAATTTATCTCCAGCTGCTTTCTAATAATTTACTGATATTTTGATACAACCAAAAAGTTGGAGCTCCCCTGATGGGGAAGAAAGTCTTTCATAACCTGGAGGTCCCTTGGGTTACGCTGATGCACTTTGAGCCCTCCATCAACCAATCACAAGATCCTGTCTCTCAGCACTCCTTTATCCAATCACAAGTTCCCATCTTTGAGCACCCCATCAACAATCCATTAGCCACTGTTTCAAGGTCTTCCCTACCTCTGAGCTCCCATATAGCCATTCACAAGTCCAGGTCTCCAAATACCAACCACAATCACAAGGCTGTGTTAATCCTTAGAAAAACTGAACCAGGCTGCATTCAGAAATATACTTAAAATTTCTTTACACAGTAATTGTATTTCCAGTGGGCCCCACCAAGCACCTCAGGTCTATTTAAAAATTTTGGAAAGAAATGTTTGCAGCAGTTTTGACATTTATTTGTTGCAAGAGTATCAAAATGAGACTTACTGGCCATGTCACTTACAAGGAATTTGTCTTGACGACATGACATCCTGCAAACAGAGAACATCTCACATTCGACAGGCAGTTTCCAACTCACTTTAAATAGTAAATACGTTAAATAAATGAGCATTGGTGGATACCAATTATAGTAATTTTGTTTGTTCGTATTGGCAGGACCACCCGTCAAAAGAAGCTATTTTTGTGTCTTGTGGAGCATTTCCACTGCCACCAAGAACCAAGCAGTACCGCGAACTGAGCCACACCAAGAACCAAACCACACCGCGAACCGAGCCATACCAAGAACCAAGCCACACCGCGAACCGAGCCATACCGCGAATCGAGCCACACCACGAATTCGGATAACTCGGAACTTAAAAATTTCCAACCTTTTACTTAAAAAAGTGCTAGAGAATGGCTGAACAGAATGGATTCATAATGCAAATTTAAATGCTAATTCCAATAGTGTTTGATGGTAACATTACACATGATTCTAACAGTCATGCTAATGGAAATTAGTACATAGTAAATCATGATGTACAATGCGTGAAAAGTAAACAAGTGTGTGTCCGGTTTTACGTCACTGTCACTCTCCAAACTTGGCAACACCTTTACCAAGCCGACTCTTCTGCTGTGGGGAACTGAAGCAAGCTGGAACCATAATGTAAATAGTCTCTCTTTGAGCTACGGCTCGGGTACGGCTTGGTGGCAAAGTGCCATTCGTTTTTAGAGATCAACAACCCAGAGTGTAGAGTCTGGACGATGCATTGGGCAGGATGAGAGGGCTCGACAACAATCCTGCTCACTTGTTTCTTGGACCTGGGCTGTAATGGACCTGGAAGTAGGGCAGGTCACAGCCAATGACTGTCTGAGCAGAATCAGTGATGCACTGGGTCTGGTCTTGTCCCACGTATGTGAATATGATCCGAATCCAAAATGACTACTTCCTGATTGGGCATGCATACATCCATCTGTCAATCTTCCAACTGCTTATCCCAGTCAGGGTCGCTGGAGGCCTGGAGCATTACCCAGGCAGCATAGGGCAGAAGGCTGGGGTGCTACCTGGACAGGAGGCCTGCACGTAAATGTTTGTATGTCAGTTTAAGCCAGTATCACACAGAAGTTTTACTTGGGGCTGTAAATAAGAATTTCTCTTCTCGTTCACTGTTAGCCAGTGGTTCTGTGAGTTACAATTTGCATTTTTAGGGCCAGTTTGGGGGGATTATTGATTGGGATGCAGCCACAAAAAATCTTGAATTTCTGTTCATTTCATGATAAGACCACATGAACCCCAAACAAGCCACACGTGGCACTTCAAGGTTCTTGATGTATACAGTGCTAGCACCCATGGATACTCTGCTCAAAGCAAAGAGTCACCTGCTACCCAGATGTGCAGAAACACACTATAGTTCATTGATGCCATATTATGTTTTTTTACTTTGAACAGTAACCTTAATTATATTCAAATGTAATCAGATCCCTTCTGAACAAAAGTATCTACCCTTGATACTCCAGAGGTAGATTACCTGTTTACTAAACCTCATTGCTTTATTGTTCTATTAAAGTTATTATTTGGAAATAAAAGCATCTCATCTGGTATTTCAGATGTGAAGCAGGTGCTGATTAAGGTATGTAACTTAAAACCTGCAGGATTTGGCCCCTGGAAGACAAAGGTTTGGCCCCCAGCAGTGGGGCGCGCTGCTGGCGATAGGTGTCAGTGACTCTCACCAAACGACTGCAGCTTGAGCTATTTCTGGGAAGTTGCTCCTTTTTCCATTTTTTTCCCCAAAATTAAAATGGGATTCATGCTGTGCTCTAAAAGTGAGTTCTGCAAGGTAATGGCAGGAGAACAGAGAAGGGCTGCCTGCCACACTAGGTTTGACTGGGGATGCTTTTGCACAAGACATATGGCTGGAATCTGGCCATGCGGGGGGTCGATGGTCTGGCAGGTTGTCTTTTGGAAGCGAAACGCAGACCCATCTTTCCACAGATTCGTCCTGATTTGGGAGCTACTGGGGTCGGTTTGCACCCTACTGGCACATACCTACCGGCTCCACTGTTCTTCACAGCACAATGCAGAGATCAGCCAGCTATCTCCAAAGGATCCTCTTCCTCTATCCTTAAAGTGCTCTTGATATTCAGTGACTATAAAAGGTTCAATTTGCTAGTTGGAAAGCAGCATCTTAATTAAAGCCAACGACGCCTCAGCCACCTTCACTTTAGGATTCACTTTAGGTGCCAGTAGGACACCTCTGTGTCACTGGAGGGAGAACTGGTTTGAGGCAGGTGGGGGCAGCAGAGCGGGCACGTCTGTGGTGCTGCTGAAAATACTGGATATATCGTCATATCTTAAGTGCGAGACATCCTTGACAGTACCTGGCGTGTGCAGACAAAAAGACTAACTTTGGCCTCTGTCTCTCTCTCCGAATTTGGCCAGGACATTTCAAAACTGTTACTAAAGCTCTTCCAAGGTGACTATTACCAAGTTTTTGGGGTGCAGGTGCCAGGAATGAAGCTCCTTTTTTTTTTTTAGAGAAAACGCACAGATTACAGCAAGTCAGAGCTCTGACAGCTCATCTTTGTTAGACGCTGCTAAATGACACACTACAAGCTGTAAAGTGATGCTGGATGGACATCTATCCCAGTGACAGCTGCTTTGCTGTTCTGCCACGGGGGGGGGCGGCCCCCCGGCGGGCGGGGGGGGGGGGGGGGGGGGGGGGGGGGG
>JAODKC010000021.1:12315486-12327783 GCA_026777985.1 Mormyrops attenuatus
TAGTAGTCTATGACTGTTCTTCAATTTATAAGCTAGACGTAAGATCAACAGCTGTCAAGATCAAATTACCGCTAAGATCGTTGTATAAAAAGTTGTTAGGAAAAAGAGTGTACACGAAAAGATTGTTAGTGATTTTTTTTTACATGCAGGAGTCAATCGACTCCCAATCGCATTATCTGGGTGTTTTAGTCCGACTTCGAGAAATTCGATTTAGTACGATTTCAGTCGTACTAACATGTTTTCATGTTAGTGTGCATGTAGACGTACTGACTCTTATTTTAACGTCTTCCCTGATTTTTCTGCATTTATGTGACCTTAGAATAAGAAAACTGCAGCATATTATTATTTTATGTGTTTGGCAAAAACTAACCTCATGTTTCCAAGCCTAAGGCTTAGCGAAATGCATGGAACCACATTTATTTTGGGTGCAGACTTAAAAAATAAGTTTATACATTATGATTGTTGATTGGTTATGTAAGAAACTATAAAATGTTCCGTTTAGATGGAGTAAAAATGAAGGAGTGTTTGAGCTAGACAATGTTTTTGTGACCACCGTCCTTCATGTTTCCCACACAAATGGAAAGACTGCTAAAATTAAGAAGTGGTCCTTTCAACTTGAAGCCTCAACACACAGTCTCGATCAATAGTCTCAAGGCCCGGCATCTGGGGCTGGAAAACAACTGGGGGAATTTTTCCCGTCACCCTCTGGGATAGCCAACAGACACAACCAAACTGATTAAAAAGGGGCCACAAACCTTTTCAAAACCTTTCAAAAACATTTTGCCATTAGGACATTATTTTAGGCATACTGTATATACTTCAATACTGATATCTCAAAATTTCTAATACTTTCAACTGAACTACATGAATGTCAGAGAGCAGTTAAAATACGATGTTTTGCCTCCTACCAATTCCAGTGATCTGTCCTGTGGGCTAGCTGGCTATTAATAAATTAGCTTGACACTAGGTTGATCTGTGTGGGCAGACAGGGAGTATATTGCATGAAATTTAAATTATAAAAATGACAGAGCACAACATAGCTTTTGGCTTATAACTACATTTATCATATTATCTTATGCAGTTACTGTGACTCGGGTTCATGGAATTGCTTCAGTGAGAGTAACAGAGACATTTTATAATTGCTGACAGTCAAGTAATTTGATCTGGTTTTGATGCAGACCCGTGATGATGACTTTAGAGTGGCTAGTCGAGGTGGACACATTACAAAATATGTTATTATTTTCATTGTGTAACCTCAACATGTGCACTTGCTCCTCATTTGGAGGGTGATGGTAAAATAATGCTGCAAGTATATTCATGCAAATATTCCCACTGTCCTAAGAAAGGTAGCAATTTATGACTGACCTGCTTTTAGTTTGATTCATGGTTCAACCCTTTGAGCTTTCAGCCTTTTCTGGGCAATTCTGCCAGTTTGGGTTGTATTTAAATATCAAGCATAAAAACCCTTGTGGTAGACTGGAGATCCAAGCAACAAAATGCATATAAGGGCAGCCTTTGGTCTGGAAATACCTCAAAACAGAATTGATGTCTCAGAGAATCAGGAATCCAGTGTTGATAAAAATGAAAGATCACATCTAGACATGCAATTGGCTTTGGTACATCTCCATACCTTTCCACTGCCACCAAGAATTGAGCCATACTCATGCTAACATGGCCCTACTTACTATCAGGGCTGAAAGGGCGACTAAACTGAGCTGGTTCCATCACCACTATCTGATGGGTCGAAATGCATGGAGATACCAGTGATCTGTATTGATATGCATGGAGATACCAGTGATCTGTATTGATATGCATGGAGATACCAGTGATCTGTGTTGATATGCATGGAGATACCAGTGATCTGTATTGATATGCATGGAGATACCAGTGATCTGTGTTGATATGCATAGATTATCTGAAGGAAAAGGGGCACATTCTATGTTATTCCATATTAGTAGTTTATCACATCACGATGTATTGATACATTTCTGATACCTTGGAACTTGAAAATTTCCAACCTCTTACTTAAGAAAGTACTAGAGAATGTCTGAATGGAATGGATTTGTAATGCAAATTTATGCAAACAAATGCTAATTCTGCTAGCGTTAGATGCTAACGTAACACAGTGATTCCCACAGACATGCTAGTGGAAATTAGCACATAGTAAATCATGATGTATACTATGTGAACAGTAAGCGTCTCCTTGGTTGAAGTCACTGTCGCTTTCCAAACTTGGACGATCTGGCCCTACTGCAGTGGAAAACCAAAGCGAACTGGAACTGCAGTGTCTCTTCACGGTACAGCTTGGGCATCTATTGGTTCTTGGTGTCAGTGGAAAACTGCCAAGTCCCACAGGTTTGTTTTGTAATCTGTAATCTCAGCATAAAATGGCATACAGTTTAGACAAGAAGCACAAGAATAACATGTTATATATTGATGCCTACAGATGAAGACGACAGTGTACTACTCGTGTATAGTCAGCAATCTGATTTGGGTTGTATGGTATTGAAAAAATTCCGATATCGTAATATGATTTTTTTTTGCAATAAATATTGTGATAAACTTTAAACTGATTTTTAAACATGTACTAGGTAATCTTGAAAAGGAAAAATCATTAATGCTTTAATGTTTCACTGGACATTCAATGGGCTTTTCTCAAAGCCAATTTGACAACATTAAACTGTCGCTCACTGTTGGGCTGTTAAAAAAAAAATCATGTCCCGGAATCTGCATCAGAAATACAAGTTCATTGCACCTAAGCTCAGCATATAGAAGTTACAGAGATAATTGAAATGTTAGGAAAACGGTCACATGCAGCACATCCCCATTTTACTTCAGTAGGGTTTAGTCCAGTTGTCTGGACTGTATCTCTTTGTAACATTTAATTGTGCTGAATGAAGGAAAAATGTGAACACACAGCGTGGACCCTAAGCTGATGAAATATTTCCCACAGATAGCCTTAAATTTTATACCCTATCTGAGTGTCTATTTAGTTTTAAGTCATTTTAATTGGCATCAAGCCGCAGAAATACAAGATAATGCTACCTGATACAAAATGTCAAGGTAAATTATTAAGCAGCTAATTTACATAAGATTAATGAAATGATACCTGAAATTAAGGGCATTATGAATAATGAAGAAAAGAGTATCATTTCTGACCTTGTTAAATTTTTAATGAGCTTGCCACAGTGACTGTGGCGTGGTTGGCCCATTTTAAAAGGGAAGCCATAGCTTCTCAGAATAATAGGGGTAATTAATTGGGTCGGATTGTTCCTGGGAGCTGTTTGCTTCCATTGAAAACAAGCTGCTCCAAAACAAATGGTCCACTGCGTGTTTAGGTACTTCGTCCCCTATTTGTCTGCTATAAGCCTTCTGAGAATTCGCTACAGCATACTGTGAAGGGCTGAAAAGTCAGGGAGGACTTCCTGTTCAATCATGAAACTCCAATGAAGCCCGAAGACACAGGACTGTCTATTCTTTCGTGAAACAAGGTAAACTGTGACATGTTAGTAATGTCTGAAGTTTTAGGACTATTATTTTGGAGAAGCAAGTTAAAGAGGCTACACTGAGACACTTTGACCGTCTGAAGCGGTAGGACTTCCTTTTATTTCGGAGAGACAGTTTATACAAGGTAAAATGTGACTTCAGTAAAGTCTGAAGCTGTAGGACTAACCCTAGTACTTTAGCAGCTCTACTTGTTCTTCTCGGTTTCACTTCGGTTTCCTGCATTGATCTAGTATGGCCGAGGTGAGCTGTGTGTTTGTGTGTGTTCTGGGTCATCCTCAGTAAGTATCACCACTGGCACATAAAGACAAAAATGACCAGGCGACTGCTCAATTCCACGCTGTGGCATCAGACCAGCATTGCTTCGAGAGAGGAAAGGAGAATTGCATAGGTTTTTTTCAGCTTCCTTATTCTGCTAGGTGCTCGTGAGCTGCTGGATGCTTTTCCGCCATTCGATGGTCAGCTTTCCCAGAGTACAGTAAAGGTGTGGCAGTCCGGGACATGACCCCGAGGAAACACAGCAGCCGCCCTTGGTTTTCTGGCAGGGGCACATGCTAGCTCAGCCAGGGCTGATTTGGCTACAGATCCATGGGGGCGAAAATGGACCAAAAAATGCTAAATAAACAGGTACTGAGAAATGTACCCCCCGATCACATTTCAGCAAATGTGGAAACAACCATATCATGAAAGAAGGTTCTGAATGAAGATTTTAAAGCTTGGAGTATGTACTGTTTCTTTATAACTAAGTCTTAAAAAGACTCTTACATGCTATCCTGTGCCACTTGTAACTGGCAGGGCAGGGCTGGTGTTAATTACAGTCAATAAGGAGAGAGCCGATCCAGTCTGTGAGACAGTGTGGGTATATTTAGATCCTGTACGCCTAGCGCTGCGCTGAAGTTTGCGACTCTATTTTCTTTACTTTCTCTTAATCATAGCTTGGATTGTTATGTAAAAGTCACATGGAAATGAAGTGATTTGGGCTTTCACACATCATTGCCATGCATATGTCAACTGATGCATTGCAAGGCAATTAACTAGAAGACAGACCATACATAAAATAACAGGTAGATAATTCTTAAACACAGATTTTGCTGCAGATAGACTTTTGCAGGCTTTCCACAGAGACAGATAATAAGAAAGATAAAGGTTCCCAATGGAAAAATAACTTTAGTGGGACTGAAGTTTTGGATGGATATGTCAACAGCAACATGGTGCAGGCCGAATAATGCTCTAATAAGCCTATACCAGGAAAGTCTGATTCTCAGGGTTTGTTAGGTGTTAGGAATGGCATTGAAATAACAGCCTTCACAACAAAAGACCCTGCTCCCCCACTACTGCCTACATAAGATACGGTGCTGTCCATGAATCTGTCAGTTACTCGGGGTGCAAATATATATAAAAAAATCCAGACAAGCAGAGTCTATTAGTTCACAGTCTTGACAGTCATGGTAGGAAGAAGACCGTAAATGAGACTTGGATAAAGGCAAGTTTTCCCAGGGTAACTTTCCGATCAGCTTGAGGTCTCTCTTTATGGCTGATAAAAAGCACTCAAATATTTCTGCATCCTTGCTTTATTATTTTATGAAGTCAACAGGATTAAAATACCACGTGTTATGACTATACAGTGGATCTAACTTGCCTAGGCTTTCGTAAAAGTCCTAAGCATCTTTTCAGTTCATTGTTTAATTGGACAGCAAAGTATCTGTGGCTATTTCTGGTCTAATGCAATGTTGAAAATGCCAGCTGTCCCTATCACAGCCTGTCACACTGATAGCCATTGTTCCTGTCTGGCTTCTCCAGAACGAGCACCTCTTGTCATAGGTGAACTGTAATGCACATTATTTATTTTATTATTTTTTTTTACTGTTTTATACATGTTCACTCCATAGTCTGAAGCTTCCTTTTCGCTCTGGCATACACTGAAACTGTCTTTCGGAACAACAGAGTTGAGGGCCAACAAGCCGACTTTAAAGAAAGCTGTTCACATGACAGACAGTTTGAGCCATTTTATATATTCCATTTCATACATACACACATAGAAAAAAGATCAAGAACATCTTAGGAAAGTTTGTGTCATCATTTTATCTGTAAACAAATGTCAAATCATTCTCAGTAGCAGCAGTCTTAAACTTTCAGTTTCAATACGTCCCTTTAGAGACATGCTGGGCACAAGAGGGCTGTTTAAACTTCAGTCCAAGTCCTATTTCCATAGTTTTACGGTTATTTAAACTTGCAGTTTGTTGGATACATTACTTTGAGCAGTTTTGTTAGTGCTCAAGTAAAATTAAACTGTAATCTGCCCAACATAGCTTCTGTACTGTAACACAGACACGTGCCTTGGATAAAAGCAGTCATCAGATTAGTTTGGGAGAACCCAAATTTTACTGTCCAACTTAGCAACTGACTCACTGTGTGCCATGAAGCCCTATTCCGGCCTGGGCGTGCAACAGAGAACTATTCGTGTTTGTGTGTCTTCTTGGGCAAGTAGACCTTTGCCAACCCACCTGCCCCCCCCCCCCCCATTCTTGTAGCCTCACATTAATGATAACAGAAAAATATAAATGAAAGACCCAGCCACTGATTGATAGCTGCAGCTGGGGGGGGTGTCCAAGCTTGTTCGGGACCCCCTCCTTGAAACAGGGGGGGTCATGGGGGGGGGAGAGAGAGAAAGAAACACCTACATGTATGCAGTCAGCAGCAGGTTCTGTGAAGGCATCTGACGACCAGAGAAACAGGTGAGAAACTCAACACAGTGTGTGGGTGGGGGGGCACTGAGGGAGGGGGCAGGGTGAGACTGTGAATGTGTACTTGCCCCCGTGCCAGAAGTGGTGTGGAAACAAAGGGGGAGGGGAGCCTGGAAACCAAGCGAGAGGCGTGAGCCAGCAGACAGTGGTGAAGAGCCATGGAGGGAAGACACTGTGGCCGACTGGAGGGAAGACGTTGTGGCCAACTGGAGGGCACTTCAAAAGCCTGTGGTGGGGGTGTTACAGCATGTGCCACGTCACGTGGACATTATCATCTTCATCAGCAGAGTCACTCAGCTTCCTGCTTCTGTCGGCTTCCCGTTATGTGTACTGTCCCTCCTAGTGTACTGCGGCCACTGCTTAATGATTACAAAAAGGCAATAGGCTTTGCAGCAGTTAAGTATGAGACAGGTATATATTGCTTTTTTGCAGCTTTGAATTTAATTTAAAAAAAAAGAAAAAAAAACATGCAAATTTATTACCAGTAATGCAGGTGTGTTCAATGCCAATAGTATTGTTTTTTTAACAAAAGCGAAAACACATTGTCACATTTTTTAAATAAGGGATGAATATTTTAAGGAAGTAAACAAAGAAATATTCCAGAGTGTAGAGAGAAAGTCAGTAAATGTGAAAATGTTGTAAATATTTGAATGGAAAATCAGACAATTTATAGATTCTCTAACTAGCTGTAGCATTTCATGATGTGCATGAAACAGGTTTATGTGACATGTGTTTGAAATCAGCATGAATTAAAATATGAAAGTTGCTGTGCAGGCAAAGTATAAGAAAATCCCAAAGGCAGATAAGCCATTTTCTCACTTTCCACGTAAAGGTACAAGGGAAATGCCAGCGAATGCGACAAACGACATGAGGAAAGTTTGGAGAAGCAGAGAAAGAGGCTGTGGCAGAAATGTCAGTGTAATGAGACAAGCCGACAAACGGTGTAGCGCTGAAATGAACAGAAGGAAGTGTGTTCACTTCCCGCTAATCTCTGGACTCCAGATGGCTCGCTATTTGATGTGTTTTGCAGGGTCCGGAGCCAGTGGGTGGCTGCAGTGAGCTGTGCGTGCCCAGTCCTGGCTACATGCTTTCTTTACTGGGGGTGGGGTGGCTTTGTGGTGAGAGAAAGGGAGACAAAGAAAAGGAGAAATAAACCTGAACAGATCAGATGAGTCTGGGCAAGTTAGTAAACCAGTAGAGTTTGTAGGAGCATCCATCATTTATCAAGCTAGTAAACCAGTAGAGTTTGTAAGAGCATCCATCATTTATCAAGCTAGTAAACCAGTAGAGTTTGTAGGAGCATCCATCATTTATCAAGCTAGTAAACCAGTAGAGTTTGTAGGAGCATCCATCATTTATCAAGCTAGTAAACCAGTAGAGTTTGTAGGAGCATCCATCATTTATCAAGCTTTATGACAATGGAAATGCTGATGTCTAGCGAATGGAAATGTGCGAATGTGACGTGGTTTTCGCTATTTTAACACACACCACTGGTCTGAACTTCCCTCATGCAGTTTGGTGCCAGATCTAGGACTTTGTTGGGCGAAAGAACGCATTATATAACCGCACAAACTGGATCCACCATCGCTGGCCAAATGAAACTTTACTTTCGTTGCATTTTCATTATTATATCATGAAATTTAAAGAGATATATGGCTTGTTAGTGGTATATGTAAATGATGGGTTATTTTTACGTTGCCATAATTATTTAAAGGGGACATTGCAAACAGGCAGAACAGCACAATGGTGTCTTGGCTGAAATCAGAACGAGAGTCAGTTTCAGTAGCAGAGTATGAAAAGGCAAGAAAAACAAAAAAAGAAACATTTGTCCTGTATGGCCTTTAATCACTAGCACTAGATGGCTAGATGATTATGCGTAATTAATGATCTTGAACTATGAATGTCGATAGGAGGTGCTCTACTGAGTATATTGAGAGAACATCACGACTTGAAAAGACTGCATTTATTATGAGAAATATATATGCTTCCAGTCTGCTATTGAGTCAATATATTATAATTTTGAACACGTTAACAAAAACATTTTATTTATGAGTATAAAAGTTTTTAGCATACCTGGCAAGCAAGTCAGATAAATTCTTCATAAAGGTTTGGACGTGTAACTAAAGGAGTAACACATTAATCATCCCATATCCCACATCCCCCTGTCTGCAATGATAAGACATACATTGTGTAATCTTCAGCATCAGTATTGGTATTAACCTTATTGACTTGTGTACTGGGAGACAAATATCCGAAACAGCTGTAATGTTCTCTCTGTTCCATGCAGCTTCTATGACATACAGTACATATATGTTCACTAGGGCTGCGTGTTGGCACAGATGCCCCGATTTGATTAGTTTCATGTTGGATTCACAAGCTAACGATTCAATCCAATCTGATCCGATATCAGTCCCATAGAAATGAGATATAAAATACTATTGTCACGCCCACGCGGGCGGGGCCAATCGGCTGGGGGCGATCACCGGCTGATCGTACCGCTACTTAACATCCGCGAACGCAGCAGGCGTTGTGAAGTATTGTTGCCATTTCGTAATGCGCCTTGCTGAGCACTTCATTTGTCTTTTCTCTCCCCGGTCTGTCCCGCCTGCTGTCTCCCGCCTGCCTGTCTTGACCCTCGCCTGTGCCCCGACTCCGTTTCTGGATTCCCCTTCTGGTTTTGGTCGCTCCCGTGTTTATCAATAAACACCCCTTTCTCCGCACTTCGGTGTCTGCCTCCTCCTTTCTGACCAGGCATCACAACTATATAGCAGCTTTCCGTGTTTAGAGAGATGTTTAAAAAGCTCTACATGGAACAGAAATTTACAAATGCACTGGAAATAATAGTGAAAACCACAAAAGAAAGGCCAAAGGCTTTTATACCAAAATATTTTTATTTGATGAACATTTGGGTATTGTTCCTTAAAGACAAAACCAACCTGTCACTTTCAAAGCACAAAAAACTACTTCTCTCACATGACATGTTTCAGAAGGACTAGATAAAGTTAAAGATATATGCCAAAACATAAATTAGAATCTTTTTATTTGAGGAACATACGGGTAATGTTTAGAGCTGGGAATCAGCCCTGACCCTCACAAGTGCTCGATTGCATTATTCAATCTACATTTAAGACACATTCACAAATGTGCGATCAAACCAGATCTGTTGTGAAAACAACAACAGGCGCAGCACCGTAACATTAACGTTGCAAAGCAATGTCATTTATTCTTGTACTTATGAATACACTGAAATATTCCTTCTACACTTTTCCCTCTGCGGTTCTTGTACCCAGCCAGAAATAAATTGTACCAGTAGACTTTTAGTCACTTTCATTTGCATTGAGTTTCCCACAGTGCTAAAAGGACAATAATTAGCAATATTCTCATAACTGACAGCGGGTCATATCCAATAATATCCTTTTTCTATTTACATAATGTAAGCAGTGTAATGGAAATGACTGGTGTGAGAATAAAGCCCTACTTGACTTGACATGCTTGCATTCACGGGCCCGCTGTACTCCATTGCCATGCCAGACAATGCACCAAGATGGCGACGTGAGGCGATTGCACAATACTGCTGTGACCCTCCTATAAGTGAGGGAGAAAGTAGCGCCACGTATATGAGGACCAATACAGGTAAAATTCTGCAAAACTATTTTCAAACTCAAGCGGAAAAGGCATAAATTAACTAGGTCAATAAATTAACTAGATCCATCTTGGGATTTTGTGAATCAATATCAAATAAGCAAAACTGGGATCGCGATTAATCATAAAATTAATATTTTTTCCCAGCCTGTAGTATTCACACATGATGATTTTCAACATCATTAGGCCACTTACACCCGTGTGTGTGTCTCACGTTCTCCTTTGGAACCTTAATATGAGAACTCAATTCACATTAATCCATAGTAATACTGAAAAGTATCGTGCCACAGGCATGGTTGGCCAAAGACACCGTCGCTGTTTCAATGCAAGCGGGCACATTCTGCTGAGCTCCTATAAATATGAGTGATCTCAGGCACAGCTGTTGTTGGATGTTAAAGAAAGGGGAGATGCCCCCAGCCACTGGGGTATGCCTAAGGCTTGCTCAGGGCCGGGGAGCTGGCACTTTAAAAAACATGGGTAGGTAGTGGCCGCCAAGAGGGCAACAGCTGGTGCATGCTTCGCTCTAAAACCTGGTCCACAGATGAATGTCCATGTAGGCCACCAATAATATACCAAACAACTGATCCATCCTCTGTATGTTAACGTTTTTGTTCAGCAGACAGCAGACTAAGACATTTGATTGGTTGACGTCAGACGTTAATGACAGGACTAGGGAAAGACGAACAGGGAAGCACTTAAATACAGAGACTCGATTGGACAAGACTAGGAACAGCTGGTAATCAAGAGGATCCCACACGAGGTTAAGGAGGGGGCGTGGTACACAGGAGGAGCGGCACGATCCGGACGTGACAGTGTTGTTTTTCCCCTTTAAGTGAGCCTCTGTTTTTTGCCACGACCGTGATGCCTAGGTCTGCCAGGGATGGAGGGAGCTTCCGGAGGCTCTGCCTGCTCACCAGCCAGTGAAAGCCCTCAGCTTACCTGTCATGAGGAGGCATTCTGCATGCTTGATGTTCGGCTGGCTCAGGAGTGCCGCGAGCTCAGTGAGCAGTGATGGCAGAGCCAGCAGTATCGCGAGTGGTTGCACAAAGAACTGGGGGGCTGGAAGTGTGAGCGTGACCGTCAGATGCATCAAGCTGAGGCAGCGGAGGCAGTGTTACTCGGCCGCTAGGTGGTGGTGGTGCGTGGCCGCAAAAAGACGTGTCACGCTTTGGAGGCTCATTGGCACACAGAGCTGGCAGAGCAACAGGAGGAGGGTGAGCAGGACCAACAGCGGCTGCACAAGCCTCTGGAGCAGAAATGGGGCAGCATGGAGAGTCTGCAGAAGCAGCTGGCGGAGTGGAAGAGGAAGCAACTGGAGCGGCTGCGTGAGGCCACCGGAGTTGTGGAGCAGGGGAACCAGCAATGGAAACAGCCGGGAGGTCAGCAACAGTTCCCCACCAAGCTGTACAGGAAGAATGGCCGGGGCCCAGGGGGATCTGCTCCACCAGAGCCTGCTGGTTGCCCAGGGCCCACTAGCAGCCCAGCTCCACCAGCTGTCCCCAGCTGCTCCGCGCATAAGCTGTCCCCAGAGATAATTTCACATAATTTCAGTGATTCTTTCGTTAACACAAGTGACAGTGTTGATGAGGACAAGGCTGGAGATCACTCTGTGGTGCTGATTGAGTTAGAATAGCAGACTGGATGCTTTAAAAGGAGGGTGGTGCTTGTAATCATTGTTCTTCCTCTGTTAACCATGGTTACCTGCAAGTCACCATTGCTTTGCACAAAAAGGGCTTCACAGGCAAGGATATTGCTGCTAGTAAAATTGCACCTAATCAACCATTTATTGGATCATCAAGAACTTCAAGGAGAGAGGTTCAATTGTTGTGAATAAGGCTTCATGGCGCCTAAGAAAGTCCAGCAAGTGCCAGGACCATCTCCTAAAGTTGATTCAGCTGCAGGATCGGGGCACCACCAGTGAAGAGCTTGCTAAGGAATGGCAGCAGACAGGTGTGAGTGCATCTGCACGCACAGTGAGGTGAAGACATTTGGAGGACAGCCAAGTGTCAAGAAGGGCAGCAAAGAAGCCACTTCTCTCCAAGAAAAATATCAGAGACAGACTGATATTCTGTAAAAGGTACAGGGATTGGCCTGCTGAGGACTGGGGTGAAGTCATTTTCTCTGATAAATCCCCTTTCTGATTGTTTGGGGCATCCGGAAAAAAGATTGTCCGGAGAAGAAAAGGTGAGCGCTACCATCAGACCTGTGTCATGCCAACAGTAAAGCATCCTGAGACCATCCATGTGTAGGAAGTGGGCTCACTCACAATTTTTCCTAAGAACACAGTCATGAATAAAGAATCCCCCTAGAGCAACTTCTTCCAACCATACAACAGTTTGGTGATGAACGATGCCTTTTCCAGCATGATGGAGCACCGTGCCATAAGGCAAAAGTGATAACTAAGTGG
>JAODKC010000021.1:12327930-12339067 GCA_026777985.1 Mormyrops attenuatus
CCATAAGGCAAAAGTGATAACTAAGTGGCTCAGGGAACAAAACATCGACATTTTGGGTCCATGGCCAGGAAACTCCCAGACCTTAATCCCATTGAGGAATTTGTGGTCAATCCTCAAGAGGCGGGTGGACAAACAAAAGCCCACAAATTTTGACAAACTCCAAGCATTGATTATGTAAGAATGAGCTGCCATCAGTCAGGATTTGGCCCAGAAGTTGATTGACAGTAAGCCAGGGTGAACTGCAGAGGTCTTGAAAATAAGGGGCAACACTACAAATATTGACTTTTTGCATAAACTTAATGTAATTGTCAATAAAAGCCTTTGACACTTATGAAATGCTTGTAATTATACTTCAGTACCAGAGAAATATTTTTTTAAAAGATCTACAAACACTGAAGCAGCAAAAACCAATACTTGTGTCATTCTCAAAACGTTTGGCCACGACTGTAATGCCTGTGTTAGAGTCCTTTTAAGGGCTTAATAAAGGGGTATTGTTTTTCCCCTTTAAGTGAGCCTCTTTGTCTTTTGTCGCAACCGTAATGCCTAGGTCTGCCAGATGATACAAGTGTATAACTTAAGGTATGATTTTACACAAAAATCTTACATAACTGACACTTATCCAGAGTGACTTACATTTTTTCTAAATACAGCGACAGTTCCCCTGGAGCAAGTTGGGGTTAAGGGTCTTGCTCAGGGACCCAATGATGGTAGTGCCAGAGGTGGGACTCAAACCCACAATCTCTTAGTCCAGAGCCAAGGATCCTAACCACTAGACCACCAACACCCACAAAATGAAAACCGCAAATCCATGTTTTGGAGTGCGGATTCCAGTTCTTTCGTTTTTGGCAGTCTGTAAAAAGACAGTTCCTATTTCTTGTTAAATTAATTTGTATAATTAATTGCACAACAGGTCATTCCCATTTTAAATGTGGTTTCGCAGCACCCATTCTGATCCCTGGTGCTGCCGCATGGTCTTTCTGCTCCTCAGTGCGTGTCATCGTAGTGACTTCCACCTGCTGTTGCGTTATGCGCATACCCTCTATTGTGTGCACGGTACTGGATTGTAGTAAAGGTACCACTTTACAATAAGACGACCCTTATGAATTGTTTATGAATGGTTTATAATCAGGTTATTAATTACATTGTAACACTCTGTAAATCCATCCATCCATATTCTGTACCCACTTGTCTTATTCTGCGTCAGTGAGTAAATCATTAGACAATTATAAACAAGAAAACTTTTTTTTTTCATTTAAGAGTTACTACTATTTTAAGTGGCAAATGTAAGCTAGCCGTATTGTACAGTGGTACGGTAAAGAAATTGGTCAATTGACAACGTTACATCTCTGTCTAATACCTGAAACGTCTATAAGACAATTTCTCATGTTAAGATGGATTGTTTCGGTGATTCAAAATGAACTTGACATGACTTTGAAAACGGAATATAATCAATTCCTAAAACTTAAACAGCTTTCAATAAAACTATAGCACTTTCGGGGTTATGTGCACAGTTAAACTATACGGCACTATATTCGTTCATGTACATTTGAGCAGGTGATAATGGGTGCGGTATCGCGAAACAAAAATATTTCAAAGTTTTTTATTTAACACTGGGCGCCTTTAAGTCCGGGCCAAACAATCCTCCCTAAGTACCGCGCCTCTCCGCCGGATCCTGCAACTACACGTGACAACAGCCCACGCGCGTCGCTGGGCGGACCGCCTTTCTTAAATCCATTGGTCAGAATCAACCCTCGGAGCATTTTCATTGGTTCAGCCGAACGCTTCTCCAAGCCCGACAGCCCTATTGATGCTGTAGTCCCAGTGAATGACGTCCATGGTTTCTATGGAGTAAGCGTGAGCAACAATAACAACAAAAACATATATTAAACTAAAAGTAACACATTTCAACGCGCGAATCGTTTTATTATTAAAAGATCGTTTCCTTACACACAGTGAAACGATTTTGAACACCGGGGAAAAAGTATTTCAATAGTCACGTTTCATAATTTGTGTTGCTTGTTGCAAACGCTTCTTTCCCTGCGGACTCTCATTCAATATCACTGGCGTCACACGGCACTGCACAAGATGTTTAACTAGAAAGTTCTTTAATATTTCTTATTTGAGCTGGAGTGGGGGGAGGTACTTAAAGCTTTCGCCAAGACGCCGGGCAAACGCATCTTTGAGACACATGTCGGGAATGTGAGCTGACAGCTAGCTTTGAAGCTGCGCCCTAAGTTTCGGATCTCTAAAGTTCGGCCTCACCCTGGCCTCGCTATCTGTTCGAAGGAGGGGTGGAGCCTCCATGCCTGCGCCTAACGTGTAAGGAGGAGACGGAGCGTGCCTAACCACGTCTAATGGGGGCGGAGCCTAAGGCTACGACGTCCAACGAGGGGGTGGAGCCTCCATGACTGCGCCTAATGTCTGAGGAGGAGACGGAGCGCGTGCCTAACCACGTCTAATGGGGGCGGAGCCTAAGGCCACGACGTCCAAGGAGGGGGTGGAGCCTAAGGCCACGACGCCCAAGAAGGGGGTGGAGCCTAAGGCCACGACGTCCAAGAAGGGGGTGGAGCCTGGCGCGAGGACAGGTTTGCTCTTGTGAGTTTGTCAGCTCCCTAAAAATAGACGCGCGGTATCGGCCGGAGCGAGTGTGAGCTCATGTCACACTGTATCCATAGGAGTCACTGATACAGAGTATCTATATCCAGCGAGGCACTGGGGAGAAAGGGGTGAGTAGGTAAAATAGTAGGAGCGTTACGCGGAGTCCTGACTGAGTAAGAGGGAGAGGCAGGCGAAGTAAAAGCGCGAGAGATCGCGGAGACCGAGCTAATATCTGACATATTACATTAATTTGGGGGAAACATTAATGTATCTCCGCGCTTGCAGCAGCCGTGTAAAATGTCATCTGGCCGAGCTGCTCGCTCTTTTCTCTTTACTTGCTCTAACTCTTTGATCTGGCACTTTTCCTGCGGTTGTTTAGCGCCGCTCGTACGTACCGATTGTTTTTTTTAGAAACGATCCTCTGAAGTATCGTGACCGAGCGAAGGCTTCGGCACCGGCGGTCAGAGCTTCGGGAAAAGATGGTCAAATGTGGCGGATTTGATATGATTATGGTGAGGCGGCGAGGCGGGGGTCCTGCTGTTTGACAGATGTACCACATTAATTACTGTCACTTATTCTTATGTTACACATAAGCAGAGTACAAGTGATACGGCAATATTGGTCATTTTAAGTGTATTTTCGGATAACTTCCGAACATTTTCATTGCTTCATAAGACGCCTCAACTTTGCAGTTTGATTTGTGATCCGTATAGTTCCGGAAGTTCGGTCCAACTGGACACAAAGTCCAGGCGGTAGAAAGCAGATGTGCAGTGATTGTCTGTCATCGGGGCGGAGAGCTGAGGGGCGGCCGGGGGGCGGCTGGAGGGCGGCCGGGGGGCGGCTGGCCGCCTACTTTATATGCCGCGGCATCGGAAATAAGGGATCCCTTCTGATGCGCCATGTCCCGCCGCCGCCTCCGGTGCCCCCGCTCGACGGCCTCGGTGCCCCTTTTCTAATTTCTTATGAACTGTGATCATCCGCGTATCTATCGATTGTTCAGAATAACTTTTGTTTTAAATGTTCTTGTAACATCTGACGTTAATCACCGTTAGGTACGATCGACTGCATTAGTGTGATTCCCGTTTTATGGACATGTTTGTATAACCCTAAAAACTCATCAGCGGCACATATCCAGTCTATATGGATAACGGTGTTTTCTCGGATTTTACCTCCAAACTGCACCCGAGTGCCAGGCTGCTGCCTGCAATGTACCGGCCGATCGACGCCCTCCTGTCATCCTTACGCGCTTTGCAAAGTTATACAAGGACTCTGCTGTTTTCATTTCTTTGGATAAGAGTTGTGTCCGATTTCACCTGTAAATTAGTGTAAAGTCTTTATTTACTGGTTATTTTGTTTTGCTGCATGCAAAAGTTGCATCTGCGTACCGTCGTTGTTAAGGATGTCTCTTCGGTTCTGAATTGACTTAAATCAGTTTAAGAGATTATCACTGGATTGTAGGATAGTACTGGCACCTGTATTTCCCGAACACTTATGAAACGTCGCCATTTTTATTTTTCGTTTTTGTTTATATACAGCAGTGTTTAGTCCTGACCTGTTCTCTGAATAGTTCAAAATCCCCGTCAGATATGCATTAGTTTTAACAGACGTATAAATAAAAAACAGCTGTAATGTAGACATGATCTGGGTTAATGTTAGTCACCCACTAGCAGGGGAGTTGTGCGCCTCTTGGTGATGGACGCTGTGCCCTTCGGGGTCCCGCTGACCCCAGAGGCTCCTGCGTGGAATTCTCACTCTAAACTGTTTTTTTTTTGTTGTTAACTGATGGCGTGAATATATTTATAATGTCTCTCCCATTAAAGGTGTAGACCCCTTGTCTGGGCACCTTGTTCTGTGCTGTTCTCTGTCTCCGCCTGACCTTGGTCTGTCTGCGAATCGGGCGAAATTAATGCCAAATTTATTTTGAGTTACCCTGTTCTCCCGTGTTTAGTATAATGGATCAGCTTGAATCGAGTCGGGTCTCAGACATGGATTGTAAAGACTCGAGTGTAAAAGACTGTTCTGTGTTTGGAAATGAAGGAAAACGTCTTCATGGATTTATAAGGAGACTAATTGTGGAGACTGTTGTTCATGGATAGCCTATGATTTCTAATGTGCGGCTTTGCTTTGTACCCCTTTGGAAGTAAACATGGTGAAAGTTTCATTCTCAGGCAGTAGTAATAAGACTTTTTTCCCGGATGCTATTTCAGGCTTGCACAAGGAATAGACGCTAACGTATCACTGGAAGGTGCAATAGGGACGGACAGCTGTGTCTAGTTTTAGTTCAGTTCAGATCCATTTCTGCTAAATGTAATTTACTGTGGTTTTTCAACACGATTTTTAAAAAGTCCTCTTAAAGTGCCTGATCTTAAAAACACTTGATTTTAAACCCCGTGGTTTTAAAGTTTTGTACATTAGTCGAACCTGTTAATAATGTGATTCTGACACCACCTCACTGCTCTGAATGAAGTAGCTCTCAGCTGCTATTTGTAAAGAACCGTCCTCTCCATTCAGTCACATTGTAACTTTGTTTTTGCTTTATTTTTAATTACATGTTTTTGAAACACTTTTTCACCAATAAAATACATTTCTATAAGAATTCGATAATATGTTTACAACTGTAACACAATAAAAACATGTAGGTATTATTAATACATGCTTTTATACACACTACCTCTTAATTGGTTTAATTTAATTTTGAATGTGGAATGCACACATAAAATATCACATAAAATACTGGCCCTGTGACTGACTGCTGTGAGTAGAAAATGTACCTTAGTTATTTCGCTGTAAAGCATTTTAGCAAATTTATCTTTCACAGTGAACTAGTTACATTGCAAACTAGTAACATAGGTATATATATACTATTTTATAGAAAACAGATTATATATTTTTTCTCATAAAGAGTTTATGTTGTAGTTTATTTGACATCAATTCTTTCATATTTAATTTTATTTACTTAATTTTTGTTTGTGATATTACTTTTTTCATTTTGTCATCTAGTGTTCATCGTGTTCACTGGTGTCTTGGTCTGTCAGTGCAGTTGTAACAGAAGCAATTTCCGTCTAGGACCAATAAAGTTTTTTCTGATTCTGATTAACTCATATTTATTTTACACCTGTGTAATATAATAAAAGCATGTGAATAGATTAAAAATTAAAAGTGCAAAAATGATTCTGAAAAATACAATTGAAACAGTGATTACTGTGATATTGTTAATGGTTTTTGCCACATGATATAATCTGATAACAGTTGCTGTACTGATGAGATGTTTAGGTGTCGAAATGTCTACGGACTTGTTTGAACTAAAGTATTTGTTTCCCGTAGAGAATGATTGTCTGTGGTGATAATTTCTTGAGATAAGCATTGCAGAAAGTCTGAAGCAGTGATCTTTGTAGTGATCTTGTAACACAATTCGCTGTGCTCACGGGGCACGAGCTTAGCCTTCCGCTGGTTGTGTCCTGTTGTGTTTACTTAGCGGTATTGCTGGTGACAAGGCACGCTGCGCTGAGTCGTCGTAAAGACCCCAGGAGAAAGGCTTGGCATTCACCCTTACTATGGAAAACTGAAACTTGTCACTGATGTCCATTAGAACTAGCAGGCATTGTCTTCAGTTTCATGTGAAATCCTTTAAATATATAATTGGTCATTTTTTTTCTTGGTTAAAACTGAATTTATGCCCCGTACAAATCTAACATTTTTTAGATACAAAGTCATTTTGTTGGCTCACTTCTGTATATTAGGTAATAACTTTTAATAGGAGTTTGATTTTAATGTTCTGTAGGTAAATGATATACTCCTTGAAAATGTGTTTACTGAAATAGTGTAGATGTTTATTGGATAATTGAGTTCTTTATTTATGGCGCAAAGTTTTAATATCTTATTATGCTGTGTTTTTTTGCCTAATTTTAGGAAGGTTTGCCAGTGGTCAAACCTTAGTTTTCAACCCTTCCAAAAGCCTTATGAAATGGTTTAAAAATAAACAAAAACACTGTCAGAAATAAATGTCTGAATTCCATACTGCTGTGTGACGCACACTTTTTAAACGCATAATTTGCATGTAAGTTTTGCAATTAACTTTTGAGTGTATTATACGGCAGGCCGTGCTGCCTAAACTGACAGCGCTCTCGCACAGCAAACAAGCACGCTAAGCAGTCTGTGTCTCACTCTCGCACAGCAGACAAGCACGCCACGCAGTCTGTCTCACTCCCGCACAGCAGACAAGCACGCAAAAGCAGTCTGTGTCTCAGTCTCGCACGGCAGACAAGCATGGCAAGCAGTCTGTGTCTCACTCTCGCACAGCAGACAAGCATGGCAAGCAGTCTGTGTCTCACTCTCGCACAGCAGACAAGCATGCCAAGCAGTCTGTGTCTCACTCCCGCACAGCAGACAAGCACGCCAAGCAGTCTGTGTCTCACCTCCTTGTGATTGTGAAAGTCCTGGTGGTATCAAAACCATTAAAACACGGCAATGCCCGAAACTTCTCTTTGTCCTATAAATCCCAAATAATGTTACAGATCAATGTCAAAGCCATTTGCTTCTGATTTAGTAAGTAAGTGTTCATGCATCTGAGTGTGACTGAAGCTTGCAACCATGTCTGCTATTTAGGTTTTATATAAAACGATACCATTCCATAGCTGTTTCTTATTCTGGCTGTGTGTAATGTGCCCGATGTATCGTGTGCCAGGTGTGTGTGGTACTAAACGGGCCGTGTGGACATGACAAACACAATCAGGCAGTGCAGAACTATCCTTTTATCTAATCGCTTTTTGTGTACATTTTAAACAATATAGTTAGATTTTACTACATTATAATGGTGTATCATTAAAAATGTGCGACCTCAAATATACACTCATCCGTGTCCTACATGACAGACAGTCAAGTCATTGATTCTTCCAAAAAACTGAGCAAAATGCCACGCACACAGCCCCCACCCCCAGCCTTGGCACCCAGTGGACAGGGCCATACAGCATGAAGGGGGAGAGGAAGACGGCCGTCGGACTCACCTGACAGAGCTTTGGATGCACTCTGCTCTGATTGCCTAGTGGGCGGATGGAAGGGGCTTTTTAAAGTTAAGAACGAATATGGAATACGTGTGTTTTATCATTATATTAGCAAAGAGAAATTCACATCTGTAAAAATGAAGAAAAATTCATCACAGGAATCTTGTTACAGTCATAGTATGAAATGTTATATTTACATGTAATGGAAGGTGTCGCAGGTGATTGCCGTTATGTTAGTGTAGGTTTATCCACACTTCCTGTCAGTGACGGGGTGCGTATCATCACTACAGCTGACTGAAGGTTAGCAGCTGAGAGTGCACAGTGGCTTCTGGTCATTTTGATGCGCTGATGGCTGATGCTTGTTTACCACCCTGTATCCATGGGGATAGCGAGCAGACGTGCGCCGAGCCAGTCTGTTAGCGTGCCGTTGTTTTCACAGAGGTGTCAGGATGCATTAGCGACCAGACTGGGCCTAAAGATCTCCCACCAGCCAAATGAGAATTTTCCTGCTTGTACGTGTCGTGCATGTAATTAAAGAAAAAGGCAAAAAACAACTGAAAGACGACCGGTGACACCAGTGCAGTATGACTGATGTTTTCCCAGTAGACTCCCATTAAAAATGAAAGTTCTTGTTACTAGACAGCAGAGTGTTTTTGATCGTTTACGGAAAAGCCGTTCTCATGAGAATAAACAGTGAGGTCAAGTCCCACCCTCTCTTTCTACAGATATCAGTAATATTTATTGGCACTTATGATTAATCCATTTTTAAAGTCTGTGTACCTGGGTGTCAGATGTAGGATAATGGGACCAGAACTTGTTTTCCTTTGAATGATTTGTTTCACTTTTGGTTTAGTAATAGTCTGGTCTCTTTGGTTAATATTTTATGTTCTTTCTGCATAAATCAAGAAAGCTTGATGCTGTACTTTACTACTGTACCAACTTTTTTCATGTGCTCACCGTCGGATTTGGGCACAGGTCGCACCACCTGAACAAGGCACTTCACAGCATGAGAGAAGTGCTTGTCTAACATTGTGAGCCTTTATCAGCAACTTGTAAACTATCCACTATAGCTGTGCGGCTGCATCCAGACATTTTGACATGTAAAATAATATATCCTCAGAAAATATCGTTTAAGCTTTTAGTGCCATGGACTGAATGTCACTCAACAAGCAGCAATGGGTTCATTTTTAGTTTTTTTCCTATTTGTTTTTAGCAAAGTTTTTGGATTTTTCCTCTGGGAAAAATGTATGTAAAAATAGTCTCTCCTTTGAACTTATAATTGAAACTTAAAATTATGGGCATAATTAAGAATTAAAATATTTGTAAATATCAATTATAAAATGGTATCGTTTTCAGTAGAGGAATGTGCTCAGTTGCACTTTTGCCAAGACAATTATAATCCTGCTGAGAAAAAGAAGAACAAAACTGTTTGTTTTTCTCCCCCAAATTTCTTGGGTGAATGACCTCCAGTTTGTAAAGATAAATAAGTAAGATATTTGCAGAAAGTGACAAATAAATGTTAAATTACATCTGATAAAGAAGGTGACTGTAATGGATGGTCTAGAAACTGGTAAGCGGAACTACAAATCCATCACCCTGAGCATCAAAAACACATGGAATGCGTTTTTGATGGAATGGGGTCTTCACAGAAATGGAGACAGCTCCGGTACTTTAGGTGTATACGTTACCTCGTCTTGCCGTTACGCTTGCAATGTGTGCTGGTTCATTGGCACATGCGTCTCTCTACACTTTAACAACCAATCCTCTAGCAATCTCAAATTAAATTCCCAGGTTTGTTAATGAAGAGACATCATGCTTGAATGTCTGAAAGTGTCTTGCTGGCCTATTTACCTTCCTACCGGCTCGTCCTCTGTCCCGGCTTTCCACATTACACATGCATGTGTCTGTGGGATCTCAGAGATGCAGGGAAGGAATTTTGTAGGTTGTGGGCTTGGGATGATGGGCTCAGAGAATCTTGGGATAGGAATGGCGTACTTGGTTTTATTCTCTGAATTAAATCTAATCTGAGCAAACTGCCAAACTCGGACACAGGGCTCACTGAGCGAAGGAGCACATAAACAAAGGATCATTAGCTGAAATGCTTCTGCTTTCCTAGATATATTTCTCAAAGAGAACAGCATATTTCTAATGAAAGGAGGTCCCTGCACTGTCTCTAAGGTGATTTGTAGCAATACAGAATCTCTGTGGCTCATGATTTGTTCCCTGGAAATGTAATGGTGCGTGAGAAGAACGGCACAAAATGTCTTGCTTTCTTTGCTTAATGGTTTTGCTTCTTCTCAGGGGGCATCAGCACCCTTTATGTGACAACCTGTTCGCCCTCGAGGCCTGACGGCATTAGCGACCGTAAGCTAAGGCCTGCTTACATTGCCTGTGGCGATGCCCCCCCGCTGGAAGTGACAGGGCGGTGCATCATTCAGCCTGAATGTTATGACTCAGAACTGGAAAAGTGCACGAGACGAGAGGAGATCTCAAATGTTAAGGGGAGAAATCAGACAGGCCTGTTGATAATTTCATTGCGTAACCAGACAGTATTTTTTTGGCGCCGCCTCACTCTGCCTCATTAATGCTGCTCTTGCTGAATCTTGCTTCAACCCATTTTTTTGTTCTCTTTTAACACTTACTGTAAACGTGTTTTAACTGTTCCCACACTGTCACTGAAACAGCATAGCATGGTTTTCTCAGCTAATGCCCATGATTGTGCTGAATTACAGTTGTGGTTTGAAAGTGATTCAAAGGGTAAAGGTGTTCAGGGCTTAGTGTCCGGGGATCGACGCCAATCTGGGAAGCAGCGCAGCAGGGAAGGAGGTGCGGACTGATGAGCGTTTACCAGTGTGAGGCGTTTTTCTGAGCCTCTTTCTCCTCTCCTCTTCTGGGCTGCAGCTTGCAGGCAAACAGGCAGCCCTGTGTGTGTTTCAATTGACGGTCTATTTCTGGTCTCCACCAAGTGAATTTTTCTACTCAATTGCATCACATTACAGTCCCGCAGGCTGATACTAACTGCTAGCACCGCTGAGCAGAGTGCTTCCGCTCGACATTCATCAAGCTGCACGCTGCTCATACGGTGTGATGGACTTTGTTGCTTGGCACCAAAGTCCTGGGATCTGTTTGACTCTCATGTACGGGATACAGGAAGCCGTCATGCGTTTCTGGGTCCACGGAGGAGCCGTAGGTTGATCTGGCTGCCGTGAGCAGATGTCGTCCCGCACGTTTCGGGTCCCAGAAACTTTCATTCGGCTTTACTGAATGGCAAAGCATGATTGTGTTTAACTACTAAAAACTGTATTGCCCCCCTCATGGATATGGAGACAGCCGTTTGCCTGGTTCTGAAAATTTACGGTCCAGGTGTTTGGATGTATGTATAATCTTAGTCATCTTAATTAAGGTGGGAACTAGTTTATCACTAATTAACTGCGTCAGATACAGATTGGGAGGTCTTGGTTGGGGGCGTTACAGTCTTGCACTCCGCTCAGGAATAGTGCTGCCTGATTGCAGCCCTTTTCTGGCGGTGGGGGGCGGTG
>JAODKC010000021.1:12367501-12385949 GCA_026777985.1 Mormyrops attenuatus
GCTGTAACTGCAGCCCCCGCCAGTCTGGGATATACCCAGGGCGGGTGCTGCTCATGGGTGGAACACTGCTGTAACTGCAGCCCCCGCCAGTCTGGGATATACCCAGGGCGGGTGCTGCTCATGGGTGGAACACTGCTGTAACTGTGAAACTTTTTAGCCATTTTTATCAAATGTCCAATGATTTATATCTATTACAGTAGCCATTTATATAGCTGGTATTGAACTAGAACAACAGCAGCAGCTCTCCTGGGGTTCGAACCAGTAACTTTGAGGCTGCAAATCCTTCCCCACTATTTTTATACATGTGTGTGTATCTACAGGTAGTCCTCAGGTCTGTCCCCTAAGTCTTCTTTAAGTTGAATTTGTAGGAAAGTCGAAAGAATAATAAAGTACATAAAAATAGTAATAATAATACAGTGATAATGAAAATAAGTACATATGTCACTGTACTGTACCTGCAGCTGACGAACTGCTGAGTATTTTCCCGAGCGTCACAAAGTAGAGTCTGCATCCGTTATTACAAACCATGTATTTAACCTGAATTTCTAATATACTAGGTTTCACGGCAGTCCGTTAGTAATTACAAGTCGACCAAGTCAGACGTTCTTAACCCGAGGACTGCCTGTTTAGTATTAGAGGGTTTTGTTGTAGATTTCAGCTCTTCAGTGGTGTCCTTTTGTACTCAGTTTCACTTCAAGACCAAGCCCAAGTTCCATTAGGAGGATGCCCAGTTTGGTGTTGGTCGGTATCCTGGCTCATACCGAAAATCGTTTTTATTATTGTTATGATATGAATTTTTCTTATACTGCAGTACCGGTTTAAATAGCCTACACAATGTTCAGAAAGTGGCGCAGCTGGAAACTGTTTAAGGGGGACCTTTTTCACTGCTGCACTGCTAAAAATGTGCCTTATTCTTTGTTTTAAGGATCAGAAACGGAGGATATAGCTGACGCTGGAGTTGAAAATGAGACACTGGGGTTTTCAAAAATCGATTCTCAATTACTAATCGATATTAAAAATTAGTATCTGATTAGTTACTCATTTTCACCATTATTGATACCAACAGTGCGGTTTTCGCCTCATTCGCCACACTTCACACAGCACCACTACAGTGCAGGCGCGCGTGCACACGCGGACACACACACTCGCGCAGCCCCTCCCCTCCTCCCAATAGCTGCTGAACATATTCGCGCTGGTTAACAGACACATACCGAGTTGGCCGAACATGACATATGCTGCAGTTGAAGGCGCTTCGCAAGCTGCTTTAGTAAAAAAAAAAACGCACAAGTGCCGTTTTGGAAGTATTTTGCAGACGAGCATGGAAAGACTAAGGGTGTCGCTAAGCCTCTATGCAGACAGTGCTACAAAGTTGTGGCGACGAAGTCAAGTAGCACGTCAAACTTGGCGAAGCATCTTAAAGACCGACATCCCGGTCAGTGACCAGTGATCCAGCAGCACTGAACTATTAAACATTTATCAAAAATGTTAACTTGGCCGGCGCACACCTTAACATTAGCCGTTTATCTATAAGCGGTTAGCCAACAAACATGTTAGCTGTATCTTATCATTAAGGTAGCGGATAGGCGCGATGGCTAATAATAAAATAATATAGTTAATGTGGGAACAACGCAAAAACGTAAAACAAAAATGTGTCCTGTAAAATCCTGAAAAATGTGGTAAACGGCCAGTCATACTTAAAAAAAAAAAAAAAAACGTGGAATACCGTGAAACCGATATAACTTTGAGAAGTACCATGATGTAAATTTTTGGTCATACCGCCCAGATCTAGCCGAGTTACACCTTCTCAAAATATTATTAGCACTTTGTGCTGCCTCGTCATGCGCGAAGGGCTAATTGAAGCTGTCTTCTCTCCCCAGGTTGCAGCGACATTAGTAACGATGCCCCACACTTCTTAACCATCTCCCCAACTCCATTCCTCATACTGTCTGTCGCCATGTAGATGGCACTATCCCCCAAGTGAGAAAACCAATCTGCACATTGGGCCAATTATCAGTGTAGTGTAGCGTAGCACTAGTTGCCTGCTGAGTGAGTGAGAGCTCCATGATTGCAGTCCAAACCTGCTTACTCAATTCCGCACTGACCTGTGACATCAATGCAGACTGATTGCTGGTGGCGGCTGACGACTGAGAGGGATTAGTCTAAAAAAAAAAAAGGAGAAAAAAACGACATCGCTGAAGAGCGCATAGTTCACATCTCGCAGGAATTTGGTGTGAATTACAAGATTCTATGGTCTTGCAGGAAGAGATTAAATGTATCACAAGCTAAAAAGATGAGAGTCCATTTCAATTTTACACGTGCGTGTTGTCCCACACGCACTCACGTGCACAGGTACAACCGAACATAGATGCAGACTTAACCACTGCATACATGGTGAATTCTCAGAACCTTACTGCCTATGCACATTCGTCTTCTGATCTTCACCTTGATCAAAGTCACAACTTGGATCCGGCAGAGCAGAAGCACACTTCCTGTTGAGGGGATATTTTTTATTAGTTTTTCTCTGCTGTTTGGCCCACCTCTGTCATTCATTAACTGTCAGAGGTGCCCCCCCCCAAACAAAGGCCGGCCCTGTTGTTCGCGTGGCGGATGGTCTAGGAGAAGCTGTGGTACGTTTGTCTATGACCAGCTCAAGACGAGCTCTCTGGGATGCACCGGCGGCCCATGGGAGTAGGAATTAGCATATCCTCTCCATTCTAATGACAATTAGAAGCTTTATCTCCACGCCAGTGCCTCAGGTGTTTTGTACTGGCAGCGCTAAATGAAAGATCGCTTTAAGTGGGCTAATTAAATACTGTGGCATCGCGGCGCTCTGTGCTGGGACGTCGTCCTTCTTGCAGCTTTACTTTGATGAAGCTGTTGACCTTCCTTTTCAAATATGCATGAGAGAAATGGGGCACAGCTTTGAAATTTGTAAACAGTGTTTGAAAGGCCGACTGCAGGTACCTCTCCATTCTTTAACATTGAAGGCATGCATACAAAAAATATTTTTTCTGTGCTTAAATTAAACCTATTATACCATTGTAAGGAAAATAAATGTGTCTTATAACAAGGTGAGTTAAAAATATATTGTAGAACAGTTGTGTATGTATGAGCACTGCGCAGAGGCCTTGTGTCAGTCCCCTGTCACGTATGCAGGATATTGGTTTTATTTCAGACTAATGGTGAGGAAATGATTGTTACAGCAAAAGCTTAATTTCCATAGTCATTTTTCTGTAGGGGCAGCTTACAATTTTCCCTTCATAAAACTGGCTTATTGGTGAGGATTTGTGCACTCGCTGGTCATGCTTGGTAAAAGGCCTACAGCCTCAGATGAATATTATTTTAATGTGTACTTTCAGCAGGCTAACGTCAGATCCCTCAGAGCCAGAGAGTCCCTTGGTTTTCCCTTCCGCTTCTGCCATATTCATTTTGGAGAAGCTGAGGGAGAAACAAGCAAACAGGGATAGTGCCCTAAGTCACAGGGAGCCCACATCCCCATCCCTGTCCACATCCCCGTCTCTGTCCACATTCCTGTCCCCATCCCTGTCCACATCCCCGTCTCTGTCCACATCCCTGTCCCCATCCCCGTCTCTGTCCACATCCCTGTCCCCACCCCTGTCCTCTCCACCCAGCTACAGTGGGGCCTCCTGCTTTTGCCATTTATTCTTGTGGGGGACGGCTTTGGTGCGAGAGTAGGCTTGTTTTTTTTTTTTTTTTACTGCCAAAAGGATTATAAATAAAGTGTCTTTGTTATTGTTATTACCAAGTGTGAATTGCAAAGCGTTTGGTAATATGGAGATGGACAAACAAAAATGCACACGGTTAATTACCATATTAAGAGGAAGTTGTGTAGATAGAAGAGCAGGGTGAACCATAGACTAAACCATTTCTATGGGATCTGAGATTCAAACTTGCGTGTTTTTTTCAGACATGACTGTCAACATGTGAGTGTATTTACGCCCAATTGCAAGATTGTGTTTCAGTACATAGTTACATTTGCTAAAACCTAAAGTTCCTGGACTACAGCTCAGCCTTATATTTTTATAGTTTTACTTTAAAATCCTTTCCTAAGGTCTCTAGATTTTTTCCCTTCCAGATTTTCAGTGATGGCGCCACTGGAATTGCTTTCTAATCCTGCAAGAGCAAAGACTAATGCAATATCAATCATATCCATGTAGAATTCAGATGTATGGGTATGTCTGAATTCAGGCATGGAGGGGGCATGGAAACCATCTCCGATAAAGCGGGAAGGCCTGTGTGTACGTGTAGAGCAGCGGGAAGGACTGTGTGTACGTGTAGAGCAGCGGGAAGGACTGTGTGTACGTGTAGAGCAGCGGGAAGGCGTCCTGCCTTGCAGAGCTCACTGAGCACCCGGCCTGACATGCTAATTGCTAACCAGTGTCCGTGTCAACGGGTAAATGGCACCAGACAACAGCATTGCCCTAGAAGGCATTCTCTGCTTCTGTACAAGATCACGCTGATACTGGGCCCTGTAATTACAGTCATTAACAATGACGTATACCTGTCTCATTTAGGCAAAAACTGCCATGGGCTTTCTGTGCCACGAATATTTTTAGATGATTCTCCCGTGAAATTAGCCTTAATTATTGCAGTGCGTGCACTGCCCCTGCGTTTTTTTGCATGGCTGACCTGGGAAGCAGCTATGTTACATAAGTGGTTTCTCTCGAAATCGTGGGAAGCGCGGCTGGAGACGTCGTCAGCGTGGCCACCCTATTAGCTACAATAGCTATAGCCATTTATTTTATGCTAGTCTCCATGGGTGGAGTTGGTATAATTGGATTCTGGGAGGTGTACTCAAGGTTTCCTGGAGAGGACGTGAGGGGGCGGATGTAGGAGGAGCCTCTGGCGGTGGGTTACTGGGAGAGCTACCAGTGGTCATGCTGTAGAGCACATGTGCGCCAGTAAGAGCCGTATGGATAACTGTCTAGTTTTGATTCTTTTTCACTCGCTTCTGAAAGCTGGATGCCAGAGTTTGAGCAGCTATAGCTGGGTATGGAATGCACGTTTCACACTGTAGTGACTGGCTGACCTGACGTGATGGGAGAGCTCAGCTCTCTGTTAGTAGCAGAATGTTGGAGGCTGGGAAGACAGGAAGACGAACAGTCATGGGTAGTAAGAATTAAACAAAAAATATAGGAAACAAACGAAATGAAACTGATGCAGATGATGGTCAGACTGGTGCCAGGAAGTGGGGATGCATAGTCCTGTTAGATCCGAAGGGCGTCTGCAAGTGTGTGGCTTGTAAAATGCAGACTGTAGAAGTAAGAGACAGACTCTCTCTAAAGGTCACATTTTACGTATCTGTAATAGCCTGACATTGAATCAAACCTGAGGGAGTTGCTTATACACAGAAGTTTCTTGAAAGGCAGTTATGATGGAGTCCTGCAGGCTGTGGTGTTGGGTGGGCGGCTGCTTGTGATATTGCAGATGACTCAGATTAAACCGGGATTGGAAAATATAGTTTGCATAAATCTGTTAAAGAGAGATTCATATGGGTTTGTTACATTTAGAGATCTTGGCTGGATTGTCTTACCGACAGGGAGCAGCATCCCGCGAGGCTCCCAGATTTTTTGCGCTGTCTCACTGTTGTCAGGGCATATTGATTCTGATGATAGACCTGCTCAGTATCACCACAGAAGAATGTTTAAATTATGGTGACTATGTAATTCCAAGAAATGACCTGGAGCAAACAGCCATTGCTTTCAAGGAAAACATCATAAACCGAAATGAGATGCACAGCTCATTAGATGGAGAACCGGTGGGACTTCACAAAAATCAAAGAATTTCTTCAGTGGAAATCTGAGAACATGTTCAATCACAATATAACAACATACAGTGACACGCAAGCAGGGAAACGGGGTGAGTTAATGAATGAATGTTTCATTTATATAGCACTTTTTAAACACCCAAAGCGCTTTACAGAGCCAACGGGGAGCCACCTGAAACACCCCCACTGTGTAGCCCCCCACCTGGATGATGTATTTAACATGCTTATGACTGTTGGGAAGAAGCTGTTCTGAGTCTTGAAGCACTGGCCCTGATGAACCTGTGGTGTTTTCTGGAGAGAAGAGGAAGGCTTAAGAGAGAAATGAGATTGAGGCTTTTGGAAGTTTGGAGGAACTTCTGAGGCTGGTATGTGAGCCTGGATCACCCAGTGTCACCCTGTCTGTCTGCCTGGTCATCCTGTCTGTCTGCCTGGTCACCCAATATCTGCCAGAACACCTTGTCTGTCTGCCTGGTCACCCCGTCTGTCTGCCTGGTCACCCCGTCTATCTGCCAGATCACCCTGTCTGTCTGCCTGGTCACCCTGTCTGTCTGCCTGATCACCCACTGTCTACCAGATCCCCCTGTCTGCCTGGTCAGCCACTGTCTGCCTGATCACCCTGTCTATCTGCCTGGTCACCCACTGTCTAGCAGATCCCCCCGTCTGTCTGCCTGGTCACCCACTATCTGCCAGATCACCCTGTCTGTCTGCCTGGTCACCCACTATCTGCCAGATCACCCTGTCTGTCTGCCTGGTCACCCTGTCTGCCTGCCTGGTCAGCCACTGTCTGCCTGATCACCCTGTCTGTCTGCCTGGTCACCCTGTCTGCCTGCCTGGTCACCCACTATCTGCCAGATCACCCTCTCTGTCTGCCTGGTCACCCACTATCTGCTAGATCACCCTGTATGTCTGCCTGGTCACCCACTGTCTGTCTGCCTGGTCACCATCTTCTTTTTCTATCTGTCTGCCTGATATCCCTTTTTGTCTGTCCTCCTGCCTGGTCACCCCGTCTGTCTGTCTGTCCTCCTGTCTGTTTGCCTGGTCTCACCCCATCTGTCTGTCTGTCCTCCTGCCTGGTCATTCAATCTGCCTGGTCTCACCTCATCTGTCTGTCTGTCCTCCTGCCTGGTCATTCAGTCTGCCTGGTCACCCCATCTGTCTGTCTGTCTGTCCTCCTGCCTGGTCATCCTGTCTGTCTTCCTGGTATGTTATGCTTGTAAATTTTTCCAGGAATTCTAAATTAAGATTTTCTATTGTTCCTGTGCTGGTACATTTAAGAAAAACGCAATTGAATACAGAGAGCCAGTTGAGCACAGGTCACAAATTATGTGTTAATTTTTAATGTTTTGCTGCTGATATTTGAAGAGCTAATATGCCTTGGATCAGCTAATGTGATGGTTTTCTTTTGTTGAATTTTTTATAGGACACGGGAAAATAAATCATTGAAGTATTTGGTTATTTTATGATAGTACTAGCTCATATTTAGTAGGTAACACACTGGAGTTCAAATAAGATTTTATTACTAATAGTGCTGGCTGTGACTAATCACATATCATCTAACTAGGTTAGTAGAATTGTCAGTGTGGAATATTGACACATTAAATTATCAATGACCTGAAATGCAACATTTACTGGAAGTAATTCCAGTCTGTGGATATTAGGGAGTGTATGGTAGGCACATCTATACTTTTCTTGACATCAGAAGTGTACTGTTTATGAATTATTCATTTGAGTTAAACATGATTTTTTAGAGAAGAATAATGAGAATGACTGTGAATGCATTTTAAGCAGATAGACTGCTACAGCCATCTTCCATAAAGCTGCTTAGCCCTCTGGTTGAAGGTGACTGGGCTCAGTTACATTTCTTCCCAGCTGGCTGCCCTTGGATTCTAACGGTGCTCCTGATGTCCTAAAGACACACGGCTGCACATGTATGTGACGTTCTAGAGGTAGGATGCTCAAGACACAGTAGAGCAGATCTGTTTGGCTTGCTAAAGGCAGGCTGCTAACTGCTTTCTGACATTGTGAAGGTGGGGAATAGAGTGTGTTTGACATGCTGAAGGATGGGTGCTAAGCATGCATTTGGCGGCGACGATGCCGAGTGTGCCAGCGTCTGAGAGGCAGCTGGGTCCCGGTGACAAGACCAGCAGCTCCCCAGATCACATTTAGCTACAGTCACGCGCTACGCTTACCAAGCAGCTTCTGGCGTGTCCCAGGGTCGACCCCTTGCCTGCAAGCGACTGACACAGACAGGCTGGTGGGGGGGGGGGCGTGGAACAGCCGTGACAGAGGGTGAGAAAGAGCTGCTTTAGGTGAGGAAAGTGCCACACTTCTAGAGTCGAGATGCGCGGGCGGCTTTAGCCCAAAGCTGTGAGAATTGGTGTTGAAAGTACATTTTAATCACTTTTTCAGCTTGTTTTAACTTCAGTTAATCTACTTAGGTTTATCCCTAGGGCCTGTGCTGAAAATAGACATATGCAGTTTAAATCATCGTTCAGTTTTCCAAATAAACTGTCACTTTTGCCTGTTCAGTGACATTCTATAGAATTCTGCGGCAATAACTCCTCACGTGCGAAAGCGGCGATTCTTTGTCACGCGTTATTGAGGCAGCTTGTTTCCATTCTTCCCACATGTCTTGTAGGTGACGTTCACGAAGAGGAAGTTCGGGCTGATGAAGAAGGCCTACGAGCTGAGCGTACTCTGTGACTGTGAAATAGCACTCATCATTTTCAACAGCTCCAACAAGCTGTTTCAGTACGCCAGCACCGACATGGACAAAGTACTGCTGAAGTACACAGAGTACAACGAGCCACATGAGAGCAGAACCAACTCGGACATTGTGGAGGTGAGTCGGCTGCTGCATAGTCTGACACAGAACCAGCACAGACACCCTTTTAAATCTCAGTAGACAAGTATAGATCACAGTGCATGTACACATGCAGGTCTTATGGAAGACCTTGATTTTTTTCTTTTCTTGGCTAACGCTTGAGAGAGGAAGGGTAGACCTCTCTATGCATGGATATTGCCAAAGATTTTCACTTTCCCCATTCATCTGACATGTCAATAATCAGGGACAAATGCTGAGAATTGTTGCTCTGAAACAACATCCCCGTTTAGCATTTTGAAGTCAATGTCATCTGGAGTTAAGCTCTCGTTCATCTTGCTGAAGTTCATGTTATTTACCGGACATTTTGGAGGAATATGCAGGAATGTTGAGTGTCCCCCCATTAGGGCTGTCGCAATAAGAGCAATGCCGCAATACCGCGATATTGACAATCCAGCCACGGGGGGTGGCGAGCAACCACCACAACTGCAGCGTTCACATTTTTTTCTTTCTTTGATCAGGCTATCGCCGGCAGTCCCGGAAGTTGGTCAAAAATGTAAAAAGTCATAAAACACAGTTATTTTTGAAATAATAAAAGTCTGACAATGATTACATAATAAAAATATAAATGTTTCCAAGATATTTTCTGCTCATAATACCATTAAAATGAAATATATTTAAAATACTTCATTGTGGACAGCAGTCAACATGTGCACTTTATTTACATGAATAACAAAGCACCAGCTAAAACTGGTTTCCGTACCTCCGTAAGGGTTCAATGATCAATATTTGTAACAATCCTTTTACAGTGATGACATGCGTGTATACCATGCTTATTACATGGACACTGACCAGGACAGTGATGACATGCGTGTATACCATGCTTATTACATGGACACTGACCAGGACAGTGATGACATACGTGCATACCATGCTTATTACATGGACACTGACCAGCACAGTGATGACATGCGTGTATACCGTGTTTATTACATGGACACTGACCAGCGCAGTGATCACATGCGTGTATACCGTACTGTTTTAATGTTAAAAAATAAGATATTAAGCCAGAAATGGAATGCAGAAGGAAAAACTACAATTAAACACAGGTAAAGTATTTTTTGACACTTTCTATCCAACGTGTTTGGAGATCACCAGGCTACTGAAAAGTCCAAAGGAAAACACAAAATCACTTTGGGCAGCGCAAAAATTTTACAGTTGCAGTATTTCTTTTTACCCGTATAAGTAACAGTTTTGGAAATCAGGTGTCTTGGTAACATTTTGTGACTGTCAGGATTTAAACCAGCCCTTGTTTATGAATTTAGTGTATGTGGTTCAAGAGTAATACACATTTTATCTTGGGTAGGTCTTATTTTTTTGAATATTTGGATATTTTTAAATCTGTCAAGTTTGGGATATGTAATTTGAAAGAAGAAAAAAAAATGGCAAAAATATTGCACGCAGCAATTGAGCCCCCCCAAATCAGCACGACGGCCCTCCCTACTCGTGTCTCTGCGGGGTCTGTTTATCTGACGCGGCGCTTTTGGCACAGTCAATTGCTAAAGGACAAGTCGCTGATCCCACCTAGTCACTGCATGTCTGATGTCTGCAGAGACCGATAACTTCACGCTGGCTTCAGTCCAGGAACTGATGGAATGCCAAATCTACAGCTTAGCGGCTCTGCTGTAATGGCGGGGCTTGCGAGCTGGAAGCCATGGCAACCAGCTTCCTCCAGTTCCTCTTTTGTAACGTCCACTGCCTTGTAACTCGAACTGGAACACGCTTAGATGAAAACCTTAGGATGTTCTTGTGTGCTTTTTTGTTTGGAGCCATCTGCAACAAATTTCCACATCATCCCCCCCCCCCCACTCTATGTACAGATGCCTAGTTTGGCTTTGTCTCTAAAAATCCATGCTATTCAGCAATTAGTGCCATTAGCTTGAATTTAGCGCTTGCATCTGTGGGCAGGGGAGATAGTCAGCATAATTGTTTGTGATTATTTGAGACTAGAGTCTGTTGTTGGTACACAATAATAATGCACTGATTCATTTTCAGTGTTCCAGATTGGAGGTTAATCTTCAGCATGACTTTTCAAAGCAAGAATCAAGATCCGTTAATTTATTGACTGATGATTGGTCCTTGGACTTGAAGCCTAATTTGATCTCCGTTGCCTTCGGGCCTTCAGCCACTAAGAGCTGCAGGCATAGGGGGAGGTCCTGTGCATTCCCTGAAACATTTCTGAGGCCTTTGTCCTCTTCTCTGACTAAAATGAAAAGCAAACACATTCTGGCCGATTCTGAAATTACAATATATGGCTGTATTTGCTTTTAAAGCTGATATTCAGATGTGATTTAAACACAGGCTCTGTGTTTTAAGTTGAACCTAAATATTTTTATTAATAAGTCAGATTCATGAACATCTAATCTGCAGTTTGACCTTGTTTTGAATCATATTTACCTGTAGTATCTAATTTTATCTGAGGAGACAACAATACGGTGTGCAAACACACCCCCAAGGCTGCATGAATGTTTTCCCAGAGCGAGTTGTCGCTTAGCTGTTTTCAAAACTACACTAAGACTACAATGCTAATGTAGCGGTGCTTTCGGATGTTTTTACGGAGAGAATTCAGCTTAAAACCCTCACTCAAGGATACAGCATACCAGCTTTTGTACCACCTGAGTCCGTGTTCTTGGGACTGAATATTATAGGTATGAAACCATGGTGCTTATGAACAAAGTGGTGAATTTCTGAAGGAAAAGTAGGAGCATCATCAGTAAATGCCTAGTTAAAGTGTGCACACCTCTTAATGTAAACATCGCAGCTTTTTCACGAAGGAGAGTTAGGCTGATTACAGGCAGTCCCCGCGGTGGGAGCATCCCACTTATGGACAATTCATTCTTACAAACAGACTCCCATAAAGCCTGTTATATTAAAAATTTGAGCAGAATACAACAGTCTAGTAACGAGCGTACTCACTACTTTGTGACACTCATGAAAACATCACGCCGGCTCCAGCGGTTCATTTACAATTTAGATCTTGTTCTTAATATACAGATTGTCACAGACTTCATGATGATTGTGTTGTCACCAGAATAGGAAATTTAAAATAATATTTGGGGGGGGGGGGACTTAAAAATGAGGGCATTTTATAAAATGCAGCTGTAAAAGTTGTGATGGGTGGCAAAGCTGTGGGGAAGCAGACAGTCTGCAGCCATTCCCGCTTTATTTGTTTTTGGTCTCTGCCAGGTATCGTGACCGCGTTATGTAGCAGTACCTAATTACATAATGTTATGTACATATGTATGTAGGTTGACCGACAGCGCTGTTTGTGTCTGTGTGTGTCGGAGAGGGAAATGGAAATTAAATGAAATAAATAAGAATAAAAGGCTTGGATTAGGATATTGGCCTGAACTGGGTGCTCAGGGCAACACCAGGTGACCCCGTGACCATCTGCAGAAATAGCCCAGCCTGGCAGTGGGGTTTGGCGGAGGGGGGGGTACCCATCCCAGTGGCGGGTGCTGGGATTGGAAATCCACCACTGAAGCACAGCTGGCAGGAGTTGGGGACCAACAGAGTTGGCCCACTGCTTTCCATTCTGCAACCTTCTGTCACCTGGCGAAGTGGCAGCGTGCCCGGCGTGGTGTGTCGCTAATCCTGCTTTGATTACTGGCGCAGAGATTCCAGTGCTGCCCCCCACAGCACAGTGCTCCTAGGTGCCAGTCTGGGTGCCCCCCCAATTCATCTGGGATGCTGCATTCTGCTGTCTGCTTAAGTGGCGGTGAAGTGCACCCCCTTCCCCATGCTGCGTGCCCATAGCCCTCTGCCAGTAACTCTTGCTGTTCTAACCTTTCCATGAAATGTAGTGATGCGAACCATCTGGTCTCCAAAGAAGAGCAGGTACCTGCCTGCTCCATCACCCAGCTCACACCGAGCGAATCCCACACACCGGGAATTCTGAGGGAACGTGCCTTCTCTCTCAGGCTTCAGAGAGAAAAAAGGAAGAGTGATCTCATCTGATCCTCTCTAAACTTGCTGTTTAGTCTCTTAAAATAATGCCTGTGACATTTGTGATGACTCAAAGCAACATACAGTTTTCCTCGTTCATGCAGCTGGAGATTTTCCTAGAGCGACTCAGGGTTAAGTAGCTTGTTAAAGTGGCCTGAGTCCTTAACTGTCCATCCCAAAATAAAGATAAAGAAGATAAAGGTAAATCAGGGCGAACAGCACGTCTGCATAATTGTGGAGAGTCTCTTGTGTGCTGTCAGCTGGTGCCGGTCCACAAAGTGATGAGCTTAACGTGGTTCTGGTCGTGGGTGTGCACACTTCCTGGGTCTGGAGGCCCAGATAATCCTTTGCCAGGACCTGAGGAGCAGAACCTTTCAGTTTGTTAGAAAGCAAACTTGAAATATATATTTTTAAAAAATGTCTGAAATAAAAAAGAAAAAAGTACCACAATGCACCCAGTGGTTACAGCATTTGTGTTTCAAGATAAGATAATCCTTTATTAGTCCCACAAGTGAGAAATTTGCATTGTTAGGGCAGAAAGTGGACAGTACAAGAATAGAGCAGCAAAAATGAAAAACAATAGGATAAAAATAATAAAAATAAATTTCAACTGCAAAAGGGAAAAAAAAAGATCTGTCAGTAATTACAGTGATCTCATTCTACCTGGGAAATCATGTGTCTCCGACACAGAGTGATAACTTAAGGGTGCACACACCCACACTAGCCGGTCTGTACTGAACATGTGCACGTCTGATCCCCAAAGTGCTGCTTGTTTGACTAGTGTGATCGCTGTATACTGTGCTGGGGCGCAGTACACTTAACCATGCCCAGGCCTGGATAGTTAATACTCAGGCACGGTACACATCCAGTGAGCACAGAACTCAGACATGAGGTCAATTATGCGACTGGCCCATCCATGGGCAAACGTACACTGTATGTGAACTTGACCAGAAGGAACCGATTAGGTAGATTGTACAGATCGGGAAGTGACAAACGTTTAGTAAACATTGCAGCAAAGAGATCGCTTTGATCTATGGCAGAAGTGCAGTGTTTGCTGGAAATTTGGACTGACAACAGTACACAGGAACAACTGGATGCAACACACAAAAACACCTGAGATATTTGGTAAAATATGGGACTGTCTTCTTATATGTGCAGCACGATTAAATGAAATCGCTGCATTGCATATTCAATAAATGTACTAGAGTATCATGTGTCATTGCACCCAGAACAACTCTAAATAAGCCACAAAATAAGGACATTAATCTTGAAATCCATTGTGCTGTGTGATAACGCTTTTCTTCCTATGTTTACTTCAGCACAAAAAGTTGCATGATGATGAAAGCGTGCTTTGGTTAGGACTGTTAAAATTCAATGTGAGCCCAGACCAGTGGGGGGGGGGTCATCATGCTCAGACGTGGTACAAGGCAGCTGAGCCTAGTGTGACTATGCCCTTATTCCTCCATAATTTTTGTAATCACACCAGACTTTTTTTTCCCAAATGCCCTGTTTGTTTGCGTCCTCGTGGGCTTTTGTCTCAGATCCTTATTATGTGGCTGCCATCTTTGCACAGGTTAAATCTACGTATCAAAGTCAAAATGCTGGCAAAGTCCTAGTGTCTAAGTAACGTAATTCTGGGGCAGGTGACTTTACATAAATGAATGACTCTTTTTATCTCTCTTAAGACAGAAGGTGTTTCTTTATTCAAATCTGTATCTGCAATGTTATTTAAATAGCATATCCACAAGTTGCAAATAGCATGACCAGTATGTAAACAAGGCAACCTCTTGGTTTAAAGGCCTTTTCATGTAAAATGGGTTCTGCCATGCCTGTCCTGTATCCCAAGCAAATAGGGGCCTGATGCAGGCAAATTAAGCTTTTGGTAATGACGGGCAGAGACGACACAGGGCATTGTCCTTGTTTCGTGTGGTTTTGAAATACAAGCATATTTTACAGACTCTAGGCTAGACTATCAAAACAAGTACATAGCTATTTTAAATTTAAAGATCCACGTCTGTGTTTTTCCCCAAGAACATGAGAACAGAAGGTACGTTTTTATACTAAAATAATAGTTGAGCAAAGTTTGTATATTCAAAAATGTACCTTTTTTGTCAATTAGTGTTACAGGGCATGTTTCATTTAATATAAAAAAGTTGGTATAACCGGTTTGAGCTCCAGTACATATGAATAAGTGTTTGTAGGGTATAGCTGTTGGGAGCCCTATTTAAAGAAGTCAGCGTTTCCTTTTATAATTCATAGATGCTAGTATTTTCCATTGTGGTTATCGGTTGAAGCACTCCCTGTCGCTTTCGGCTTGTGCCCTGGGGCTGTGCCACATGTTTACGTGTGAGCCGACATAACCCATGTACAGTAAGCGATTTGTAACGCGAGCCTTACAGTAGACAGGCTGTAGAAGGGCTGAGGTTAGCAGGGCGGGGGGCTCTCATCTAGGGATTTTACTGATAAATGTGGGGAGAACAGGTGTCTTGACTTTGTGGTGATGTCGATGGTGTGGCTCTAACAAAGTGGCCTGTTAGAAGGTGAAGGAGCAGGATTTGATGCAGCAATGACTCTGACATTGTATCCCAGGGCGTGGTTCTGTTCTTCAGTTATTCTGGCAGAAAAAAGGAAACGGATTTTCCCGCAAACACAACATGCTAGATTTACCTGAAATCAGGTGTCACATAAATAAACAGGTAACAAAAACTGCCAGTGTGATGTAGATTCAGATGCGGGGCTCTTCCTGGCGGGTTTCTACGCGGCACAGGTAGCTGGCGAGCAGCCTGATCACGTGTATATGCCACAAGTTGGCTGCACACTGCCCTGCATTCCTCTTCTTGGCCTTTATATCCTGTGATTATTTAATACAGATAAACATTCAAATTTTCTGTTATAACTAGTACACAAGATAGTCAATGTTTGAAATGGTACCAAGAGAGTAGCCAGCACCAATTACAGTAGTCTGTGTGATGTGTGTGTGTCTCGCTGTCTGTGTGATGTGTGTGTGTCTCGCTGTCTGTGTGATGTGTGTGTGTCTTGCTGTCGGTGTGATGTGTGTGTGTCTCTGTGTCTGTGTGATGTGTGTCTCTCGCTGTCTGTGTGATGTGTGTGTCTCTCTGTCTTTGTATGTCTGTGTCTCTGTGTGTCTGTATGTCTCTCTGTCTGTATGTCTCTCTGTCTCTGTATGTCTGTGTGTGAGTATGTCTATTTGTCTATGTGTGTCTGTATGTCTCTCTGTCTGTCTGTGTATGTCTCTCTGTCTCTGTATGTCTGTGTCTCTCTGTCTCTATGTCTGTGTCTCTGTGTGTCTGTATGTCTCTCAGTCTGTGTGTGTATCTCTAACTGTCTATATGTCTGTGTGTGTCTGTATTTCTCTCTGTCTCTGTGTGTCTGTATGTCTCTCTGTCTGTATGTCTCTGTCTCTGTATGTCTGTGTGTCTGTATGTCTCTCTGTCTGTGTATGTCTGTGTCTCTCTGTCTCTGTATGTCTGTATGTCTCTCTGTCTGTGTATGTCTGTATGTCTCTGTCTGTGTGTGTCTGTATGTCTCTCTGTCTCTGTATGTCTGTGTGTGAGTATGTCTCTTTGTCTGTGTGTGTCTGTATGTCTCTCTGTCTCTGTATGTCTGTGTCTCTCTGTCTCTGTATGTCTCTCTGTCTCTGTGTGTATGTCTCTCTGTCTGTGTGTGTCTGTATGTCTCTCTGTCTCTGTATGTCTGTGTCTCTGTGTGTCTGTATGTCTCTCTGTCTCTGTGTGTATGTCTCTCTGTCCGTGTGATTGTCCTGCTGAGGGCCCAGTTAGCATAGACCCTTGCAGTGCTGCCCAGTTTCTGGCCAGCAGACGGACAGAGCCTGACACTCAGTGCCCCTGATATCTAAGGACCTTTTCCCCCTAACAAACAAATGGGCATCACTGCCACTTTTTCCAGTGCTTTGGCAGCTTGTGGTCATACATGTCATGATTCGTGCCAGTGTATTTTCAGTGAAGTTTAGAAGTTTAGAGCACTTCACAAAAGAAAATACCTTATAAAAAAGGGGGGGCGGGAGGACTCTGAATGTCAGCTGAAATAGTGCGGCAAATCAGACATTCTCTCTCTTAATGAATGCAAATTAGGCACATCTGCCGCCATGAGCGAGCCGCCCAGACTGGCCAATTAGCGTGATTGATCAATTATACTTGTCAGAATGATGGTAAGAACGGCAGCGTGAGTGTAGTGCTGAGCTCCGCGGTCCTTGTCAGCAGCCTGTACTCCTGCTGAATCACAGAGGCTGAAGGCGTCTCCCTCAGCAGTCCAAGATGGAAGACATGGAGTTCCTAAATAATTGTTTTTGCAAGAACATAAATGATTTACTTTTCAAGAATATAAAAGGTATACTAAAAGTGTTTACACAGACATGTTTCTAGGAAGGCTGACACCTGGGTGTAAATGAAAGGTGGGTAATTTACCGTTAAAGTGGATTATCCTGACCTTTAGTGTAAGTGGAGGTGCTGATATTTGATTTGCACAACAGCTGCACACATCAGGCAAAACTGTGAGCCTCTGCCAGTCTTCTGCTGAAGCTCACTATACCACCATATTTAGCCTTAACAATTAACACCATATTTATTCAGTTCTCTGCTTATTTTTTTGTGTAATTTTCTTACTGTCAGTCTCATGCCCGTATTAAATAATTATTTTTCTGTGCGCTCCCCCTCCTCTACAGTTAGCCTCAGTCCGTCGGTCTGTCTGAGTTTATAATAGCTGATGTAAAAATTTGATAGGCTGTTCTCTCTCATGCATGCAGAATAGTCTCTTGATTGTGATATTGTTCATGTAACCGAGTTGGCTTCACGGGTTAAGTAAGCAAAGCTGACCTATATCAAATAACACGTAACGTAAGAGCCGACGTATCAGCTTTCAGATTTGGATGGTGTTGATATGAATAGTCTTAATGAGCTTGACTGGCACATTGATGGTCACGCATAGATTCTTGTGATCGCCTTTCTTCAGTCTGGTGTTTTCCTTGGTGGCGCGTAATCTCTTCAGTAATGGCACCGGCCAATCCAATGATATGTGTAGCCGATGGCGCGTGTCATTTTCGGTAGGACAGCTGGCCTCACGCCGGCGCCCTTTCGCCTGCTCAGCTGCTGCGCGCTGCTCAGCGGCGCCCCCCATCTGCAGATCAGTGTTTTGCTCTCTCGTATCTAGCTTCTCCAACTTTGACTGTCAACCAGCTGACGAATCAAGAGAATGACTAGCAGCACTGTTTGTATTTAAAGTGAGCAGACGATGGGAGAACTGATTTAAACTGGAAGGCAGCTTACCCTGGCTACTTGATTTTAGGCTGACAGGGGTCCCATTTTCCTTCCTGTTCCAGTAAATCCTCATTTGGCCTTTTGAAAGGCTGAGTGGTGTGCGCAGGGTTAAAGGGCTATTTTATGCAAGTCAGCATAGATACTTATTTCAGCAGGTAGTAAATTTATTTAGGTATTATTGCTATTTCACTTGTATATTTTCTCACATTGAATGTCATGATTCATTGACACATTGACATTGATGCTCTTTTGCTTCTCACTGGCGGTGTGGGGGGTTCGAATCCCACCTTCACTCTGTGTGTGTTTGTGCGGGGGGTTCGAATCACACCTTCACTCTGTGTGTGTTTGTGTGGGGGGTTCAACTCCCACCTTCACTCTGTGTGTGTTTGTGTGGGGGGTTCGAATCACACCTTCACTCTGTGTGTGTTTGTGGGGGGGGTTCGAAGGCCACCTTCACGATGTCGGGTGTGGGGGGGGTGTGAAATCGGGCGGTGGCGGGGGGTGGGGGTGTGGGGGGGGTGTGGTGGCGGGGTGGGGGGG
>JAODKC010000021.1:12386049-12397423 GCA_026777985.1 Mormyrops attenuatus
ACCTTCACTCTGTGTGTGTTTGTGTGGGGGGTTCGAATGCCACCTTCACTCTGTGTGTTTGTGTGGGGGGTTCGAATGCCACCTTCACTCTGTGTGTTTGTGTGGGGGGGTTCGAATGCCACCTTCACTCTGTGTGTTTGTGTGGGGGGTTCGAATGCCACCTTCACTCTGTTTGTGTCTGTGCAGCCTTCCCTGTGTCTCCCAGGTTTCCTTTAGGAACTGTGCTTTAGTCCTGTAGTCTGAAGATGAGCAATTAGGGTAATTTGTGCTTCTCAATTGCCCAGAGATTGATGGTGTCTGTGTATGTGTGTCTTGCAGTGGTCTGATATCACATCCAGGTGTATCCCAGCCTTATGCCCTGTGCTAATAGGCTTGGCAGAGACCCTGACCAGGATAGGTGCATAGAAGACAGAATTATCCAAGACAGAATTATCCAAGACAGAATTATCCAAAACACAGAGAAATTAGGTCATTTATGGTATTAGTCTAAGGTGGGAAATTTCATACCTTGAGAGCTGTTAAATAATTATCCTTGTTCATAGCTGTTCATCGAATTAATTAATTTAAGTCCTCAACTAATATGTTTAGTTTCATGTTATTCTTCAGTCTTCTATTAAATCTGAATTAGTTGGATGTGTATTAGCATGAAGACTAAAATAAAACTTCTTAGTTGTGTTTTGTTACGATAATTTTCCTGTTAGTTGATTCTTATTGAAATCTAAACAAAGGTGTGTAATTTAGTTAAATGATTTGACTTTTATTCGTTTAATATCATGACATGTATTCCTCAGTTGTTTCTCAAAGTTTTTTTTTATGGAAATTTAACGTATAACTCAATTTTCTGATCTGAATCAATCAAGCTAATAGCTAATAGCTGTGTTACCATCTTAATTTTGAGCTCAAAGTGTGTCCCCTACTCTGTGAAGCCTGATCTTGCCCACCAGTGGGGTAGATTACAAAACACTTGCCATCTCTATCCGGGTGATGTAATTAACTGATTCAGCTCTTTAACTGTGAAAATCATACAATATTTTAGTTCAAGTTCAGTATGATTAGATTTCACATTACTTTGTAATAAGTTACAATCCAGAGTGTCTGCCCTACATTAGCAAACTGAGTTTTCCTGGATTTGAAAGTAGTAGTAGGGACTATGGCGGCTCACATTTTATGGTGCTGTTGATAATTACATACAGTAGAGAGTCATTTTCAAATGATTTGTGAATATTTTACGGAGTAGTGATTCTCTTCATTGGGGTCACGTTTGGATGTCGGGTGAGCTGCTCTTGGCTGTTCTTCCTGAAATGCAGCTTGTTCTGTGAAGCACTTTGGCTGCTTCTGGTCCTGGTGCCAGCCCAGTTCTGGGATGGGTCTTACCTTACCATCTGTGACTGTGTATTATTGACCCAGGTAAGAATAGAAGTGTCACTTTTGTCTTATTAGACGAAAATAATCATGGCTTCATGAGTGTCTGAGAATGCCGTCTGGCTCATAACAGCTGCTTGACTTTTTGGGGATTTTTAATTTTGGGAATTAAATACGGGCTGGTGGGGTAATTAATTAGGACACTCAGATCTGATGAAGATCAGTTGAGAAATATACTTGCCTTTTTTCTTATCTGAGGTCATTTCAATGATGACGGTCTGTTTTGTCATCTGTATATAAAACACTTCTTTTGTAAAGGTGATTGGGATTCTCCTTTGTACATTTTTTAATGTTGGTTTTTGTCTGATGAGTATATAGTATGTGCTGTTTCTGTAGGGAATGTAGTATAGACAGTATGTGACTCAGTGGGCTACGCCTCTGTGCCTGTGATCGCAAGTCCCCAGTGTGAGTCTGGCCTTGGCATACGTGTTGGTTCTTGGGCAAGGACCTTAACCCCCAGCTCCCTGGGGGCTGCTTTGGGTGGCTGCCTTTAGCCCCCAGCTCCCTGGGGGCTGCTTTGGGTGGCTGCCCTTAGCCCCCAGCTCCCTGGGGGCTGCTTTGGGTGGCTGCCATTAGCCCCCAGCTCCCTTGGTGCTGCTGTGGGTGGCTGCCCTTAGCCCCCAGCTCCTGGGGGCTGCTTTGGGTGGCTGCCCTTAGCCCCCAGCTCCCTTGGTGCTGCTTTGGGTGGCTGCCCTTAGCCCCCAGCTCCCTGGGGGCTGCTGTGGGTGGCTGCCCTTAGCCCCCAGCATATTATTATATTTAGGTCTACAAGAAGAGCTGTGACAACAAGTTCAGGTGTTTTCCATCCGTATATCCAAGGAAGGCATTTTGGGAGACCTCCTTTTAGCTATGGTAACCTGCCAAAAATCCTACCTTTTGTAAGTTTGCAAGCAGAAGTAGCTGGATTTGCTGCTAGAGAAGAAGGAAAAATTCCACTCCACTCACAGGATTGTCATTGTGACAGTTTGACTGTCTATCTGCTGAGAGAGATTTTTTTATCATCATTTATACGTCCGCTGACATTGCACGCATATACGTAATGGTGTTCAGCACACTGAGGCGTGTGTGTGCTGCTCCTGTACGTGTCTGGATGGGGGCCATGTATCGTAGCTGTATGGGGAGTGAAGCTCTTCACTACAGGAAAGGTCAGTGCTGGGATTACCTCGCTCTATCGGTCCACACCATCAAAACAAACACCCAACCACAAGTGTGCTATCTATGTTTGGAGGAAAACATCGTCGTAAGCTTCTACTAAAAATAAAGCACTACAAATGTATACATTGACAACAGATACAGTCATGCTATCTTTCTAGGGTAGGGAGCTCTTTAATAGCTCCTTCCCTTCCCTTGGCAGGCAGTGATAAGCTCTGGGTTTTTGCCATTTGCACACCGAAGAAAATCCATCTTTGGAAAAGGGAAACGCCAGGAAGACTTTGACAGTTCCCTTTGACTAAGGATATATGTGATGCCTAATTATAGTTTTGAGGTTATAGTTTTAGTGTTTGGAGCAAAGTTGGCAGCTCCTCAACGTGGGGAGTCACCAGAGATCCAGACTCATTCGCAGATAGGAGACGTTCAGTCTCTCTAATTTGTCTCGTTAGTACAGAGCTTGCCATCGCACAAGCCATTTCTTCACTGAGTGTCCTTGGGTCGGCTGGAAGCTCTGAGCGGGGGTTGACGGCATACCACTGACGGAGGTTTGTCACTGCGAGAATTCCCCGTTCCCCACGTCTGTGGTGGCGCTGCGCAGAGGATATGTGAACGCAGCACAGTAACATGATGGGCACGGAGCGCGTGAGCAAAACAGAGACCCAGCTGTCAGCTTAACCAAGCAGCAGCGTCTTTACAGAGAGCAACAGGCGCAGCGAAACTCGCAAAAACACACAAGGAGCAGATATAGCAGAAAGCTGCAGAAAACCTATGTAGAGAGAAGAGATGAGAGTTTCACTTCCATCAGCGATGCTAGTAAACGACCCCTCCACTCTGCCCTCTCTGGTGGTGGCATAGATTAGATTTGAATATAAAATGTAATACCTTCTTTCACTTGGAGGATTTGATTTCACGTTGGTGTTCTGTGTGCCAAAGCTCACTTTTTCACGTCCTGCTCTTTTAGCCATGCACATATAAACAGCGTATATCACTGGAGGACCTTTACAGAGGATGTTTCCCATTTCTGTGGAAGTGGATGATGTTTCTTTAATGGCTTTATACTTCCTGATATTATAAAATATAAAAAATCTTGTATTTGTCTTATCTGTGCATGAAGTTCAATGGGCACTTTAGGGAGATGTTATTGCAACATTATATCAAGCACCTCTTTGCCTCGGAGTCCCCACTGTCCAAAGTAAAACCCAACTTCACACATATCCTTATTCATTTTCATTTTTTGTTCTTTTTTTAAATCGTGCATTTAAATTGATAATTTCTTCCATCTACAGTATTACTGCATTATGGTTTCTATGGAAACAAATGTTTCCCACACCAGTAAACAATCAGTATGAAGAAAACAGATTGCTTAAAATAGCAACAGGGCAAGAAAGGATTCCTTATAGTCTTAATTTGCATTGAAGACCCAGTTACTGTTAGATGACAAACCATATCAAATGTGAGGCTGCTACAATGCTTTTATTGTTCATTTTATTTTTTGTTGTATATTTTAAAAAATCCATTTCACAAGCATACCAGAAAGTGTACAGGGGTGTGCAGAGATGTGCTGTAAAAATCAGCCATTTAGGTCTCTCCGCCGATTCAGTTAGATGGGAATAAATGCATCTTCTTGTTTCTGACGAGAACTCCATCCTCTTCTGTGTCTGTGGGATGCGGTTCAGCAAACTCCCTGGTTACCTAGTTACCTCATGTTTCATTGACGTAAATTCTCTTTGTCCACAACTTTGGGTTCTTCGTTTTAAAAGCTGGTCCCTTTCAATGGGGTAGAGAAGGCACAACATCCCAGCCTCCCTGCGTTCGGTAAACAGTCCTTCTCAATGACACTAATGAGGGAGATATTCCTGTCTCGAGTGCTTATTCGTAGCAGAGTCTGGTGTTATGTGTTTGAGCTGAGCTCTCATTAAAAGGCATAATGGCGGAGATGCTTTACAAATGTGTTTGTTAACCAGAACAGTTAATTTCATTTTAGTGTAATATGTTCTTTATTCTTTTCTTTCTTTTTTCCTGTCATCATCTTCTGTGCTTGGAGGTTATAGCAGAAGTACAGCCTAAGTTTGGCTCAGTCTCCATGTGGGCCTGCCTGTTTCTGGTACATTCTCCGCTTGTCACATTACTGCCATCTTTGCTATGGTGTAAATCTGGTTTTGTTGGGAATGTGGTCTCTACATTCTGGGGGGAAGGGGGGGGGGGGTTAGTGCTACAGGCAGAGTTAATGAAGCCTAGTTTGCAGTTTTTTTTGTTATTGCGGGATCTGCTTCCAAAGGGAAATGGAGCTGTTGTGGAGCACTTCTCGCCGTGAGGTGTAAACCCCCCCATGTGTCTGCTGCTGTCTGAGCCTGTGGTCTGCCTGGGGGCCCCCTTGGGGGGGGAGGAGCTGGGGCATTGGAGCAGACCCCCAGTACGGTGCTTTGGAGAGCTCCTGGTGGGGTGTATTACCAGCTGTGCCAGATCTTTTTTTTATTGTAATTTTTTTTTATTTAACCTTTATATTTCCAGGCAATTCACTAAAACTATTTCTTATTTACATTGATGGCAAAAGACAAAAGAACCTTTTGAGGACAAGGGCTAAAGACATAAAGACACACAAACAAATAATAGAAACACAGTAATACAAAAACAGTATAAACATGCAATATTTTCATCAGTAATTATTCAGATATAAAACAACTACATATATCTATGAGACAGTCTTTAATAAGATTTTTAAAAGATAGCAATGCCAAAAAAATTCAAATTTTAATGTGTCTTGCAAATTGTTCCAGTCTCTGTCAGTTTTGAAGGGAGCATCTATAGCAAACCAGATGGCAGAATGTTAAAGAAAATCAAGCTTCTGCAGCTTGGTCCCATGCAGGTCCCATGCAGCCTGTGACGTTTACATTTTTTTTCTTGGTTTGTCCAGTAGGAATCAAAACATATTTATTTAGTCAATTATCCAACTTTAGGGCTCAGACATGACAACATGGACATTCTGCAGGACGCACCTGCTACGTAGCGCTGTTTGCATGCAATGAGCCGAAAGCAGCCCAAGATGCTAATGATCTTATGCGCTGTATCAGATCAGCAAACCATTGCAGTATCATCATCTAGTGATATAGTCATATGGACCCATTATCTCTATGAAATTTGACCTCAGTTGGTGCTCAGGTGCACTCCTGGTAACCGTGTACGTTTCCTCTATGCCTTTTCACTTCAGCTTTAGCTGGTTTTCAGTCATCATCCAGTCATATGGACCCGTTATCTCTATGAAATTTGACCTCAGTCGCAGGCAGATCCCTCTGACTCCAGTCTGTCTCTGATGGACACTTTTCTCTCTCTTGAGTCCCAGAAGGAAACCAGCATGACAACTGAGAAACATAATTTCCTCCGAATCAATAATCAATAAATAGCAGGATTTAAATAATCTACAAGCATTGCAGTTTCTCCAACACTAGCTAATCCATTGTTCTGGAGTTTATTCTCATGTTTCTGCTTGGAATTACTTTGGGATGATACAATCATAACAACCACAAACACTATCATTGACATAGATGGATGTGTCCATGAAAAACATCTTGAAATGAAAATGTAAATGCCTTTGTTTACAGATTGGATTAACATTCTTTTGTGACCCGGGTCATTGTTTTACACAGAAGACATTTTCGTATAAAGTCCACTGCTAATGTGCTTTGAAAAAAAAGCACCTTGGAATTATTTGAGGCTGTAATTAATTTAGCTGTAACTTTGAAGCATCAGAAAAGAAAAGGGAAGGAAAAAACAGAAGCGTATCACTTGAAGTTGTACTTGCCGATTTTAGCACTGAAGCATGTTTAACCTAAGATTTGCATGCTACTATTTTCCGTTGTATTTATTTACTGATGAAGCTTTGATCAGCAGCAGTTTATTATTAAACAGAGTTATGTTTTCCATCTGTAGCCGAGAGAGGGGCCTTTATTCAGATGATAAAAATGGAGGGAGGAAACAACTTCGGTCGGTCGGGATCATGGACCGAGGTACCTGCAGTCATTCCCGCACCCAAGGTCGTGTCGAGATGTTCTCCCCAAGCACGTGTGGTGTACAGAACCAGGAGATCAGCAAAGGGTTCCACCCCAATTCGTCCTGCCCTGGCGATTATTTCATTGTGGAATGCTGAAATAAAACTGGCCAAATGTGTGGGTGATTCTGTGGGTGGACAACTTTGAGCTGAATTGGAAATGACAAAATTGAGGTTGAAAATAATAATAAAAAAAAACTTTCAGTGGTCGTCTGCTTGCCGCCTTTGCAAAATGATACAGGTATAAAATTCATGTTTTAGGACAGATAAACGAAATTATATTTTAATATTTAATGTTGTGTGTAATTTACATTGATGTATATTGTATGGGTTTTTGGGTTTCGGTTTATGGTCAAATTGTATTTTTAATTATGTACAGGCATAGATTTATTGACAGGCTATATCTTCTGTGTTTGCAGTTTTTCTGACTTGTTGAAAGTCACTCGTCAGCAGTACTTTTAGGCCCAATAGAGTTAAGGGTCTTGTTTTTCAGTTTCAATTGTCCAACTAAATTGGATCATAAGCTGACCTATTTCCGTATGAACTATATTCTATATAGAGCTTCTATTCTTGATGTTTGATTTTGAATTGATGCCTTTCGCACGGAGCGATCTCCATGACCTTGTCTTTTTGTCTGCGGCTCATGTTCAGTCTCATTTTCTCGACGACTTGTTGGTGGGAGACATAGTATTGTGGCAATTTAGGTGCTCGTCCACATCGGTAATGGCTGATCTGTGGAGAGGGTCCCTGCTAAGTCCTTCCTTGTCACTCGTCCACCTCTGTCTACGTCCTGGTGCAGCAAGCCATTTTCTCAAGGCTAAACCGGTGTCAGATCACGGCCAGAACACCACCGTCACGCCATGCCTGCCTACTGGCACATGAGACATGGGCGTGGCAGTGGTGAGAGGGGGCGTCGCATGACACCTATGCCATTGGCTGCCCACAAACTGATGAGAGCATGGTGTCGATGTACCAAGCCCTCCCTGGCTTCGGCAGAACCCATAATTGTCCTCATACATATTTTAGTGCAACACGAGGACAGACCGTGGGCGTACGGTTTCGGGAACCTTGGCTTCCCGTGACAGTCTTGCTGCGTTTTCATGGCTTAGAAAATGTGGTTTTCCTTCTGTAACTTATAGCTGGTCTAATGCACCTTCAGTCAGATGTTTCTGAGGCTCACCATCGCAGCAGCAGCTGTTCCTGGACTTCCACTCACGGTTTTTCTGTTTCCTGCTCTAGTCCCTTAACCACTATGTCTGTGTCCACGCAGTCATGGTGACACTTTTAATTTGGCTGTTCTAAGGTTTTTTATTTCATGTCACGTAACAAGTAAAGCAGAACATCGGGAGAAGAACACAGTGAGCACAAGCAGCGTCCAGCTTTGTTTTTGACAGTATGGAGGGCGTGTGGAAGCCTCTCTCTCTTGCAGTCGCTCCCATTAAAACCGATGTGGAAATGTGACATTCAGGGGACTTCTGCTTCTCCACCTGTGTGCTCATATTCCCAGCTTGCAGGTGTCTGAAAATACCCAGAGCTCCTGATTGAAAGTGTGTCCGGCTAACAGCTTCGTCACGCTCATCATTTAGAAAAGCATATTTTTATCAGCTGCTGGGTGGGGGCGCCACACACCGTGGCATGATGGATTCACAGTAGGCAGGCTGAAGGCCTATATTAATCAGAGTGACAATCTAGGCCACCATTGACTAGCAATTATCTTCAGTATATCAGTCTGAATATGGCCGGCCTGCGACCTGCCAGTTGCCTGCCTCTTTCGTGAAGGCAGCGTGGAGCCGTTGGCAGGTGACCGCTTTGGATGGGCTCTCTGTGGCATCTTCTTTCGGCTGGCTTGGGTTTAGAGCCCGTCTGTCTCCCGATGGCTTTGCAGCGGATATACCAGCAGGCTGTCATGTGATTTCTCGTCTTCTGTACTCCTCAGATAATTAACACTTCCTTGTGTCTTCTGCTTCTTGAAAAGGAAATTTTCTCTTGCATATGTTTCTGCGTCTTCGTACAATCATTTCACAACATTTGCCTGGGCCATCACCAGGAAACATAGGATTCAACATCACTTGTTTTAAGTTTATTGTATTCAAGTTTCATAATTAAAGAACATCAGCATTATATGCAGGGTGACATGTCTCGGTATCAGTAAATCAGTATCACAGAGATTATGAGTCACAGCTGATGAACTCTTTATATTTCTGTTCATGAATAATATGGTGGGAACATCAAGCGGTTACAGTCCTGTTCTCTGTAAGCGAGAAGGCCGGGGACCCATGCGACCAGCGTTCGCGTGTGGCTGCGCTCCTGCATGTAGGAGCCCATGACCCGGCATGGAGCCGGAGCTCCTGCATGTAGGAGCCCATGACCCGGCATGGAGCCGGAGCTCCTGCACTAAATGAGTTGTCTCCTCAAAGGCTGCAGAGCAGATGGCATTTCCGGCCTGAGCCGTTTGTCTCCACTCACAGGAGCTCCTTGATAAGCATGTTAAATGGCTGGGCCTGAATAGACTGCAGCATGTAATTGGCAGCCCAGCACCGGCCCCATAGGGGGCGACATGGCACTTGCTCAGGTGCCTATCCATCGTAAAATAACCACAGAGCAAGGAAACTGTGTCTGTCTTTTTTTAATTATTTGAGATGGAAATATTTTACCCTAGTTAGTATTAAAATCACATTATAGTTAGTTTATACATTATAGTTTGTAGATTCATGATACATGATTTCTTCCAGAATAGGCAGCAGCTGAGAGACGGCACACATTATTCCCGTCTTTTGATTGGTGTTACGGTGTGTGTCACTTCAAACGTGCCTGCTCCCCTGCCCCGCTGGGCCATGTCATTTCCTGCTGCGCTGCTGCCCTGACATGGTCTCCTGTTCTGCCTGCACAGCCTACCCCAGTGCTCGTCGCCTCCACAGAGGAGCGGGGCTCCCCGCAGAGCGTGGTCCACGCTCCATCCTGGCCTTCGTAGTCACGCCTTATCCTGCTTCTTTCTGCATATATCTACTTTTATTTCCACCAAGAGGGCACTCGTTGCCAGCTACTTTGGAACTTCCTGTGTGAATGCATGCATAGATAATGTGGGTAAAAGCTTTTGTTGTGACGTACGATGCGTACAGAATGTTTCCAGGGCTTCCAGTTGGCTGAAAGTGCTTCTCCCGGCTCTGTGGGCAGTTTATGCAATAATGCTGACTGTACACTATTTTTACCTCATAATGCCACATCTAGGGCTTGAGCTAGATTAGAGCTTGTTTTCTGCATTTACAGTATGCAAATATAATGATGTCCTTCTGAAATTTTGACTTTTTTAGCTATTTGAATGTGTAATTGCATTCAGTGACAAAAAAAGTTAAGATGGAGTGGAAAGGAAATTAATCTGCATGTGGTGAAAGGTCATGTGACAGAATCGCAATGAGTATAATATCAGATGAAATGGATAATGGAGTTGGCAATATAGGCACATTGCTGGTCCCGTGTCAGTGCCACGCAGATGTCATGGGGTTCTGTAATGCTTGGCATACAATACGACGATCCTCCCTTGGTGTGGTCTGTCTTGGGTGACCGGAACCTTTACGATGTGTGTGAGTGTCCTCATGTGCCCATTGGTTCCAACATCGGGTGACTGTGACATCTGCATGTCCCACATGCCAGGCAATTGCATGATACGACCACCCAGCCTCATGCAAACCCACAGTGCGACCCCTGTCAGACTCCATCAAGTGCTGATAATACTGTCTAATGTGTTTACGAGGTGTCCTCTGTGTCTGGTGACTATAGATGTGCCAGCTCCTTGCGAATCAAATTTTTTCATACCATCGCTGGTCTGCACGTGTACCAAATTACATCCAAATCAGACCATTACTCCTGGGTGCTTAATTTTTTTTTGTCACTGAGTGTACATATTTTTAGTTTTTTTTGTGTGTTTTGCTCATGGAATTTGTAACTTAGTTATACACAAAGCAGCAGTTCTGCAGTTGAGGAATGGATGTTACCCAAAGGCTGTCAGGGTGTAGCAATCTTGGTATTCAACTATTTACCTGTAAATAGTGCAGTAAAATAACCATCTTTGTAAAAGGCTACAAAACTGGAAATTGCTTTGGGTAAAATAAACTCGGCAATTAAAATGTGTTTCTAATTAGAGAAGGGGTAGTTGACAAAAGAATCTTATGAAGCCCACATGATGAATGGGGCAGTTGTAGTAAGGGGGATGATGACTGATTAAGATGTTGTTGTACTAAGAAGAGGATGACTGATTAAGGATGTCATTGTTGTAGTAAGGGAGAAGATGATTGAGTGGGGATGTCTTTTGTAATAAGGGAGAGGATGACTAAGGATGTTATTGTTGTAGTAATGGAGAGGATGACTGATTGAGGATGCCAATGATGTAGTAAGGGAGAGGATGACTGATTGAGGATGCCAATGATGTAGTAAGGGAGAGGATGACTGATTGAGGATGCCAGTGTTGTAGTAAGGGAGAGGATGACTGATTGAGGATGCCAGTGTTGTAGTAAGGGAGAGGATGACTGATTGAGCATGTTGTTGTTGTAATGAAGAGGAAGACTGATTGAGGATGCCAATGATGTAGTAAGGGAGAGGATGACTGATTGAGGATGCCAGTGATGTAGTAAGGGAGAGGGTGACTGATTGAGGATGCCAGTGATGTAGTAAGGGAGAGGATGACTGATTGAGGATGCCAATGATGTAGTAAGGGAGAGGGTGACTGATTGAGGATGCCAATGATGTAGTAAGGGAGAG
>JAODKC010000021.1:12424299-12437753 GCA_026777985.1 Mormyrops attenuatus
AGCCCACTGTGTGAAGTGTTGTGAAAAAGTGGACATGGGATTGAGACAAGTGTGAAAATGATTGGAAAAAACTGTAATACTGCACGTTGTCCAGTGCTACTGCAGCCATTTTTCAGTGTAAGATACCCCGCCTCGCGTTGTGATGTCATTTAGACATGTGACTTTGTTATAATAAATATTGGGGTATTTATAAAACAAAAAAGGAGTTCAGAAATGTCTCCCAAATCCGTCTTTGAGTGATTTAAACGGCAAGGATGAAAATGATCACGATTGTCTTGGAGGACGCATGCAGCTCTCATGCAAAAGCAGCGGAGATACTACTTCAGACTGATTTTTAAACATTTAAGAAGAATGCCCGAAGTGAATTTTAAAAGGTTGCAATGTGTTTTTTATATATTAAATTTCGAAATATTTTTAGAATTTTAGAATCCACGACATGTAGGCACGGATATACAAAAAGTTTGATTATTTTAGATTCAAAACCTGGTTTGGCTGATTTACTGAAAAGAACCGGTTCAAAAGAAAGACTCATTCACGAGACAAACATCAGTAGTTTATGAGAAATTGAACAAAAATGAAACGAAATTTGTCTTATGCTGTATGGAAATATTTTGTATTCTATATGAACAATATTGAGCAAAATCAAGTGGTTTGTCGGCACTGCGTTGTGTCCGTCAGCAAAACCCTCGGCAGGACGACCAACTTACTCGATAGACTCTGTTAAGTTGGCTATATATTACATTTTCAACTAGTGGAATATCACAGCGTGAACTATTATCATTCAGCCGTCAAAACACAATGGTCACAAAAAATAAAAGAAATGTTATATGCTAATTATTTATTTGCCGATCAGGTTGTTCAGCAGGATATGTAGCCTTTATTATGTAAGACGATACGGCTAAGCAGCAAAACGTGATGGTGCTCATTAGCGGAATAACGTCACACCAGTTTTTTATTCTTTGGAACACAAAAGATCGATCTGTTAGTCAGATTTAATAATGGATTATGAACATGTCAGGTCAGGTCAGGCTGGGGAGCATTCGCTGATGAAGTGCGTTCCCACAACCACCACGCGAAGAAAGTCCTTGGGATCCCGGCCGGCGACCCTCCAGGCAGACACACGGTCCAGTCCCACCCACCCACCGGAAATGGCCATCCACCTGCCGCAGCCGGGTGTTACGTGGGCGTCCCCTTGGCCTGGTCTAGCTGCTTGGGTCCCCGGCAGCGAGGATCCTGCGAGCCGTGTCGATTGCCGCATGTATGTACATGTCGCAGGCTGTATAAATAACATACACCCCCCCAATAAGAAATGAAATTACTTGTTCAGCCAACATTGTTGAGGTGTAGTTTCATATGAAATTACGTGTGACGTGTAGCCTACAAGCTTTTCGCGTCTCCAATGCTATTTTAGCATAAAGGTCCCAGTTCCTGTTGTGCAGTGGGAAAGCAACACGTGAAAGTGGCCAGGAAATACAAAAGTCCCAGGTCAATATGGCCCAGGAACTCAGAACCCGGAACTAGGTTTCTGGCCTAAGGTGGGAAAGCACCTTATGGCTGCCCCCACCAGGAAGGGCCCTGATGTTGTACCTTTGAGCAGGATACCCAACCTGGATTTGTTCTGTGGGATTATGTACATAGTGGGTAGCTGTGTAAATAGTCACACTTACAGTAAGTGCTGCATGTGTACATGCATAGGTCAGACTCCCACTGAGATGCTGTCCGGTATGTCAGGGAGGGACCTCAGATGCTTCAGCCCCAGCCTCTGGGAACAGTGAAAGCAGGAATACAGATGTGGGCTTTATGTACCTTCACGAACAAACAGGGTCTAGTTGGTTTCTACTGCAGTGCCCACAGAGTGCTCAGGATGACAGCTTGTACTGATGCTACCCACAGGATGGCATGCTGGTGATGGCACTGATTTTAAGGCAGTTGAGACTTCGTTGTTTAGCTGTTATCTCAGAAATCAGGAGAGAGAATATAACTTCACCCACAAGTTATCAGTTTCCTGTCAATTATAACCACTGATGGATGATGATATTTTCCATCTAATAGTTCTGACATATCCATTTTTAATAGTGCGGCCATACACTGTACCTGAAGGATTATAAGTGTATGTATCTTGCCAAGGGTAGCTTTGTGTCTCAGTGGACGGCACTGTATCCTCACACTGCAGGCTGCGGGTTAATCTCCTACCCCCGGCTGCATGTTTGGGGGTGAGTGTGTACCCTGCGATGGGCTGACGTCCATTGCCCTGTGCCCTGTACTTCATGGGAGATGCTTCACTTCCACAATAGCCCTGAACTGGATCAGTGTTTAGGGAATCGGACAGATGGGTATCTGAACCCATGGGCATAAACATTAAATTAAATTGTCCCCAAACAATTTACCCAGCAGCCACTGCCTCCAGTTGATCCTGTGCTAGCAGCACTTAGCTGTGCTGCTCTACATGTTTGTGTCTGGGGGAGTAACAGTGCCTTTCTGAAAAGGACGTAGCATCGTCGACGTGCACTTTTAGTGCTGCCACAGTCACACAGACCCCGCCTGCAGTCACAAAATTAGTTTTATCAGAAGATATTATGTTTTCTACAATGTTTACTTTAATGTGCAGATTCAGACGCTAGATAAAGAGAAAACATTTCCTCACCATTTCCTTGCCAGCCACCTCCCCTCCTCAGGGCCAGAACAGGCGGAGCAAACTTTCAGGCCCATTCTTGCCTGAAGCTGTGAGCCAGTAAGTAATCTGAGAAATGCAGCAACGCCCCCACGTTACCCAAAAAAACACAGCTACATGGAGTTAAAGGTCAGGTACCTCTCAGCCTCTTCATTAGTTGAAAATAGTGAAACATGAAGATTAATAAAAGGAATTTTCTTCACGGGATATTTAATGTAATATATGAATTTTGTTTCAAAGTCTGATGGTATTTAAGACAAATTTAAGCCGTAAACTGCCAGATATGACCAAAGTATTCTGTTGCAACATATCATAAAAAGTGTCATTTAAAAAATATAAATTCAAACCATTAAATTTTTTATTGAAGAACCTTCGGAAAGTAATGCGAAACAAGAAAAGTCCATAAAATGTACAGATGCTCCTTGACTTCAAATGGGGCTCCGTTCTGATGAATCCATTGTAAGTGAAAATGACACATACAGGCATTTTTTAGACATAACAGGGTTGGGAAAATGTAAGGGACTGGAAGCGTGGCTGAGTGGATGCTTCTATTGCCAGGAATGAACAGAAGGTATCATATGGTATATTGCTAGCCCAGGATCAGAGGAAAATTCTGAGTTTGATGGCTTCTGGTGATGTGCAGCACCATCATAATTCTGTAATATCTCAGAATAAAGTCGAAATATCTCTAAGCATGTCAGCCTCCACCAATGCTGTCAGCTTTCTGTAGATCTATTTACCTGCATATTTATCAACTCAAACCACAAAAAAAAAACAAATACAGTCTTCATTTTACTTCATGTGTCTGTGTGTTGCCCTCTTCGTTTTGCTTCATGTGTCTGTGTGTTGCCCTCTTTGTTTTGCTTCATTTGTCTGTGTGTTGCCCTCTTCGTTTTGCTTCATTTGTCTATGTGTTGCCCTTTTCATTTTGCTTCATGTGTCTGTGTTGCCCTCTTCATTTTGCTTCATGTGCCTGTGTGTTGCCATCTTCACATGTTCCAAATCTTCAGAAGTGTCAATGTAGCGCAGAAAAAAAACTATTTATTGTGGTTTAAAACATTTCTTCCATCTTTCTTTTCCTTTAGTTAATTAAAAAAAATCTTCTTACACCACATAAGTTGTAAAATCAAATTTAGCAAGTTTTCTTTTTAGCGTATTCTAAATCCTGTGGCAGAACTCGCTGCAGCCAGCCTGAACCGCTTCTGCAAAAAAACAACCCGCGCTCTCCACATCACTTTGCGACATCGCCTCACAATCTGCATACAATCATCTTTTTTCTTAAAGAGATAAATTATCGTTAAGTTATAAGTTAACTTCCTAAAGGCATTATCGACAAGTGCATTAGACCAGCGTACAACATCCTGGAAATCTAACTCGTTCCCACGCTTCAAGAAAGACGTGGCCACCATGTAATTACCTCGTGGCCAATATACTGTAAATGTGTTTTTGTTTCTATTTGACCAATTTATAAATTATTGTTTACAGACACGGCCATTAGAGCACAGAGCATTCGTTAATGTAGTATGTATTTTTTGAGACGGAGCTTTAACCATGTTATATTGTGGTTGATATCGTAACAGTCTGACAACGATGTTGAGGTATTTTTTATCGCGATATCGTGATATTATGTTTATCGTTACATCCCTACTATCTAATATTTATTTGCTAAAAACAAACAATAACAAAAAACTTAAATGAGCTCTGCATGTACTCTAGAAGCCAATCAAAATCATTCACGTCCTTGCTGCATTTTTAAATCCATTAGAAACTCTTCAGACCTGTCTGAGACTTACATATGTGCTAATAGCTTCACTATTTAACCTCTGATATTCTGAACACTGACAGTATTCTAGCCTGCAGAGCCACGCAGCCTATAGAACAACAACAAACAAGCAACAAACAAATTTATTTTTGTATAGCGCGTTATCACAACAGGACATTGTCTCAAAGTGCTTTACAGCATCCCTGCCCAAAGCCCCCAGTGAGCAAGCCAGAGGCAACAGTGGCAAGAAAAACTCCCTAGAAGGAAGAAACCTTGGGAGGGACCAGACTCAAAGGGGGAGCCCATTCTCCAGGGGCCGGCAGGGAAAGTTAAATCGGAGAGAACAAAACACAACTTAAGTGTTGACTTCTTGAGTTGGTTTTCTTAGCTTGTATTTACTGGCTTCACACTCCAGTGATTAAAGTCCTGCCCTTATATATCTTCAGAAGGTTACACACCATCCCTGTTACCTACAGTGAACTTCCAGACTCAGTATCTCAGCATGGTTGCACATTTGGCAGAGAATACTGACTCCCACCTCCAGGGTAATATATCCTGACTACAGTCAGAGGATTTTAGCTGTTACACAGAATATGAAGAGCCTGGACAGGGATTGCGACTCTACCTGAACGTGCTGAGGGACTTTGGCTGCTTGCGTCATATCCTGAATTGTGTTAAGTCAGCAGGATAGTTTTTATGGACACATGGGATTTGGGATTATGGGAATAAGGACACAAGGATTAACTGAGAAAAATAAAGCAAAGATGAATTCACAAACAGTATACATACCGTGAACCAGCCCCGAAACACTGCTGGTGAATCTCAGCTCAGAGACTCCTATACCTCATTTACACATGGGGGTTGTTTGACTGGTTTCACGTTGTGTTAATTCTAGCTGACATAGTGTTTCATTGATTGTGAAGCCTCACATTTGGATCTGAGTATTACAGTTTTACCCACTATGCTTAAAATGGCCCTTCTTCAAATAGTTTTTCGATATTGCATAACTCACATTACTTTTTTGTTTTTGCTGTAATCAGTCTGGTTTTATAAGAATGTACTCCAGATGTGTGGAATGGGTACAATTTTTTTGTGGTTTCCTCATTACTGTATATTAAGTTACTTTTTATTATTTGTTTCTGTTACATGCTGAACAGATTTATTTTAAAAGTTATTTTGCTAAATGAAAATATTTTGCTTTGTTGCAGTGATCAAAACCTTAAAGGTTCAAGGACGGGCCCCCAGGATGGCGGGAAAGAAATCCAGCATCTGGGGCAGCCTGCGGCAGAAGGCAAGGCCGTTCTTTGGGAACCTGCGCAGCCAATGGGGTGGCAGCAGGCCTGAGCCGTCCCGGCACAAGGAAGTGCCGGACTCCAGAAAAAGCACCTCTGCGGCAGACATTCACCGTACTCAAGCAAGGGATGGAGACACCCCTGAGAGCCACTCCACCATCCTGGCTGCACCTGACTCTGACAACACTACCGAGTGGGCTTCTGTGGAGTCCATTTACAGGATGGCCCCCCAGGAGCAGTGCTCAGCACCGGCTGTGGCGTCGGATGACCCAGACTCAGCGGAGACTGTCTCCATAGCAACAGGAGAACCACCATCTGAGGAAGTATCTCAGGAGGTCAGAAATACTTTTAGTATACTAGTCCTGCTTGACATATTCCTTCTTCGTTTATTTGCACAGTAAATGTTACAGCTTTCAGTTTACTCAGTCATGTAACTTGGTATATTTTTTGAAAACAATTACATGGCAAAGCACCAGTATCAGGTCCTTTCCTTGTATATGAATTCTTTGGTCATGATAGCAGGTTGTGCTGCAGAATTTGTTTCTTTAAGGAGGATTTATTCTAGTGACGCTATGCAGATTTGCAAAAGAAAGTCTTTAAAAACCTAAAGCGATATTGGATTTTCATTTCACAGTTCTGTGATGTAGCTGCTGTTGTCATTGTGTATTTAGCCTGTGAAAAGTCTGTGAAAATCATTTATTTATTCAGAAAGCGTGTGCATATTTGGCTTCTTTGGTTGTGGTATCAGTCATCTTCTATCCGTCAGCTAAACCAGTTCCCAACAAGTGTAACAAGTGCCCTTTATTTGATGGATTGATCCCTTTAGCGATATTGACGTGCCTTTATCCCTGCTGCGGAGGCTGGTCCCTGGGTTGCCGGTCAGCTTGGGAATGCAAAATTCTGTTGGGATGGAAAACTTTCAGGCCAGCTTTGAAACATCAAACAAGATCACAAAAGTCCTGCGCTATTTCTGGATTCAATCAAAAGATTTTCATTTGAGATGAGGTCAGAAACAAAAATAGGATATTTTCACATCAAAGCAATCAATTTGTTTATAAGACTTTGTTATAAGTAATATGCCAGGTGAAGCTAATAAGGACACTTTCAGCTTACATAAATGAATGAACAGGTATGTGCTGAAGACTACACATTCGAGAAATCTATATGTTTGCCGACAATGACCATATGTCTGGTTATAGGTATTCTTGAATCAGGTGTCATTCAGCCCACATACACTAATCCTGTTGCAGTCACTAGCTGAATTCAGGAGATGTACATTACAAGCAACTCAGATTGAGTTATTTTCAACCAGGATTGGTTACCTAGGATTCCTTTTGGGTGTCTCAAGTTTGCTGTCAAGTGCTGTTGGGTGGGGGGGTCATGCTATGTGTCTAAGCTCAGCCATGGTCTGTTCCATATTCACATAGGATTTCAGACTTACAGTAGTTTTTCCTGATTTGGGTATCCTTGCCATTTAATGAAGAAAATGAAAAATATGCTACAGACTCACTGTAATGCTACACTTGATACCCAGTTATAGAAGATGGATAGTTAACGCCTCAGCATGTCTTACTTGTAAAGAAACCCCAACCAAACTATGGAAGTTTTATTACTTTATATACTCAGGTGTAAAGTATTTTCTACAATTGTTAAGTACTACACATTCAACATATTTTATATTGCATGATGCTACCTATATACTCAGGCCATGTTAGATAAGAATTTTGGTTTGAATACCTCATTCAGACACACAGAGTTTTCCCTGCCCAAGACGAGGCTTAAGCTGAGGTTTAACGTGAGTGTTTGACCAGATCACTGCATTTAATGTGTGTCTGTGTATTTTATGGTAGTTAAGTATACTGACATATTTCCCACTACCTGTATATTGCACTGTCCCGAGCTTTGCCATTTTGTCTCCCTGTATACTGATATATGGTGAAATTAAAGTTCACCTTAAAGTTCACTTTGACTTTGAGAGTTCCACAAAAACATATCTCCAGGGTGAGATCCCCATCACAACAGGCTAACAGTTATTGGCCCATGTGAACAGCTCAACAATGATGCATGCCTGGGGAAACATCTGTAAGAGCCAGAGAGGCCTCAAGATTCTTCAGGTCAGAATGAAGTGCTTGGAACTTGTGAATGAGGGGCAGCACAGAGGACTTGAACCTGGTGAGATGCCTGATAAGCCTGACCAGGAATCTCCCCAAGAGCCCAGTCCCTCCAACACCTCTGCTGCTCAGCCTAGGAACTGAAATTTGACAATATCATCCCTAGCCAGCCAATGAAAAGGAATGGAACCAGCCATGCAAAGATGTTTGCAACATCATTGAAGCCGCAGCTAAGGGAGAGGTGGACAGCTGACTCGAAATGTTGGTGACTAACATCATCAGCTACTGTATGCTTCAGAGAGGATTGAAGAAGGTAAAACAAAGCCCAGCTACACAGCACAGAGCTGCTAGAACTGGCTGTGACACAAGCTATAAACCCCTAGAAAGGGTTCAAAAAACAGCAACTGTACAACACCTTGAGGAAGAAGAAGATGATCCTCTACAAGGCTAAGTGGCACCCGAGACAGGAGAAAAAGAGCAAGGAAACCAGAAGACCAATGCCTTCTGCAAATAGTGCCTTTTTCAAGCTAATGCCAGTCAGGTGTTGTAACTTGTTGCAGTAGTAGTTCAGGATTAGGTCCTTGATTTTACTGGGAACATGGTGGCTGTGCTCTGTGAGGTCAACCAGTCTGTGTGGTATGGAGCCATGAGCCATCAAGCCACGTCCAACTACAGGACAACTAGGTCTCCTTTATTCTCATACAGTTAACAAGGTAGTAATGAATGAATAGTTAAAACGTTCTGGAAACAGGAAAGCGTTTACTTTAGTTTTCTTTACACTGATCAAATGGCATGCTTCGAATAATGCACACTCATGTTGCCTTTTATTTGGCATGATTAACCTTTCCTCTTTTGCAGGCGTGCCTTTGGGTACTCAGCTGGTATGGCACCGCCTTCTGACTGTGAAGCACATACTTCAGGTGGCTTAGTATAACTCAAGTGCTACAGTCAAATCAGTAATGCACTGCACTGTGTTGAATGGCTAAACTAGGTCTGTAAATGTAAATAGGCAAACAGGTTTCAAAAAGCAGAGTGCAACCAGAAACAAGGAACAAGTCAAACTCAAGCCAAAACCAGAAACAAACTTCAAATTAGAGAACCAACCTTGAGAAATAATGAATCCGAAAACCAGAATACTAGTGAGTATACAGAATCACAGAGACGCATCTAGGCTTAGGCAAATTTGGCAGCTGATCAGGGCCCGATTGGCAAAACTTGTCAAGGGGGACCTGCCAGAAATTTCTTTCTGGATGCCAGCCTTGTAGTCCAGTAGGTAGATCTGGGTTGGAGAACCAAAGACATTCATCAGACATAACTTTAATGTGGACAATCAATAACTGAGATGTTCTGGAGGTGGGCATGGTTATTTGGCTTACTCTATAATATTGTTATACAGAAAAACATGATTAAATTGTCAATCACAATCATTTATATGACACTCAACTAAAATTTCATAATTGTGACGGCCCTACTTTTTTGCATATTAACTGGCTTTTGTAAGGGAACACAAATAGACTAACCAGGCATTTTGTCTCCTTTTCTAGAAATCTCCACTCTGTTGAGCTCCCCTGTGATGGAGGCATTTCTTTTTTAAACAAAAACACTTCCTGCCCTTGAAGAAAACATCGTGCCGTTATCTGAATTGCCACAAGCCTGAATTCATCTCCTGTTCATTGACTGCAGACTTATTCTTCTTACAGCCCAACTTACTTTAATATAGCATAAGTGTCTTATGTCATGTATTTGAGGGAAACTGAAAGAGTGTGTTATCACAAGCTAATAAAAGATTATGAATGTAATGTGTAATAAAATGATGTTGCATGGATGATATTGAAACGTGATGTTATATGACTATTCAAAAACACCAACCTTCTTCTCTATTTGTTCACAGCTGGGAAACAGCAGCTGCGACCGTAATGTCAGCAGATGTCAGGGCCTGGAGGATAATGTGAGTATCGTGCAGCACAGGGCTCACTGGCTGCCTGTTATCTCACTGGCTGCCTGTTATCTCATTTATTTCTGTTTGAGAGATGAGATTGAACAGCATTAAGGTTTGTAGTGGAGGTGGCAGCGATGCAGGGGGGTGAACACACTCAAATGTGCCATTAGCCCGAGCGATTGCTTCGGGTCAAGCTCAGGTCAGCTTCCTGCTAAATGAGCAGCTTGCCAGTGAACAACACTGGGCAGACTGGGAGGTATTATGTACCACTGTTCAAGCCACGATCTGTTGTGTGTTGGTATAATTTTAAAGGGGATTTTCCAATTACAGAAGCAAAATATTTTAGCTTTTCTTCCGGAATCAGTTTTCGTTAAGTTGTAGTTAGGGTTTACACTCTAAATAGGTCTGTGGGTTTGAGTCTCTAGAGAAACTCTGAACAGGCAACTAGCAGCTAGCAATGGCACAGCGAGGCAGTTAAATTCTGGAAAAACGAGTCAAGCTTTTTGTGAAAGTTTCTTCTGAAACTGGTCAGTGACAGAAAAATAGAAATGAGAGGGATCCACCCCCCTAAGTGCCTTGTGTCCACCCAGGTCAAGGAGACAGATGGTGGTGAGACCCCAGCTGTTCCTCAGAAGATCCTCTACCAGCTCACTGTCAACCTAAAGGAAGGCCGAGACCTGGTGGTCCGGGATCGCTGTGGTATGGAGTCTTTCCACCTTTAAAAAGGGTTTAGCTACTACGTAATTAAATCATTAAAAATACACCAGAATAATAATAATAATAATCAGGATGGCCTTGCTGACACTTATCCAAATCTGATTACCCATTTTTACGGCTGGATATTTTACTGGAGCAGTCTAGGCTTGTAACTTCATTCAAAGGCACACAGAGAGCTTCCTCTGTGACTGCAGCCTACTACCCAGCTGAGTCTGGAGTCTAGAGGAGCCCTTTTCATGACATCCTTAGCAGTAGAGGAAGTGAGGAAGCTCAGTAATGACAGGCACACACCTCAGAATCATAGCCACCAGTCTCCAGATGATCAGTGCTGCATGTGTAAGTGGGTAAAGAACACAGACATATTGCGTTCCCAGGGTTGTCTGCTGGGATCAATAAATAGTGTTGAATAAATATGGTAATCAATAAATTCATTTTGCTATTTTTCCAAGTCATATTTTACAAAACAAATAAACAAACCATTAAATGTTTTCCAGTCACAGCTGATACACAGAAATAGAGCAGTATTTTCTAATGACACTCACAACTTAAAAATTCACAATGCTATAAAACTCGAGGAAGGTAAGGAAGTTTTGCTGTGTTACACAGGATTCGCTTTGGCTGATGAGGTGAATCTACAAACACAATATCTGACTCATGTGGTCCAGGGTGGAAGGGTGGCTATAAATGAGCAGTGTCAGCTTATTCAATGGGGTTTAGCCACTTGGTTTAACAGAATGCTTCACCTCAGAGGCTCAGCCTGGAGTCTCCGTAAACTTGGCGTGTGTGATCACTCGAGATTGTGGACCAATGGGGGGATTGACATGTCAGAGGTTGCATGACAGTGTAGTGTAATCACTGAAAGTCCAACTGAACCGAGCCAAACTATGGATCAGGAATCAAGCATCATCCAGTGGTAATGCACTGCGCTTTTATGCCGTGGCATAGTGAGTCCTGGCTGTGCCATGTGATACACCATCCCCCTGGAATGTACTGCAGTTAGCATTTTCAGACAATCAAGAAGTAATCAGAACACAGTGTATTCACTGAGTAAAAACAAAATACACCAATCATGATTCAAAACCAAGACAGAGAGATTAGCCCGAATCTATCCAAAGTGGCCACTTGTGGCTCTTTTCCACTGGCATACAGGAACCAAGCTGCATCTGACCTGTACTACGAAAAGAGATTAGATACAGCCGTGGTTTAAGCTTATGGGGCGCCAAATGTCAGGCGCTCATTTTTGTGCCACAAGAAGCATTATAATGACAAAATCAAGTTATACCTTGCTACATTTTGTCCACAAAGACAAACTCCAGTGACATTTTGTCCACAAAAGTATAAAGACTTCACTTTCTTTCATGCACAGAAATCATGCACACGAAATGACTGTGAAACATTCAAGAAATGGATTTCTTAAAATGACTGACTGTCATTCATGTATTGCCTTTCGTCCACGAAATGACTTGATATCAACTCTGTGCACAAAATGTTACATTCCTTTTGATTGCTGTGCACAAATGAAAGTGACGTCTTTATGCTTTCGTGGACAACATGTTACTGGAGTTTGTCTTACTGTGTACAAAATGTAGCAATGCATTACTTAATTTCATCACTAAATAAGAGCGACAGTGACGTAAAACCGCGGAGACACTTATTTACATTTCACACGTTGTACATTTTCTGCTAGCAGGACTGTTAGAAAAAATATAATGTTAGCATTAAATGGTAGCAGAATTAGCATTCTCTCGTGTCCTCGAATGTGCCCTTAATCCTTCAGTTATTCCATGCATATCGACGCAGATCACTGGTATCTCCATACATTTCAACCAATCAGATAGTGGCGATGCAGCCAGCTTGATTTGGTCACGCTTTCGGCCAAGCTAGTATAAGCAGAGCCACATCAGTGCAGGTACGCTGTTGGTATGGCTCATATAATTTACAATGGGAAACATGCAAGACAACACACAGAATTAAAGTAATGCATAAATCAGCAGAAAGTGTACAGAGTATACAGACAGACCTGGCCACAGACATTAGTCAGACAGCACTATGTAGGAGCTCAGAGCACAGAGGCTCATCTCGTCTGAAATGAGGTAACGTGTAGAATGTGTTTCCAGCAGCCAAAAATGACACCAACTTAATTTGTGCTTTTTAAAACAAAATAAAAATCCACCAGGGAGGTTTGACCTTTTAAATGCATATGTAGAGCAACAAAGGACTACATTCATTTCTGCAGGCATGTGAAAAGTCCACCTCCAGCTATCTGCTTATCTCATATATACACTTTCCCTCTAATGTTATTAAAGGAGACACCATGGAAATTATAATGCACACAGACAGCTGTGATGACATAGCTGTTCCCAAACGGCTTTACAGAAAGGGGCTGTTGAAATATGATGGAGCCCAATGAAATATGAAACCGCAAACAGATTCAGCAACGCAACATGTTCCGCTGTTTTATTCTATCTTGATGGAAGTGATGTATTTGTAATATTTGTTTATTTATGATACACTTCTGCTGAATCAGAGTTCTAAGCCAAGGACTCAAACCCAAAACCTTCCGGTGCCATATATTTTGTATCTATTTTGTTATTGTGTTCTGAGGGACCATGTGGCACTGCATTATGTCTGCAAACAAGAAATACATCAGCTACCACAACCTTGAATTGGATGGAAAGATGGATTATTCACCAGCAGGGAGGGATTCATAGGGAAGCAGAATAGAGACTGACACTCCAGTGGGGAAACTGTCCCTTTCCCATACCCCATCTTACTCTCTATGAGACATACAGACACATAGAGATGAGAGCAAGTTTCATGGTCATAGCACAGGGTTAGCCAATGTACAGAACCCCCTGGAGCTGGGGTTAGGGTTAGCTAATGTGCAGAACCCCCTGGAGCTGGGGTTAGGGTTAGGTTTAGGGTTAGGATTAGCTAATGTACAGAACCCCCTGGAGCTGGG
>JAODKC010000021.1:12458314-12470960 GCA_026777985.1 Mormyrops attenuatus
GGATAGCCCTGCCTGAGCCGGCTGGATAGCCCTGCCTGAGCCGGCTGGATAGCCCTGCCTTGGCCGGCCTGTTAGCCTTGCCTGGGCCGGCTGGATAGCCCTGCCTGAGCCGGCTGGATAGCCCTGCCTGAGCCGGCTGGATAGCCCTGCCTTGGCCGGCCTGTTAGCCTTGCCTGGGCCGGCTGGATAGCCCTGCCTGAGCCGGCTGGATAGCCCTGCCTGAGCCGGCTGGATAGCCCTGCCTTGGCCGGCCTGTTAGCCCTGCCTGAGCCGGCTGGTTAGTGCTCTCTGCTTATGGGTGGGAGACTCACCTGCCTTGCTGGACATCCCATCTGTCCTGAGCTATCCTTACTGGGGGAAGTGTGACTGTCGGGGGTACTGGGGGCTCCGCACAGCGAGCGAAGCCGAGAGCCCTGGCCCATGTGGGCTGCCTACACCCTGCTAAAATTACAGCTAATGCTCTTAAGATTTTAATAGCGGAGGCTCTGTGTTGTTTGGAGGATCCCTTTGCCTTATTTTGGCATGTGTGCATGTTTTTTTTTTTTAGCAAACTCTTTCAGCATCATGTCCTTGAATGTCTGGGATTAGCTCTCAATCCACACCCGGCTCTCTGGGCTGGCCGACTGCCTCCTCCACAATCTGCAGTCCACGGAACAGCACTGCGAGCTCCAAAAGCGTCACGGGTCCGACGCGATCGCCAGTCCCCGCAATCCCCATAAACCTCTGCTGTCGACTGAGAGTCCTCTGCGTAATTCATGCAGAGTTACGGGTTTAATTTACATTGCAGAACCTGTGTGGAAATGACGTGATGAGGGGGGTTGATGACACGCGTCACGCCTGCTTCCGGGGGGTTTAGGGGCATGAGAGCTCGAGGACAGCCTGCGGGAGAGTCTTTGTATTTAAGCTGTGCCATGCCAAGAGCGAGTCCAAGATGCCCGCCACGTTTTGAGGGCAGAGAGGACATCTCCCATGGCGATGGTGCCTGGGACACATGCGCACGGGGGGGTCCTGCCATGCAGGGCTGGGGGAGGGGCCGGCGCTATTCTGCTGCCTGCTCCCCAGGGGGGCGGTGCTCTGCAGTGCTGGCCTGTCGCCTGCCGGGTCAGCCTGTGTCACAGGGTGAGATATGCCCTCCAACCTCCCCTGCGAATGTGGGGCACTGACTGCTGCCTGCCCCCCCAGTCCACCATTTGACAGAAGGCCACAGCTACCCTGCGGGAGGTCTCTAAAGGAGAAAGCATCCAACCACATCTAAGCTTCTCTTTTCCCTCCAAAGACCATCCTGACAGTGGAAGTCCTCTAAAAATCCTGAACGTACATATTTTTTCTTCATTTCAAATTTTACCAGACCACTTAGGTGATTAATGAAAGTGTAATGAAACGCACCTCAACACACTCCGCTATTCCAACTCCACCTGCAGGCGGCTGTTAGCGCAGCACAGTCCTCCAGCCGAGGGGCTTTCATTCATAATTTATCCTTCTCTTTTCCTGTATTTAAATTGAGGAGGCATTGCAGATTACTTCAGCTGCCCTTGAGTTCACCCGGAAAAGTGAATGTAGATTTCAGCAATGATTATACAGGGTTTCACTTCTCCTTTGGATGCTTTTAAATCCTTGTCTCCCTGGTTAGGGCCTGGAGTCAGGCTTGTTAAACCTGCTTAGCTCTGTTAAGTTAATCAGCGACAATCAGGCTGGCATCACGCCCCTCCCACCACAGCCCTGCATTGCCCCCCCGCGAGCACTGTCTGGCATGCTCAGACCCCAATATGGGACATGGGTAATGTGTGTAAGAGTGTGACTCTGTGAAAATGAGACCATTAGCGTTCCAGTTGGCCTGCACGGCCATGACTGTACCTCTTACAGGAAATGTAACTGACAACAAGACCACCAGGTGGAATGACTGTTGTGGAGCAGAATTCATAAATGGACAATCTTGTCTCAGGACTCTATTGGGGGAAAAGCATGACCAAGTTAAACTGTCTAAATATTGGTTTGCAGTGGTTCTCAAACTGTGATATATCTACCATCAGTGGTACTCGGAGTGTACTTATGGCGGTAACCGTACAATCATCAGTACTCGTAGTGTCCCAGGTAGTATGCGTATCGTCAGTGGTACTCGGAGTGCGCCCAGGCAGTATGCATACCATCAGCAGTACTCATAGTGTTCCCAGGCAGTATGCGTACCATCAGTGGTACTCGGAGTGCGCCCAGGCGGTACACGTACCGTCAGTGGTACTCGGAGTGCGCCCAGGTGGTATGCGTACCATCAGTGGTACTCGGAGTGCATCCAGGCAGTACGCGTACCATCAGCGGTACTCGGAGTGTACCCAGTTGGTATGTGTACTATTAGCGGTAGTCAGAGTGCACCCAGGTGTTACGCATGCCATCAGTGATACTCAGAGTGTACCCAGGTGGTGCACAAGAAGATCCGTGTTAATTTGTTATTGCGATTCACTTTACTGTGATTTTTTCACACGTCCTACTTGGCTACTTTGCCCTGATCTGAACTGGTACTTGGTCCAAAAAGTTGAGTTGCGTATGGCAGAGAACATGCCTAATGTGTTGTGAGTGGGAGTTCATAGGTAATCTGGCTTATACAGCTAACTGGCCCATGTAAAATAACAGCTACTACTTAGTGAGCACTGATGGCAAGTAAACGGCCGTTCCGGGTGAAATGTAGAAATTTCCATGATAAGAATGGTGGGGTTCTCCAGCAGCCATTTGTAAATGAGAGGCAGCCTCGCATATAAAACACTCACATCCCACACTCTACTTCTCCGTGTCCTCGCTAGCAGGTAGGTGGATGTAGCATGTTCCCCTTTGTAGAGTGGAAAAACATTTAGTGGGATTTGAAACAAGTCACAAGGTCAGAAGTATGCGGCTGTCCCCGGGCGATGGCAAGTCCTCCGGGAAGAGAGGGGGCGGTATGTGGAGCTTTAAGATAAGTTTATCCACAGTCTTACACTGAAACTTCTTCTCTAGAGTCATGTTAACAGAACCACAGAAAAATCCTGTCAGCTTGCTTCTGACCTACTAGCCATCTACTGCTGTGCCCCCCTCACGTATTCAGATGAACATTCATGCAGACACTGATACAGATGTGTGTTTGTGGGTAATGATGAGTTACACTTCCACTTTTTCATATACATAAACTCAGTCTGTTTTACTTTCTATGGGAGACGATGCTTTAATGATAATAAATGAAAGAGGCTGACAGGTGATGCGTCTGGCTTTAGTATCAGTGTGAGATCCGGCTGGATTTCGATGCTAAGTGGGGATGGGGGGGCCTTAGGGCCTAATTAAAAGCTGGATTATTTTCAGTGCAAAGTCACACTTTACCATGCCGGCACGCCTTCCCAGCTTTCCTTAAATGACCCCCCCCTCGCTGCTAATAAAAAATAAAGCATTTAGCAGGGAATTAGCTAAGTCTCCACTTTACAAAGTAGCAGAAAATGTGAGAAGACAAGGAGACACAAGTGACGTAGCCGCGTTACCGCGTGTGATCTGCTGTGCTTCATGCACCCCGCTCATCGGAGCACCATGGCTTTTCCAGATGCTAACTTTTACTTTTTTATTAGCTTATAAAACCATGTAAATCCTCTCTACTCTGAGCAACACGCTGCCTGGGAGAGTGCAGGAGATTTCTGGCTGCCTTGCTTTATACCCTCATTTAAGCATGTGGTTTAGACACAACAAATTATACTTCTGTACATTTTCATGTTTTCTCTGAGCCGTGCCCAGTTAGTGGAATTTGCATTAGTAGACGATTATGACTACCTGTGACAGATCCTCTCTGTCGACTCCCTGGGTGGAAATGAATTGCCTCCCCATGTTAACTCACACGGCCAGATAGAGACCAGGCAATTAGAGTTTAGTGGTTAATGTAGCCGCTTCTCGGCGAGGGCGGCCAGGTTCAACTCTCCAGCTGAGCTGGAGTCAGCTAGCAGACTCGCTTTGAAGCGCATCTCCGCGAATGACAGGCCCCTCTGTCCTTAAGCCCAAAGAACTCTTCCTGTGGTGAGGATGGCCACCTGGAAACCCAGGTTATCCACAGCTGAAAAAAAAGCAGACATGTGATTGTGCCAACCAGTCATGCATATTCATATTTATTTAAATATACACCTGAATTACAATTATGGTGCTGTTCTGTTTAATGTTTTGGTGGTATCTGATGACAAGTGTGATGTTTTAGAGAGCAAGCTGATGCGGCTAACAGGCTTTGGCGCGGGCCCCCGCATGTCGCCCTGCCCGGAACACGCGGCCCACATGCGTAGAGCCCCGGGCCCCTTCTAGTTCACAGCCCTGACATGCGCCTGCAGCCACGCCCTGCTTGGGCTTTTTGTGCCACATTACTGTAGGTGTGAGTGCTGAGAAGAGCGGGGCCTCTTTGGTTTTTCACACATTTACTGGGATGTTATTTTAACCCTTTAAAAAATAATATTATGCATCACTACCAATACCAATACGGCTCTATAGCATTATATTCCAAGGAATGTCCCCAAGTGCTTTACTAATAAGCAGCTAATTTTGATAGTTAATGTGTGTTTTTGGCTTCTTTCTTCTGTGACGCCATCTCACCTGTGAAGGCATCTCACCTGTGAAGGCATTGTCTGAGTGGAAACTCTACCTCGGTACTATTACAGAATATCAGCCTGACTCTTTAGGTCATCAATAAATCATTTTAAACATTCTGTTCCAGTTATTGTACAGCTGTGAACTGTGGTGAATCGTACTCTGAGCTGAGCGCTGGCTCAATGCACAATGACGGAGGACTGTTTGTCTGGTGTGATTTGTCTCCTTTGTCCTGGGACTCTTTACTCTTCGTCGGCATTGAGATGGCAGCAGGAGGCATGTGCTGCAAACGTTCCCGCAGTAACCATGTATGCGGAGCCAGTAAAGGGCATTTGCAGTGCTCATCTGAGAAGTGTGGCACACATTCCCGCGGTAATCATATGTGCAGAGCCAGCGACAGGCAGGCACGGCACTTATCTAAGATCATCTGCCGCTCATCGCGCCACCCGGGGCACACCGCCATTCCTTGCCATGTCACCGTTTCCCTCCCTCTCACAAACGCATGCTGCCAGGCTCGCAAATTGGATTCTGGGACATCGGGGAGCCATGCAGAAAGCCTCCTGAATGTGAGAGCTAACACACAGGGACACGTCAGGAGTGTGGAGAAGCTCCGGCGAAGAGTGAAAATGGGTGAACCTTCATCGTCTGCAGGAGGTGCTGGGACTAGCCTGTAACATCCCTCCCCCCCCACTGCGGTGTCGTTTCAGATTTTCCTGGTCACTGTGTGGCACTGGGAACTCTTCATGCTGCCACTGTCCCTTCTCCTCCTCATCGCCTGGAACTACTTCCAGGTCGCCTCTGAGAAGGTCAGCCACGATCTGGTGAGCATCATTTAAATTTACTCTTTGTAAATAGTATTAAATCCATTTCACTGTATGATCCTTAGGGTTCCTGAATGTTTTGTCTTGAAGAAAATGCAGACACAATCTAATCTGGGCTTTAAGAATTGGTCTCCTAGCCTTATGAATGACATGTGGAAAGATAATCGCGACCTGCTGACTCGCCAGGGGCCCACAGGGATGATGTCACCCCAAACAAGGAGCTGTGTCACAGGCTAAGGACAGCGGGGCCATCCTGGGGCAATGTTAAAGCCTTGGGTGACCCAGATAGCCCCGTCTGCAATGGCTGTGAACTTCTGTGAGGCCGGGTCACGGTGCACTCAACAGACGGAGGTTTGAGGGGAAAGCTTGATGTAAAATGATCTGGGCAGCCCTCTCCCCCCCCCCCCAGATAAGATGTGCTGTCCTATTAGTTCTGTTCCCTTCTCGCAGTTGTTTTGTGGAGGCTTTAGATTGCTTCGCTGTGACACTGCTCGGGTGAAGATAGCTGTCTCACCTTGCCTTTTGTGCGAGGCGAGTGCTGGCTGGGGCCGTGTTTAAGCCAGCCCTCCTCCCGATGGCTTGGATGTTCAAGCAGAGATTTCCATTATCTTTTTGGGCTTGAGAACAGAAAGATGTGGCCCAAGTGACTAGCACCTTCACGAGAAATGCTCACCTTAACATTCCGCACTGTCTGCTGTAGGACCACCTAGACCTGGGTGATGATGACGACGAGGACGAAAAGGTAATTTATTAATTTATACCAGGAGCTACTGCTTTCATCTCTTCATTGCTGCACCTAACAGTTTTCAACCACTGTTTAAAGGCTATTATGCCTCTAAAATCATACTAAACTGACTGCACTTTCAACGACCACTTTGTGGCAGAGGTGGACGGCAGGCAGGCTTTTCCAACAGCGGGTTTAACGCGGCAGCGCAAAAATCATAATCAACAGTCCAAGTCAAATTGAATGAAATCCAAACAATATCCAAGTTGGCATGCAAATGCAGAAGCCGGTAGGGGGACCAGTGTCAGGCGATGGATGAAAACCTGGGCTGATGGGCGGGTCCAGGATCGAGCGAGGTGCATCTCAGTAATGGGGCAAGCTGAAAACAAAGTCTGAAGGCCAAAATGATGTCAGACAAAACCAGACAGGCAAGAACAGACTGCATTAGAAAACTGTCAAACTCAAGGAAAACCAAGAAGATCTCGCTTTTGGTGCTTGCACCAGATGCGAAGAAATAGAGAAGCCATTTATTGCTACCGATCACAGCTGGGAAGGGGCATGATCCCCAGACCCATCAGGGTGTAAGTTGGCCAGACTTTCCTGACTAAGCGATTCTCGCACATTGGGATTCCCTGGGAGGCGTGGCTGTAGAGACTTGTTTGCATGACGTCGTTGGGGCATCCCTGGGCTGGGCCATGACACTATGATGTCAAAGACAATATACTTCCTCTCATCATAAAGACGGAAAGACTTGGGTCTGATCTATGTCCATTTCCATATCAGAGTGGGCCATCTGAATTTCTGTGTGCTGCTGGTATTGGAGCAGAACTCATCGATATCACATATCAAGCCATTTCTGCCTTAGGCTCTTTGTCTATATCCTGCTGAGTGCTATGTGACAACTCTGTTTTCAGATTTAATATTTACATTTCAGATTCGGGCAGAAATGTAAATGTGCTAACTGTACATCCAATACATTCTTCTGCCACAGTATTTTATGTCATATGGGAGTAACTATTGTGAGCACAAATGTAGTTATTAAGCCACCTATGATTTTCATGGGGATACTGACATTCCCCTATTCCCTGTAAATCTAAATCTAAACATAGCAGTGATGTGCCTGTCGATCCCACTGATTATGACAAAATGTGACACTCTGCTGTGTCCTTGGATGTCACTAATATCCCAGTCAGGCTGAGAATGAATTTTTCTGATCATTGGTCCTGACTATGAACTCGGGGTGAGTGACTGAATTTGATCTAAAGTTTAAATTTAATTAGCATGAAATTTTGGAGTCTGGCTATTATCATGGGCTGTGTGAATGTTTGGCAGGAAAACGGTTAATGCCAAGTTCCACTATTGCTTTATAATGTCAGGCCTCCCAGCAAATATCTCAGTGCCCTAGGCCTGCTCCCCACGCTCATATTCATAAAGCATTTGATATAGTCTGCTGTGATGAGCAGAGGATGCCTGTGTCCCTGGGTAAAGGAAAAGACCCCAGACTGTGTCACAAATAGGTAGCTAATTCTCATATGGAAGCACTACGACACGTGCATGAGCTCGTAAGGATGCTGTGAGAGGATGTCTGAAGCCATCCCATAATAATTACCCCTTTATCACTGAATACAGGCCAGGGAAGCAAATACATTATTTATTGTGAATATGTACAGAAAATATACACCAACAATATGATAAATTAGTAACATGGTTTGTTTTCTCCTCTATGTTGCTGGAGAAAATACTGGCACATATAAGTTTTTACGCTCATTTTATAATCAAATGCAGAAGATTTTAAAAACATTTTTAAATCCCTGTGCCTTAAAACACCCCTATTATCAGTAAAATTTTGTCAGTCTCGGGTGTAAATTGAGTTTATTTGAGTATGATGTTTTTCTTCAAATTAAATAGCTCTTATATGAATAATGTAATTACTAATTGCTTGAATCTACCTCAAAGTGACCGCACAAGTTTCAAAAGATTTGTTTAATAATGATAGTGGCCAACGTGTGACAGCATGGCGGCACTGTGCTTCTGTCTGGTAGAATGATTAATATTAAATATGATGTTCAACCAGGACATTTCCCAAGGAGGATGATTTTAATAGCAGATATCAGCTGAAATGATTTAGTATGATTGGCTTAGTATGGATAGCATAAATAGCCATGTTAGTATTGTTTTTCCCTTTTAAGAATAAATAGCTTACCACAAATGGGCTTCTCGAAACAGTGATCTTGCTGTCCTAGTCTGAAAACCAACGAATAAATAAAAACTGTAAAAAAATTCTTGCCTCTGATATGATAGTTGTCCCTGCTGTCCCCACTAATTTGATTGGAGGCCACCGTTACACGATACAGGGGTTCTAGACCCAGACAAGGGAACATGCAAGAAGTGTGCATCTTGATGGGCCGATAGCACGACAGTGCTCTGTCCGCGTCCAGTCTATACCGCAGTGCTCTGTGCGCGTCCAGTCTATACCGCAGTGCTCTGTCCGCGTCCAGTCTATACCGCAGTGCTCTGTCCGCGTCCAGTCTGCACCGCAGTGCTCTGTCCGCGTCCAGTCTGCACCGCAGTGCTCTGTCCGCGTCATCTATAGCGCAATGCTCTGTCCGCGTCAGTCTATACCACAGTGCTCTGTCCGCGTCCAGTCTATACTGCAGTGCTCTGTCCGCGTCCAGTCTGCACCACAGTGCTCTGTCCGCATCCAGTCTATACCTCAGTGCTCTGTCTGGGTCCAGTCTATACCGCAGTGCTCTGTCCGCATCATCTATACCTCAGTGCTCTGTCCGCGTCAGTCTATACCACAGTGCTCTGTCCGCATCTAGTCTATACTGCAGTGCTCTGTCTGCGTACAGTCTGCACCACAGTACTCTGTCCGCGTCCAGTCTGTATGGATCTGGACCACTGGCACAATCATTGTGTCACATGACATGCTTTTGCGCTCCTCTTAAAGCGAGTTTGGTGAGGGCCTCCAGATGAAGATGTTTCACAAGAAAATCAGTTGTGTTACAAAGGATGTTCACATTTGATACCATGTACTCTAATTAGAGGAGTGATGACTGTGCTTCTCCTCTGTGTTTTGTTTATGCCCATAACCCCCGTGAAATCACACTCGCAATTTAATTTTGTTTTCCAGGACAAATCATTAGCTAAAATTCTATTTTAAAAGATTGCAACTATGTTATATTTTAATCTCAAATGTAAATGACCTGAAACAAGTTTTATAATGACTGCAGAAGGGTACTCCATGCAATACCCCATCCTGCTTCTTCTGGGTCCTGCTTTATATTTTGTTTTCCTGGAGTAATGAACAAGCTGAACAAGGAAATTTGGAAAGATTAAGATCATCAAATGAGTAGCGTGAGATTTGGAGCATAGACTTCAAAGGTGGTGAGGGATATGAGGGAAGATCCTCCACACAGACGGCGAGCCAGCTTCTGTTTGTATTCTGTCCTGTTTATTAACATGAAAGCTGTGCTGTGTCATTTCTTATCTTTCAGAAGCACCCTTTGACACAGCTCGCCTTATGTGCAGTTTGGTCGCCTATAAATTTGTCTCCCTTGGTGGGTTTTACTCTCATGTGAGGCTCAGGCAGGTTTAGACAGCCTGGGTTGTCCTCCCGGTTCCTGCAGATGCCAAAGTGATGTTCCCAGGCCGGTTAGTGAGGGGTCTGCAGTGTAGTGTCTGGCTGGTCGCAATGCTGTGCTACTGTCGTAGAGGGGAGAGCGCGGAAGAGCTGCAGCGTAGCGTCTGGCCGGTTGCAACGCTGCGCCACTGTCGTAGAGGGGAGACTGCAGATGAGGTGCAGTGTATCGTCTGGCTGGTCGCAATTCTGCGCCACTGTCGTAGAGGAGAGACTACGGATGAGGTGCAGCGTAGCGTCTGACTGGTCGCAACGCTGTACCACTGTCGTGGAGGAGAGTCTGCAGATGAGCTGCACCGTAGCGTCTGGCCGGTCACAATGCTGCACCACTGTCGTAGAGGAGAGACTACGGATGAGGTGCAGCGTAGCGTCTGGCCGGTCGCAATTCTGCGCCACTGCCATAGAACGGAGACTATGGATGAGGTGCAGCATAGCGTCTGACTGGTCGCAACGCTGCGCCACTGTCGTAGAGGACAGACTGCGGATGAAGTGCAGCGTAGCGTTTGGCCGGTCGCAACGCTGCGCCACTGCCATAGAACGGAGACTACGGATGAGGTGCAGCATAGTGTCTGGCAGGTTGCAACGCTGTGCCACTGTCATAGAGGAGAGTCTGCAGATGAGGTGCACCGTAGCATCTGGCCAGTCGCAATGCTGCGCCACTGTCGTAGAAGGGAAACTACGGATGAGGTGCAGCATAACGTCTGGCCAGTCGCAACGCTGCACCACTGTTGTAGATCGGAGACTACGGATGAGGTGCAGCGTAGCATCTAGCTGGTCGCTACACTGCACCCGTCATAGAGCGGAGACTAAAAATGAGGCGCAGCATAACGTCTGGCCGGTCGCAATGCTGTGCCACTATTGTAGATCGGAGACTGTGGATGAGGTGCAGCGTAGCATCTGGCTGGTCGCTACACTGCGCCCCTGTCATAGAGCGGAGACTGTGAATGAGATGCAGCATAACGTCTGGCCAGTCGCAACGCAGCGCCACTGTCGCAGAGGAGACTGTGGATGAGGTGCAGCATAGCGTCTGGCTGGTCGCAATGCTGTGCCACTGTCATAGAGGAGAGTCTGCAGATGAGCTGCACCGTAGCGTCTGGCCGGGCGCAACGCTGCGCCGCTGTCGTAGAGGAGAGACTGCAGATGAGATGCAGCGTAGCGTCTGGCCGGCCACAACGCTGCGCCACTGTCGTAGAGGGGAGACTACGGATGAGGTGCAGCATAACGTCTGGCCAGTCGCAACGCTGCGCCACTGTTGTAGATCGGAGACTGAGGATGAGGTGCAGCTTAATGTCTGGCCGGTCGCAACGCTGCGCCACTGTTGTAGATCGGAGACAGTGGATGAGGTGCAGCGTAGCATCTGGCTGGTCGCTACGCTGCGCCCGTCATAGAGCGGAGACTAAAAATGAGGCGCAGCATAACGTCTGGCCGGTCGCAACGCTGCACCACTGTTGTAGATCGGAGACTACGGATGAGGTGCAGCATAACGTCTGGCTAGTCGCAATGCTGTGCCACTGTTGTAGATCGGAGACTGTGGATGAGGTGCAGCGTAGCATCTGGCTGGTCACTATGCTGCGCCCCTGTCATAGAGCGGAGACTGTGAATGAGATGCAGCATAACGTCTGGCCAGTCGCAACGCAGCGCCACTGTTGTAGACCGGAGACTACGGATGAGGTGCAGCATAACGTCTGGCCAGTCGCAATGCTGTGCCACTGTTGTAGATCGGAGACTGTGGATGAGGTGCAGCGTAGCATCTAGCTGGTCACAACGCTACGCCACTGTCGTAGAACGGAGACTGCGGATGAGGTGCAGCGTAGCATCTGGCCGGTCACTACACTGCGCCCCTGTCATAGAGCTGAGACTGCGGATGAGGTGCAGCGTAGGTCTGGCAGGTCTGGCTGTCGTCAGAAGGCTCCCATGGGCCAGATGATGAGAGGCTGATAAAGGGCCCTGTCTGGGCTGCTTTGTGCCAAGAGGCTGGGGTCATTTTTAACAGTGACACGTGCAGGTCTTCCGAGCCTCCAGTGACAAAGTCCATCAGATAACGTCCCCATGCTGTCCTCTTTCTATCTTGTCATGCTTTTCATTATTTCCCTGTTTGATGTCTGGAATTCCCACCCCTGTGGCCTACCATACTTCTGATATCTCCGTGAGGGAGCCCCCCTGCTCTAGTTTACCCCAGAAGGAAGCCAGATCGGATGTCCTGTGAGCTCTTGGGTTGCCTTAAAAGCCGGCTCTTCCATATACAGGCTCATTCCAGTCTGGGCTTCCTAGGGTTAACTAGGAGATGCTGTGTAATGCACTGCTATGAAACATTAAATACCCAAGACGTGGAACCGAACTGTGGGTAAATAATGCACAGAGACACACTGAAGTCTAACCTGGAGCGTGGCGATGCGAGCTGCTGAAATAAAAATGTAAATTGGAGAGATGTCTGGGGGGGCGTTGGGGTCAGTCACTTGGTGTGCGACAGGGTGGAGTTTCACAGGTTCCACACAGGATGCTGAATATGCCCCGCATCTCTTATTGGCCCTTCTGGGGTAAATATGCCAAACTGTCATATGTGTTTTTTCACATATTATCTTCTCACTGGATCATGATTTGTGTAAAGCAGGTATCCGGTTATAAAGTAAAGTAAAAAAAAACTGCTATTGTGTAGTTTTCCACTGGGAGATGACGTCTCTGCTAATATAACTCTGTTTATTCACAGGAAACGGAAAGAAGAGGCCTGATGGAGAAAATCCACATGGTCCAAGAGATCGTGGTCAGCGTTCAGAGTCTGCTGGAGGAGACCGCGTGCCTCGGGGAGAGGATCAAAAAGTGCGGGCAGGGAGAGTGTGCGACAGTGACACATGCAGTATAAAAAGTGCGGGCAGGGAGAGTGTGCGACAG
>JAODKC010000021.1:12471060-12501460 GCA_026777985.1 Mormyrops attenuatus
GGAGAGTGTGCGACAGTGACACATGGAGTATAAAAAGTGCGGGCAGGGAGAGTGTGCGACAGTGACACATGCAGTATAAAAAGTGCGGGCAGGGAGAGTGTGCGACAGTGACACATGGAGTATAAAAAGTGCGGGCAGGGAGAGTGTGCGACAGTGACACATGCAGTATTTGCTCACTTAGTCTGTTTTCGGGTTAACTCTCACCCTAACACCCTAACCCTAACAATTCATTGGCGTCACACTACAATAATGACAATTTTTGTTCTGATATATAATATAAAGTAATAATTTTTAAATGAAAAATAATGCTGAAAAATATTCCATGATCAAATTTTTAGGATGCCGATTTTTGATTCTTTTTAAACCTTTAAATTTTAGCACTTTCAACTGGTCAGTGCCATTCCTGTCAACTCTGGCCTGCTTGGTTCTGTTCATTGCGACGGTTATAATCTACTACATCCCACTCCGCTACATCATCCTGATATGGGGTAAGACCGCAATCCGCGTCTGAACCGAGCACCTGCCGCCGCCTCGCGCATCTCGCTCTTTTAGCTGCCACTCTGCCTGCCGCGCTTTCTGATGCAGACGGGGCTCGACAGGCACCGCCTGACTCCCACAGAATCTCCCGTCGACAGATTGAAAGGGGGCGGATTAGACGCGAAGAGGCATCGGAACTGTACATCCGTGCTTATGTGCTGCGCTCCCTGCAGCTACACAGAAAATAGCAATAAAGACGCAAAACAAGCTAACATCCCTCAGCCGTAGTGCAAGGTGCATCAGAAGCGGCAGGTGAGATCTTATTTATGTATTAGGCTGACACGAACCAATACGTTTTTTAATATTTATATATATTGCACACATTTTTTTCCCCACACGGGCTATGATGCCTGCTGTTAACACTGAATTGTTTAGAGTCTTGTGATACAAACGGCCTTTCCTCGGAGCGTGAGACACAGCCCTCTGGTCAGGATGGTGATTTAATCTGAGCAGAAGCGTGAGATAGAGTGTGTATCTGGAATAATGCAGTAAAGCATATTATTCATCATTTCAGAGGCACTGGCAGCGGCTCAGTGACGCCAAAGTAATATGCCAGAGCGGCTCTATCATGGCCCGGGGTGTGAGCTCTCTGTGATGCCAGGAGGGCGCAGGGCACAGTTTAATACATCTTTCCTGTGGCAATGACATCCATTGCTTTTCATGCCTGCCCTGTTCATAACTGCAGCAATGGTATAAAATCCAACGCCTTTTCCACAAGACGGAGAGCATTACCATGAGACAGACAGGGAACAGCTTTATCAGGGATGGACAGGTTTGCCTGGGGAAAGTCAGTTTTGCCAGGGAACAGATAGCTTTACCAGAAGATGTACAGTGTTACCAGGGTACACACAGCTTCACCAGGAGATGGACAGTGTTACCAGGCGACAGACAGCTTTACCAGAAGATGGACAGTGTTGCCAAGGGACAGACAGCTTTACCAGGAGATGGACAGTGTTACCAGGCGACAGACAGCTTTACCAGAAGATGGACAGTGTTGCCAAGGGACAGACAGCTTTACCAGGAGGTGGACAGTGTTACCAGGAGACAGACAGCTTTACCAGGAGATGGACAGCGTTACCAGGGGACAGACAGCTTCACCAGGAGGGGGACAGTGTTACCAGGGGACAGACAGCTTCACCAGGAGGTGGACAGTGTTACCAGGGGACAGACAGCTTTACCTGGAGGTGGACAGTGTTACCAGGGGACAGACAGCTTTACCTGAAGATGGACAGCTTTACCAGGACATGGACAGCGTTACCAGGCGACAGACAGTGTTACCAGGCGACAGACAGTGTTACCACGGGACAGACAGCTTTACCAGGACATGGACAGTGTTACCAGGGCACATACAGCTTTACCAGGACATGAACAGTGTTACCAGGGGACAGACAGCTTTACCAGGACATGGACAGTGTTACCAGGGGACAGACAGCTTTACCAGGACATGGACAGTGTTACCAGGGGACAGACAGCTTTACCAGGGGACAGACAGCTTTACCAGGACATGGACAGTGTTACCAGAGGACAGACAGCTTTATCAGGACATGGACAAACATATGGACGGCACCCCTCCCCCAGTCCGGGGCACAGCCTGGATGCATCCTCGAAGTCGTTTAGTCCACCTTATCAGCCAAATGTTTAGCGGGAGTATAAGAGAAATCATCTTGCCTCAGCAGTTTCCTTCTCTAGCTCATGTTTGTTTTCTGTCTGTTCATTTGCTTATTTCCCTTCTGCCACTCTGGCTATTATTTACTTCAGTTTATTTTGGGTTGATTAAACTGTTCTGGGACTAGATGAAATAATACCATTTTGGATCGCTTGCTCTCCTAGATATAAATGGATTCTATGTCAGAAAGGATTTGCCTTATTAAAAACATGTGAGCTTGGAGTATATATTGGACTAAATGATTTATCTGCGTATTCTCATCTTTGTAGGAATTAACAAATTCACCAAGAAGCTCAGAAACCCCTACGCCATTGACAACAATGAGATCCTCGATTTTCTCCAGAGGGTTCCTTCTGATGTTCAAAAGGTAAGGAGAGGAAGACAGTTCCAAACACTACTTTTTAAGTAGCCATCTCCACAAGATTAACACGCGTTAAGAAAGTGTTTTCCCCTACCTGGCTGGGCCATTTATCGATTTGTAGTTTCAGTGTGTGTTGTTGAGGCGTCTCGCTGCATAGCTGTCTTGGGGAGCAGCCGGACCTGCGCTCTGCTGCATTCCCGCGAGCCCCCCCGTGCCTTATCAGTTTTGTTTGCCCATGATAAAAGCTGCTCTCTCTGAGAACGAGGCTGGCCTGCTGCCCACCGTGGCGGATGTCTCCAGCCGGCCTTTCAGGTCTTTCTCAGCCAAGGAGCCAAAGTGCTCCTGGCACATCAGGCTTGGAGGAGTCAATTAATGAACTTGTGGGCCGCGGCCGTCCTGCTGCGTGCCGTATGCGGCTGACCGCCGTGCCGTTTGCAGCCGGGTCACGTGTTCCGAGATCCTGCCAGCCCAGAAAGGATTTGCTTTGCGATGATGGGGGGGGGCCCGGGCTGCTGGCCGATCGCTCGGCCCTCGGGGCCAGGAGTCTGGGCGGCGTCACAAATGGCTCATTCGGGGAAGCCGGGCGGCTCTCTGGTTTCTAATTTCCAAGCCCCTCAAGGTGGTCTTTCCCCAAGAGGGCCTGCCAAATTTCTATCCATGTGGTCTAAGGAAGTCCTTTCAGTAAGGAGGGCCTTGACTGAGTGATGCGAGTTGGCAGAGCGAGGTGCCTAACATCCTGCATTCATTGGCCTGTGAATGCTTGCTTCCCCAGAGGGACACAGTTACTGATCTGAAAAATCCTCACTTTAGATTTGATAATAGGAAACAGAAGAAACAATATTCATTTAAGCAAAGCACAGGCGAAAAAACACATTGATACCACCTACAGTATATAAACACACAGTTTGGATAACTAATGATAACTATCTGAAGTGAAGGGATTTCTTTTTCTATTGTGTGTTTCAAGATAACAATATGCCTCAGTTTGGGATGATGTTTTAGTACCCTGTGTGAGGTAAAAGACACAATGCAGCCTACACACTGCACAATGCAGCCTGATATAACAAGTCAGAGCTGACACTAGTCTTCCAGCACAAATAGCTCGGTAATTAGAGCCCATGTGGGAAATACAAAGTCACCTTAAGCCAGTGAGGGCTGCTTCTCCATCTTCTCCATCTTCCCCATCCTGCAAGGTGTAGCATCTGCCACTTCTAAGGAGGGATTCCCCTTTAGGTGCAGCTAGCGGACACTTTGTTCTTTGCTTCTTTACATTTTAAGCAGGCCTAAATAATTAGAATCTGTAGAATCTGTACCTTAATGCACTAAAACTCTGCATCCGGCATATGAAAACAAAAACATAAATTAAATAATAATTTTGTTTTTAAATGTAGTAATTTCTGTTCCTCTGACAACTAGCGGAACTATTTCTTGAGTTCATGCCCTCATGCACACCTACTTGACGTTCCTAAATTAACATTAGCTACTGACTTAAAAACCAAAACGGGACCACAGATATCGCTCTTATACAGACAGTCAACCTTCTGTGTCCAAGATTCAACCAACTATGGATTGAAAACACTGACTAAACATTAAAAAAAAATCCAGAAAGTTCCAAAAAGCTACACTTGAAGCACTAAGCTGCATCCACGGAAGCACAGGGATGCGTAGGTATACCCTGCTGACAGATCTGAAACCTTTCTCCAGCTCTCGTTGTTTGAGCACTGTTCATCTTGTTCATTTACCACTCGTGTTGTGTGCACCCTTTGTTTCTATGAACAAGATAGCAGCTATTTACATTGTGTTTGGATTACAAGCAATCAAGAGATGATTTAAAGTATACGGAATGATATGCATAGATTTTATGCAAATACTACACCATTATATATATGGGACTCGAGCATCTTCGGGTTTTGGAACCAATTCCCCCGAGATACAGAGGGCCGACTGTATTCAAAGAGGAAAAGAACAACATGTATTAATAGTATTAAACTTTCTAAATACCTCAAGAACTTTAGTAATAACTCCTACATATCCCAATAAAGATGTTTATTAAGGTATTCCATATAAACAATAATAAGCATAGAATGGTCCTGTGTGTGCATTGACTGGGTTTAACAGTTGCCCTTTTTTGTTTTGGTGTTACAGATTTTGAGTGAGTAACACAATTTGCAGTTTTCGTTTTCCTTTGGGTTGCTAAGCAGCTGTGCGACTTAAATAGCTGCTATTCTTATAGAGACATCACACGGTGGGATGGTGTCTTTTTTTAACAATTTAACAATGTATTACTCTGGTATGGCGATAGATATTTGCATATAAGATATTTAACCTTGTATATTAACATTTGATATGGCAGCCGGCAGGGGGGTTTGTCTGGCCGGATTTCCTCCTGTTTCGGCAGAAGTCGATTGTCTGCTTCCATGGCTATGTAACGCGCGTAACTCCATGGGAACATCGCGGGTGGAGAACGTGGGAGACAGATGAAGGAATGCAGACATCTTCCTGGCATTTGCTTTTCTGTCAATCCCCAAATTCACCTCTGAAGCCAAGTGGCTCAGTCCTGCTGTTGATATTCTGGAATCTGGAGGCAACCTTCCCTGCTCCTCGTGGGTTAGTCAACATCAACGATTCGGTCTGCATGATAATTCTGCACATACTTTTGTCACTGAGGATGCGTTCCAGTGCATCGAGGAGATGTTTCTTGTATTGAAAAACCTGGCTCAATGGCTCAGCCAGTGACATCTAGGACAACCGACTATAGTTTGGGGGACTACTGGAGAGACAGTTGACAGCACGGAAATACGGCATCGGGGACAGTATGGGTTAGCACCCCAATCTGTGTCTTTCGTGAGGAAGAAACCCAACATGGTACAGAAAGCCCTAAAGAGAGATACTCCCAGGAGATCCCGAGAGGGGGGAAGGTTGAGATCTCCAATCGGACGGACCAAAGGTTGATGACTTGTTCAAACGAATTTACTACGAGTACAACATGCATTTGCGGAAAGCTGTGCAAGAACCAATGAGGCCTAAGAATCCATCAGGCCAGAATGAAATGTTTGGGGAAGGAGAATGAGGTGCAACGCACAGGTCCTAGACCTGGTGAGGTGCAGGAAGAGCCCGGCCAGGAGACAACCCACAGAGCCCAGTCCCTCCACGTACCTGAGCCTCCCAATCCCGGCATAGTAGTTCCACAGCAGCGGATTAAATGGCCCCCAGCTAGCAAACGGAGAGAGTGGTTGCAGTTCGATCAGGATGTGTCATCCAACATCATCCAAGCCACAGCTAAAGGAGGTGTGGACAGTCGACTACAAACAATGTCCACGATCATCATCAGCTATGCCTCCGAGAGGTTCGGCCAGATAGAGAAGGGCAAGACTAAGTCCACTCCATACACCATGAACCGCAGAGCCAATAAAATACACCAGCTTCGGCAAGAGCTTCATGGTGTGATAGGAGAAGCAAACTGTGGTAGAAGATCTGTCACCTCAGCACCCTGCTTGAACTACACTTTGGCCTAGTGTCAGTCCTTGAAGAGGGGGCCATCATACTTGGGATCAACAACAAACTCAATGCAGCCACAAAGTTGGGGACTCCTTGAGTGATATGCATGGGGCCTTGAGACTCAAGGTCGGGACATATATCTGTCTCTAACTCAGCCAGCGCATTGAAGTGCAATTTCCCAATCAGCCCTTGCCTGTTAACATCCAGTTAACCAGCATGCACTCCAGAAGCCAGCCTTAAATATACCTGCTACTGTGAAGACTGCAGAGATGTGGCCCACTTTGTGTAGCGCCGAGTTAGCAGTTTGTTATTCTGTTTTTTTTTTTTTGCGTTCACTGGGAAGGAAAGCACTCTAGTTGAGTTTTTAACAACTCCAGTGGATGGCAGTTGAACTGTCCTGTTTTCGGCAAACTTCAGCTAACAGAATGCTGGCACGTGGAGTAGCAGAGCGTGCTTATATTCATGGCAGTTTATTAGTCCTGGTTTGCGAGAGTCTTTGTACATTCAAGGCAATTACAAATCCAGATGGGTCTTCTGACACAGCAGAGCATGGCCTCCGTCAGTATGACTGACATCTCCCAGGTGCCTCAGGGCTTAGAGGACGCTCACTACTCTGTACTTCTATGAGAGGGGAACCCTGAATGTCTTACTGACTATACATGAATATACATGCATAAACTGTTCTGTGTAGGTCCAATCAAATTACTCTACTGTTGCTGTACCTGAAAGGGTGAAAAATGCACATTATTCTTTTGCAAGACACTGATTAGCAAACAACTGATAAGCAGTCTATTCACATGACCTGTAACAAAATGCATGAATAAATAATATAAGGTATACATCACATTAGGGGCACATCCAGAACAAGCCATCTCTACAGTATTAATGTACTGTTTAATTATGGCAGCAATATATAGAGTGAAACGAAGACTCCTAGAAATATAATTACAGAACAAGAAGCTTGGGACATTAGATCCAGACATGCTGGCTGATGAATACATCATCATATACATCATTCATACTTCAGAAAATAATGTTCTTGTAGGCATTTACTTCAGCCTTGAAGTCTGCATTCGAAAGAATGATCTGTGACTAAGTATCTCCAAATCCAGTAGAATCTGACTTATAGGAAACTGGGTGAAAGTTTGGGTCAAATTCCAGGCCTGTTTTACTGTTGAAATAAAAGAGGCAAACATGAACCTCGGGTGGAAACAGAAGAGCTCAGCTTAACACAACTTCTAAATGGTGCACGTCCTGGACCGGGCGTCCAAGGTGAAGTATGCCTGTGTCGGAGGTCAGCCCTGGCTCTGATTAAGCTCTCTTTGAAAGAACACAACTGGCAATGAGCCATTATACATTTTACAAGCTTCTCACAAGCAGATCCTCTCAGCGGTCAGACTCTGCTTTTAATATTGGGATTTCAGAGGAACCAACGTTAGGGAAGCCCTGAGATCTCCAGCACTCCTTCCCTGTGATTAATCCCCTCTGTGCCCTGATTCATTACTGGGGAGGGCACGCACGGCTCTTCTGGCTAGGCCCTCCGCAGGGGGACCATTACCGCTCTCTAGCTGAGCTCGCATTACCGCTGTCCAACCGCCGTGCCCGCTTGTTTTCACAGGTGCAGTTCAGCGAGGGGAGAATGTTTGCCAACCAGAGCCCACTGAAGAAGAAGAGGTCTCCTCCATAGGCACGGTGTGAGATCTCTCTCCGCTCAGCCTCCACCTCGCTCTTCTCTGGTCTGTCAGGGGTGAAGGGAATCCACCGTCTCGGAAGAATTTGCCGGGCGCCATCGCATCAAGCTGTGTCTCACTGTCTGGGAAGGCAGTTCTGAGACACTGTGGATGGGAATGGCTGCGTTCACTTTCAGTGCCTCCCTCCCTCTGAGACCTTCATGCTGGCAAAGCTGGTTTTTTTACCATATACTTCTCATTACAGTAAGCGGCACACCAATGACGTTTACTGAAGGTGGTGCCACATAGGACTTCCACTTTGAAAATGAATGTATAAAATCACTCTGCAAATTAGAATTAGAATTGTGCCAAACCTTATCAGAGAAAATATGGTTTCTTGCAAGTAAACTATGTATGACCTAGTCAGCAGGCTTTAACTATGTGATGATTTTTAAGGATACCACTAAATAGCTTTGCTTTACTACATACCATTGGTTTATCATTGCTACCCACAAAACATCCTACAGATTCAGCAGGGTTCAACAGGTTAAGTTCTCTTTTATTATTGACTGTACAGTAATTATATTATTATTAAGATTTTTTTATATATATGCTATTAAATTATATCTGTTTCTCTCCCTTGTTCTTAATCTTCTTAAAGGGGTTTTATTGTAAATAAGATAAAGTAATAATAATAACTGTAATAATAATAAAAAGCTAGGGGTTCAAATGATTTATCCTTTTTTAGGTATCTTGTGTTGTCCTTGGGCTGGGAGGAGCCAAGCAGTAACTGAGCACAGCTGATTGGCTGGCATTAGTGGTGTAGATTTCAGTAGTAACGAGTAAGTAAGTAACGAATTCCAGGCTGTAACAAATCGTTACGAGTATTCAGCCTTTCAAGGATTCGTTGCTGACAGTAATGAAATGACTGATCAAACCGCCCAATCGGCACTCGGCATGCAGACTGTTGTTTGCGGCAGAAAGCAATCGTGATTAAAGTTCTTACAACCAGCAATACCATCGTGCGTCAAATTACCCACACTAATGCGACACTGCTAAGCGCTGTAGGCTGACAGACTATGGTACAGTATAGGTAGCAGCATTCATTATTGTATGCATAGCCAACCCAAGTAGTAACGAATATTGGGTAACGAGTATTAAGTAACGAATACTGGACTGCCGAGTACTCATCCAGCCAGGGTCCTTGGTCCTCGACGCTGAAACAGGCATGCAAAGTGACCCAGCCTGAGCTTTGTCGTCCCTCACGCAGGAACACATGCTTGACGAGGACCTTGTCACAGAGAGCACTTTAGTTCCATGAATTATCATTAAAAACACCTGGGAACCCTGTGGCTCTGTGTAAATGTATCTCCACAATTAGTAACAAAGATCTTAATTATAGCAAATATGAATTCATTCAGGGTGTCTTCACTGTCTTTTTGTGTATTTATGTAAAAGGTTATATCTGACTCTTCGAATTACCTACTGTGTGTCCATATGTTTGCGATGTGTGACTCAGAGAGCGACTGGGTCGAGCGTCCTTCCGTTGCTTTCTTTGATAAGCAATATGCAAACAGTACTCTGCAGCTTTATATATAAACAAATAACAAAGCTGATTTGCCACATTCCTCAGGTTTGCTGGTGAAATGAGCTGTGGTGGTGTCTCCTGCTAGCGCCCCCCGATGGCAGCCCATGGTACTGAGCGTCTCTCTCTGTCCATTAACTCTGCCCTCCATGCAGGCCATCCAGGGTGGCAGGGAAACACGATGGGGGGGTGCTGGAGGAGACTGACTGGCTTAAAGGGACCTGCTGGAGCCCCAGGCACTCCCCTCCTCCCCTGACAGGCTGATAGAGACATCATGGGGGCCCTCAGAGGAGCTGCCATGGGTTTGGGGGGAGGTGCCTCAAAGCGAGGTGGAGTCCATGTGACCCTATCAGTGTCTGTGTGTGGATTATGTTTATATTACATTGTGGGGACCAAATGGCCCACACAATGTGATAAAAACCTGTTTTTCAGGAATGCAATCAAAAAAACAAAAAATGCCAAAAGTCTCATATTTTGTTTGGTTACTTATGGTTAAGGTTAGGGCTGGGTAGGGTTAGGGTTATGGTTAAGGTTAGGGCTGGGTAGGGGTTATGGTTATGGTTAAGGTTAGGGCTGGGTAGGGGTTAAGGTTATGGTTAAGGTTAGGGCTGGGTAGGGTTAGGGTTATGGTTAAGGTTAGGGCTGGGTAGGGTTAGGGTTATGGATAAGGTTGGGGCTGGGTAGGGGTTAAGGTCGTCATGTTGGGAATAGAGTTTTCCCCATAGAAATGAATGGAGAGTCCCCACAAATTTATAATTACAAACTGTGTGTGGGGGGGGTGGCGGGGGTGTTAAACACACCCGCACAGGAAAGCCATCGTCAGGCAGCCTTCCCCAAATCCCCCATGCCTGAACAGACAGGGAGGCTGAATGACACATGATTAATGTCTAATAATTACACTCCTAATAAGTGGGCAGCATTCAGCGGAATAAGCATTTTAAACATTATTAATATGTTATACTTAAGGATTAAGGTTCTGTAAGTCAGGATTTTTGTTACTGAAACAGCCATAATGTGAGGCATTTTCCAAAAAAATGTATTTGCCTTACACAGAAATATTGATGATTAGTTCAACATACTCATTTCTGAAAGACAACCTGCTCATTTACAACAATGTGTGTGACTGACAGATTGTTTTTGGACAACAACTTATTTTATTCCGAAAACACTGAGCTGCTCTCCAAGGCCAAATATCGATAAATACAGACACATGGCTTTGCGGAGCTAGGAAGAGGTTGGGCCTGTAGGCAAGCAGGATTATTACTGGGCTAAATGACTCTCCAGGCATTAACAGGGGGATGAGAGCCAATGTGATCTTGCGCTCCCACCTGTCACGTCAACTGTGCTGAACCTGGGACTGGTCTTTTCTGTTTACCCAGATGAGTAGCCCAACAAGGAGGATGATGTCTCAGGTTTGCAAGAGCAGCCTGTTCTGTTGTCAGTGGACGTTCACAGCTCTCAGTATGCGGGTGACCATGTTCAGGGATATGGTCGTTATAAATTAACTGGCCCTCCTGGGACATGCACATGAATCTAAGCGCCGCCATCTAAGGACGTATCAAAGTCCCCTTGGTACGAACAAGAGTTTCAGCTACAAAGCGGCTAACACGGGTTGGATAGATTGCTGTGTGTTCCGCGCGGTTGGCACAGTGCGGCGCTGATGTCTTCATCAGCCTGTCAGGGGCGCGTCAGCGGCTGTGCCTGATCCCCCAGAGCCTGTCACACTCCTTGTTTCCATGGTAGTCCTTCAGGCAGCCCCGACGGCAGGCTGTGCGCAAGAACCCCTGCAACCTGTTTTTTTTTTGCCTGCCACTCTCTGATGTGCGTCCCCGAAGCGGCCGTCAAACTAGCGGCCAAGAAAAATGCGCCCAAGACCCCCCCTTCCCGCCCCCCCTCAGGTGCACATTCTACACAACGGCTGTAGGCAAAGATGTGCTTCTCATAACTGTCGGTTTCCCTCGTCCCACTGCCGTTCCATTTTAACTTTCATTAATTAGTGCGAAAGGCATCTTCGTTAGGGGTTCCCTGACCTCGCCGAGGTGGGTGCGCCTGTTTCCCGGGGAATCTCATGAAGCAGTGAATACGGGCCTATTAATTTGTTTCATTTACCCCACAAACATACTGACAGTCTGAGCTCCTGTGTGCCAGAGCACTGACATGGAAACGAAAACAGAGAGACATTATTTTACTGGAACCCAAACTTAAAATAAGCAAGCTTAGATTATTTTGTATGATCATATTATTTTGATATTATATTGCCACAGATTTTCACCTGCAGTTTTCACTTGTTACCGAGTCAGTTCAAACTATCATACCTCAAAAACGTCAAATGCTTACATTCTTACAAATTATGCTAAATATATTGATTAACATAAACTCAACGTAATGGTTAAAAAAGGTGGTTTCAGATGGATTTTAACAGCACCATGTTGAATAATGTGTTTTACCAGGGTTTACAGATAATCTGCACCATACAGCACCAACTCAGGACCATAATTCCCTGTTATAGATTTTGTAGGAGGTGGAGAAGGTAGCCTTTAGGGCTTAAATTAAATCACTGGCCTTTAGAAGAATCTCTCAGTGGGGCAGATCACATTAATAAAGTCCACTGATTCTGCTTTAATATTATGCAGGAAGCTTTGATAGGAAGCAAAGAGCCTGGATCAGGGCCAGCCAGGGGTGCCATCAGGGCCAGCTGGGGGGTGCCACCAGGGCTGTCTTGCTAACGGGCTGAGTGTGCGGCTGCAGCGGCCCCCAGCCTGCAGGTGCCAAGGTTCCCAACACACATACGTGGGCCCTGTCGCCTAGTCAAGGAGCAAACGTGCGGCAGCATCTGAGCCACATGAAAGGAATAAAGATGTCAAGTCCAGCTCAAAAATGTCTTTATGTAACAGAGGTATACGCAGTGTGGCGGAATAAGGTAAATTGCTCCCTGTATGTCAGGTACATTTGTCAGTGGCAGTGTATCAGGTATCTGTAAACCTCCAGAAATACTGTGGCATGTTATGTTTATGTGAGAGGATAGACTTCAGGCCTGTTTAAAGGCAGTGCTCTTCTGAAGATGACTCACTGTAACAGTAGCACACTTACCAGGAGCCAGTTGGATGTCTTGCAGTGTTATGTTCCTACTTTGAGCCGTCACTCTAAAGCCTTAATGGAAAGAGCAGCTTGCAGTCTCAGGGCATTTTCGCCAGAAAATCATCAAGAGAAGCTGAGGAGGGTGAAGGCTTTACTGTTACGTCTCCAGTGTGAATTTTAATATGCGTTCTCTCGTCAGGCTGAAATGCACAGAATCATTTGCCCGTGTTTCTAATTTTAACGAACACTGATATAACGCAGCGTGACTCACGTCCTCCAGAGAAAAGAGCGTGGCATTCGGCAAATACGCTGATGCACAGATACCCACCGCCGGGGAATCGGCAGCCATTAAAGACACACACAGATCCACTTTTTGTCTCTCGGAGAGGATGACAAAAGCCAAGGTTTTCCCCAGTCCCGGATCACGGGTGACCAGAGAGTGTTCAATATTAATGACTTTTCATCAAGGATGCAATTAGCACTGCTCTGTTTTACATAGTATGCACTATCCAGATGAATATGCATGCAGTGAGATCGAGCAAAATTACCAAGTAAAATCACTGGGCAGCTGGTAAGAAAAAAAATACACATGTATTGTATGTATATAGTACATACACACACTGTAGGGAGGGGGTGTATTAAATGTATGGAGAACAGTGCTAACTGTAAACACGAATGCAGGCAAATATGTCTTCAGAGTATTTATCGCGCCAGTGAAGACAGGCAGCATTAAACAGTAATTTCATCCATTGTAAATATATTTATTCAAATATGTACATCCAAGCTTTCCCCCCCCGCACCTCTATCTTTAACATGCATTTTTTTAGCTTTAAATTTAGTTTTTTTTTTTCAAAATACATGTCACATTAGCCGACCAAAATTTATTCAAGAATTTCAGTAAATGCAATATCAGTCACAGAGCAAACTAAAGCATACATCCTCCCTCTGCATTGCGTAACACGCAAGAGCGCATTGAGTGCGAGCATTATTTTTAAAATGCAAATGCAGCGACAGAACTTCCTGCTTTAGCGGTGGCACCATGTGCCCATCCCGCGCACGTCGTAACAGACCATGCGTGGCCACGACCGATCCTCACACGGAGCTTTACGTCTGCCTCATCAGATCCTGTCCTGCTGTCTCATTGGGGGGACATCAGCCCCGCTTAACTCTCCCCCCTTTGCCATCTGCCTCTCTGGCCATGTCCGTGGCCGTCCCAGTCTCGCTGAGGCTGTGCTGCGTGTTCCAGAAGTCCGGGTAGAGCTAGCATTGTGGCGAGCGTGCGTCCCTGTGCTCCGAGCGTGCGTTCCCGTGCTCCGAGCGTGCGTTCCCGGTGATCCACTGCACCTGTCTCACAGGACCTGACATCCCTCTGACGTCCAAACATGGTCTCTGGGCCTGTTCCAGGCCCAACATCGTTTGTTATTGGGAGTGTCTGCCGGCGGGCTGCACTGATTTTTGCCTGACCGCGCCTTTCAATTGCTTAATTGGAGTCATTATTTCGATGGTGCCTAATCTCATCTGATGGTCCAGCTGTAAATAAACTATTGAGTCAAAGGTCCACTGCCGTGGCCCTTATTGTGCTGGAGATGCTGCTGTCTTGCCGGTTTGCTGGGAGCCCGACCCCTGAGGAACACGCCGGAATTCATTCCAGCTATACCTGCTTCTTAGGAACAGAAGACTGTTACAAAGATGATCTAATTGCCCATCTCTGAAAGGTCCTTAACCACTTAGGCAAATTTCACTTTCATTCGTGATTAAAAATTGGTTTTAAAAAGAGGAATTAATTATGTACAGACAAAAAAATGCTTGAGACCCAGGGTAATTAGACAGGTCCTTTATAGCGGCTGACTGCTCTGTGATCAAGGTTTAAAAAGTACAGTGCCGGAGATGGTGGATGCTGTTTGTTTTAATTACGCCGCCACAGTGTCACCCACCAGGGTCCAATTAGCCTGTGACTGCTGCGTCTGTGGGTTGCGCCTGCCCGCCTTTGACGAGGAATGAAAGCTCGTTCGTCTCATCCGTTCACTGACCCCGACCCCCCATCCATAACATAGACCGGGCCGAGGTTTGCTGAGGGCTGTCGGCTCGTACCACGTCCATCTGACTGAAGTTGTCCCCCCCCCCCCCCCGTGCTAATCGCCACACAGCACTGTCCCTTCGCAAGCGTCCCTTTGGGCACCAATGCAGGACGGGAATATTGACACAGCGGTTAACGCTGAAGGGATGTGTGGAGCCTAAGGTTGATGCATAAGACTGTCATGGCGGCTGGATATCACACCTCTCGTTTCCATGCACTAGCTGTACAGGGAATGTCGTCTGCAAGACCATCATTAAGCTGCTATGTGCTAACAGCTGAATAGAGACTGAAAAGTCTCACAACGCATGATCACTGTCATCACACAGTTTCAGAAACAGAGCTGAAGACACTTCATCAGCATCGTTTAGGGAATTACTTGGTACAATTAAACTGAAATTTACCAGTTAGTTTTCTCCCAAGTGATGTCGTGTACTAAACTGTCTCTTACATGCCCAAGGCATGCAGTTTTTCAGAGGTACTTAGTGAAAGTGACAGAGACGTTAAGACAGAGTATCTCTTTTTAGCCGCAGGTCTTTGAAATGTGTATCAGTTATACATTGATAAACCTATTAAGAAGATAAAATATTTACCTTAATATATTTAGGGTTAATATCTCACTCTGAATGGAGAAAGTAATAAAATTTGCAAATTAGCTAGTGAAAACCCGGAAATAAGCTAGCTGTCCGAAAAAAGTTCAACTTGGATTTGAGCAAGAGACAGCCCATGAAACAATTCACAGCTGCGGCTACTCCCCGACTTATTAGCTAACTTTGAAAACGAAAATATGCAGCAATCCTGCTAAAATTTAGAGAACACAGTTATTTAAAGGAAGCTCATTTTTCACTTCTAATCATGTAGCATATTTGGGTTTGGCCGCTCTCCTCGACCACATCATGTCATTAAGCCGCTACAGGCAGTTCGCTTTAAGATGAAGGGGAAATAAGAGAGAGGACCTGAAAGCTGCAGGATCCACGAGCAGCCAGCCAGAGACCAATTAGCAAGTATCTGTTTTTTTTTTTACCTTTTCTTTCCTTTCTGTCTAACTGAATGTGAGGGAGTGGGAGAGGAAAGGAGTGCAAGGGAGAGACAGGCGGGAGGGGGGTGGACAAGGCCCCCTCTTCTGTCTCTGCTCCACTCCCCGGCTGTGATTCCTGCAGCTCTGGCCAGCCATCAGTATGCGCGGCGCTGGCTCCCCAGTCTGCGCCCGGGGCTATGGCTACTGGCCTTGGGCTATGGAATACGTTACTTCAGCACGCTGGCCCGGCTCTCCACGCTGCCAAACCCTCAGGATAATCCGGAGACTTGATTAAAAAAGAAGAAAAAGCAAAGCAACCACCTGAATGAAAATCAGAGAGGCCGAGATCCGCTCTGTCTTTGTTAAATAGGCATTAAACTGCCTCATCTTCATATGATATCATCACATGATCAGCGTTTGGCATTTGGTCGGCATGGAAACATCACATGCGGGGGTCGCGACACCAGCAACAACAAAGAGGTAGTCTGGTGTTTTCTGCTGTCATACTGCTACGTGACACGAATGTAAGCTCATGAGGACAATGGTAAATATACCAGTAAAGTATCTGGCATCCATTTGCATGGCGTCATTCATAAATACAGCTTGCTCCTACAGAGGACAAATTCAAACACCTGCTGACATTAGCTGCAGATTGTCAATCTACTCAAGGACGTAACTGCGTGAGCAGAGCCTCCCATCACACCAAAGATCTGTGGAATAATCAGTGTGCGGAGACATACCTTCAGCTTAAATTAAGGCCTGTGCGCTGAGCCTCTAGCAAAGAGCGCTGTTCTCCAGTATGTTTCTTAAGGCTTCTTGTCAGGAAACTAAACTTAACTCTTCTTTAGACGCTTTTATGACATTTATGATGCTTCATGGATATTTATTTGTAAACTCTACGGGGAAAAAGGAGGGAAAATCACAGCGAGTTACAGTCCATGAAGTTTAATAAGTTCATTTGAGTGATTTAAAAATTTCATGAGCACATATAAAAGTAAGTTAATTTATAAGCGGCAAGAAACGACAACTGAAGGAAGTATGGAACATTCGTACAGGATAAATAGTGAAAATGCTTCAGTTATGTCCATATTAATTATATTTTGCTGACTCCTGCCACACCGCTGCGCGTTCGCATTGTGAGCGTAGAATCAGGCAACACGAGCGAAGTCACCCCAACTGCGAGTTTCTCTCTGCGCTTGTTTAGAGATGCAAACTTCAGTAAAATGAGGTTGGCATAGGAGCTGGAAAGTACACATTCTGGATACAAAAAAAATTGCTCTCAGCAAAGCCAAATTGAGATAAAGCCCACACTATACCAAAGACGTGGGCTCTCTATGTTTGGGACATGAATGTTCCTTTAATAGCTTTCTGTTTCCCACAAAACTGCATAATAATTGATTGCTACACCACTTAATGTAGCAGTGAATCGATTCTCAGAAACTCCGGCATAGGGCTTGGAAGAGCGGGGGTGGTGGTATGAGATACTGAACGTGAGGAAATGTGTCTGTGATTCTGGCCCTCGGAGTCTGCCGGAGATCAAGCCGCTGCGCTCAGTGATATCCGAACCGAAAATAAAAGCAGGCTCAGTGGAGGCAGTCCGCCCCGCTGGGTCATGTTCAGGAACCAGAATTAATTCTGGGATATTTAGTCTAATTTAAGAAAACAAAGAAGATGAGAATTTCATGCAATAGAGTTTGACAAGTTTGTACATTCAGAATCTAATGCATTAATGTATTTCGGCGTAAGGGTCTTTGACGCTGTCGAAGCTGCCGTCCTTCCACACACCTGCTTCATCCAGCATAACGGTTCGGGTTACGCCCCTCCCTCAGGGAAACAGATGCAAGGCTCCTCCTGGGACTTGAACCAGCAACGTTCGAGTGACATATAGAGGTCTTTAACTACAGTACTCCCCTTCTGCGTATGGGCAAGATTAACAGAAATTTCTGGAAGGCCTACCAAAGCAGTGGCGAGTGACTTTGGGAAAGTTGACTACCGTAGGTGGTCAGGGAAAGCCGGGGACGTCGGTCTGAGCACAGCCGTGGTGCAGAAGTTAAGAGCCCAATCTTGACAGACCCCTTCCTTACCTAGCCCTGGCGTGGTTCTGTGGCAGGCAGTTGATGGTCCTTAAAGCCCTTCAGACAGCAGTTTGTAGAATGTGGCTCCTAGAGATTCTCCTGTCTGACTGACATTACATCAGCTTTAATTGGATCCACTGGACATCCCATGGCAAAGCATGTGCACATCTCACAGGGCAGCAAAGCGTCTCTCTCTGCAGAACAATCCATAGCAAATAATCTTGTTTTTCCCTAAATTGTTTATCGCTAATTGTGTCTCATTCTCCGGGATAATTAAGACGGTGCCGTGGTGTCCCTGTTTAACCAGCATATCCCACCAGGACCAAAAGCAGGTGTTTTTCCAAGGGGGACAGACCAGCTGATGGGGGCTGTCAGACAGTCCTAAAGAGTTCTTCATTTCTGCCACTCAGCACCAACTCTCCCCTTTGTCACCCAGGGTCTAACCAGGCAGGGAACAGCGGCAGGCTGTCCAGGGGAATCACAATGCCTGTCCTCTGATAATGAAAGGCTGCTTGCCGCACATGGTAAGGGATTATTGTGGTGGGGGCTGCATTTTGTGGGGCTCACCTATTACGGCCCGCCTTTGGATTATTAAAGGATTATCTGTCTGCCCTGTGGTGCCCCCGGTCAGTCACATCCAGCACTCGCACACTGTGGCATGTCAGTCTCTAAGAGCTTCTGCTCATCTTTCAACATAAAAAGCAGGGTGGCATTCTGTCCTGCTTGCACCCTAACCCTAACCCCATCTTCATCAGTGGTAAATTAGATCATGAGTTATCAAATGATTCTTTTTCAAGTTTCCTTGCGTTTTATCTTAATAGATTGGTGGTGTGCCTGGGGTGGGCCAGAGTCTAGTCACACACGATGCTTCTGGCTGCTTCAGACGATGTCTTTGTCTTAATGGTACCGCTAAAGAACTCATTGGTTATGGATTCGTAGCATGGAGGGTCAGTGGGATCTGAGCACTGTAATAAAAAACAACACACTACGTCTTTGAGGATCACGGGAGGAGACGCCTTTTGTTATTCGTACAGCCGACCTTAGGGGCGCTGTCATGCCGCGTGACGACGGGGAGCCGTGACGACGGGGGCAACAAAACGTGATCACGGGTGGGGGTTCGCCTGGCCGGGCCAGCCAGCCAGATGTCAGCGGCGGTTGGGAGTCGGGGTGGTATCTCTGGGGTGGGATTAGCTAACTTAGGATGCGCTACAAAGCGTCACTGACAGTCAGGCGCAGAGGAGCCACCAGAGGCTACATGGGGCTTTGGCAGAAACTTAAAGTCAGGACAAGGGGGCATGTGAATGTGACTTCTCAGCGACAGAGTCACCCGTCTCCGTCTCCCTAAATCACAGGTGTCGCTGCTCCTCATGAAAATCATGCAAGATGTTTAAAAGTTAAACAAAATGCCTCAACTGCATCTAACTGTATAATAAGCATTTGAAAATCAATTGGGCAAAAATTCCAAAAAATTGCCTTCTAAATGAAAATGAAGCGACCTTCTCAAATGTTGGGCGCGTGTGTTTCAGATTTAAGTACTGGTATAAAAACAAAATCAGTGAAATCAGGAAAGAATATTAATGAAAGAATATTATTAAAATGGACCTCTGTAATGAATATTTTCACATCATATGAAAACTATTCCCATTTGAATTAAGTATAACTAACAAATCATTATAGCCAGTCATAGTTTCCACAGTAAAAATAAATAAAATCTGCGCTTAAATGCTTCTGCTGTCAGTGTGAGTTTGCTCTGTTATACTCATTTAAATTAATACCTGTTTAATAGAATAGTTTTAATTATGATTGCTGTTTAAAGCACTGTTACTGTTTCGTAGATTAATTCAACATAATGCCTCGGATACATATATTTTCCAATGTCTGAGACACATTTTGCCATAAACAGACCCATTCGACTGCTGTTGTAGGGAGAAAGTGTCTGTGGGCACTGGGACGCAGGGGTGGGTCTGAGGTATCATAGCAACCGGCAGGCGTCACAGAAACGTGAAACAGAGAGGCACTTTTAGGGGATCCAACTGGCCCACTCGCCGGTTTGAGGAAGGGTTAATCATTTCAGCATCTGAGCTGATTTAGTGGTGCTAACGTATCGCACGGCAGCTAGACGGGAGGTTGCACTGACGCATTCTGAAAAAATTCTAAGAGCAGGACACATTTTTTTCCCCATTTCCTTCAGGTCTCTTTAGCCATGATTAATATCGAGGATATAATGAATTAGTTTGTGTTCCATCCACTGTAGCGTGTGGTTGGCTCCTTGCATTTCCAAACTAAGAGTGTGAAGCTTCCTTGACACACATGAGCAGAGGAGACTCAGCGATGCTAACATAGAGTGCTCAAGTACATTAAGTCAAAACATTTAACAGGCAGCGTGTCATTTATGCAAATGCGGCTCGGCGGCTCAGCGGCATGGGGATGTGACCGGCTCTCCACGCGGGGCATCCTTCCTGCCCTGTTTTAAACGCAGGCGGAAAGGCATGAACTCAGCAAGCGTGCTGCTCTGATGGGATACAGAGTGTGGATGTCAGGCCTGGGGGCTCCTGCGCTGCCACAGGGCCAACCGTGAGAGCAAGCAGGCCAGGAAACATGGCCGTCCTTTTTTGTTCTTCAGCTCCACGCTTGGGCAGATGCAACGTTTTTATCTCACATTAGTGCTATGATCCAATAACATAGCAGCCGACCACATCCCATAACCTTTGGCAAGATAAACAATGGACCTTTCAACAGGACTTGATGGGAAACATTTCTCTCAGAGCTGAAGACTTTTTGCATTTCAGTCTGGTCATTGTGGAAAAAAACGCAGCAGAAAAATAGCACATAGAAATGAGTATGAATTCAAAACAATTTTTGTTAAGAATAAAATAACCTGATAGAGTAATTAGCTTCTGCTTAGTCGGCAATTGCTATTAAAGGTTAAGCACCTTCTGATAAGGATTAAAACATAAGAACGAGTAAGAAAATAGTAAAGAAGAGCCCATGAGATTCAACTGAAGGGAACATTTACTTCAGTTACACTGAGGGTAACATTGTTGATTTGCCTCATGCCTTAACCTCAGGAAGTATATAGAGATTCCATCTGTGTTCCGCTTTCCCACCTGTAGGTGGCACTACTCTACCACAGAAAGACTCAGGCCCACTGTGCTGTGTGTATCTCAGTGGGATCAGGTCTGAGGCTACTTTCTGGATCTAATTAGACAGAAGCATATTTTTACATGTTGGTTCGCTGGTTGTCATCGAGCCATTTCCACACAGTGTGATGCAAAAGGCGTCTTGCTGCAACTTTCAGGCGAACGGAAGCAACGGCATGTGAGTGTTTCTCCCCGGCTCCGGTGGGTAATCATGTGAACAACTAATTATGGCAAAGAACAGGCATTATTATTTCCAAACCAATGTGTTTAAAAGCAATTGCTGTGATATACAATTATTTTGTCTATGTTATGTGAACACAATAAAAATATATCAAAAAAGACAAAAATGGACATGCTTCATCTTAAGTGACCTTTTTACCTTTACAGAGTTACTACCGAGTTTCTTGGAAGATCGCTCATGGTGACACTTGAGTGGAAAGGGCCAAAAATGATTCTGGTGGTAGATATTACTTATGTAGAAGTACCCTGAGCGGAACATGCCAGAAGAAAAGCAAAACGGGCCTGTTTCTGACTGTGGAGCTCTGCCGATTCAACAGCTTTATAACCAGGTCAAGTTCCTGAAGATGTTAGTGGGCCTGGTGTAGAATCTCACAACAAAGGAGTGAATGGTGAGCGGCCTGCGTGGGAAGCCATGCTGGGGTTATGTCAGGCAGGGAAGACAATCAGCCAGCAAGGCGAAGAAGGCGCTCCTTTGCAAATTAATTAAAGGAAGGCTCAATTAAGAGCACCGTGAAAAGCAGCCTGCGCCACACGCCTAGCCAATCGAGGCCGCCACGCCGATCCGTGCCGATCCGCGCTCGCGCACCGCTCATTTTTATCTTGCCAAACTTAATTGTAATTTTTCAGGACAGATGAGGCGATTGTAATGACAGGGTGAAATTAGCGGCATGTGTACCGGCAGTCAGGCTGTCTTAGAGAGACAGACGCGGCTTGCTACTTCTCAGAGCTTGCAGCGGCTTGTCCAGAAGCAAAAGCATGGCGCTAATTCCCTGTCCTTCCACTCATTTATTCCGCTCCTACGTCTTTATGCTCACCTTTATTATGGTAATTCCCAGCACTTGCAGTCTGCCTGTATGTAAGGCCAACATGGTTTTGCAATTCAGCAAAAAAAAAACAATTTCCACCGGTAGCATCGTGTCCTTCTGCATGCACTTTTAAAGGGTTATATGTTGATACAATGAAGGATTAAATTTGCATATAATGACTTTTTCCTCATACCTCACAATGCATTCCCAGTATAGACACTATATGGATTATGAAGTTCACGTAAAGGTAGGAACATCACCAGTGCTGGGACACAAACCGAGAATAAACAACAAAAACTGGGCTAAAGCCGACAGGAAATAAATGTAATGTCACAATTTATTTTGTTTTCCCCAGAAACACACACAGAAGAAAAACAGCAGAAAAGTTGCGAAAATGCCTGTGTGACCTTTAACCTCTGAAGAAACAAACATAGGCAAGTCCTTTTTATCATTTTGAAATGACGTCTCGGGGAAGTTTATTAAGCAACCCTGACACCGTGTCCCTAAGCAGGATGCTCGATGCATAAATGGAGTCCAGACACCGGCGTGACCCGGTTGCAAGGCAATGTCATGGAAACGGCTCCGCAGCTCCGACAGTCAGAGGGCTGGGCAGCACAGGCAGTCGTCAGAATGCAGCCGTGTTTGCTTGTTTTTAATAATTTATCTCCTCTAGTTATTACAACAACATTAGCTAAGATTAAACACACATTGCTCATTGCCTTGGGAGTACAGGCCACCAAGCACTCATTTCCTGCTAAAGAACGCTGGCCAACCCCGATTGACCTTACGGTATTCCCATTCCCGTGTCCCTATTTTTGAGACAAAGCTTATTGAGCTACCTGAGCTGTAGCCTGTGTGAGGGATTTATGATCCAAAAAGGTCCCATTTAAATTAGAAGTATTTATTCCTCCGCTAACATCAGCAGTTAGTCCTGCAGACATACTGAACAATTTAGCAGCATTTTTGAATCAAAGCTGCTTAAACAGAAATCCACTTCAGGATTATTTTTTTAAAAATACCTGCTCTGTACGTTTGTGAGTTGGAGTTTATACTTTCGCAGTGATGGTGGTGGTGGTGGTGTGGGGGTTGGGGGAGGGCATGAGATTTTAAAATATTGCCTCCAGATGATGCTCTTTGATGAAAACTGCCACGTGCTGGATTAGCGCTACGGTAATTTTTGAGTAGCTAAATAACACCTTTAATTTTCCCAGAGATGGGAAACAACCATGAAATTCCATCCAATATGACAATGAAATGCTTTCATTTTTACTGTTCAATTTCCCTTCAGTTTTCCCCACATCCTGTAACACTGCTGACACGGGGGGGTCAGACTGCGCAGCTGTGTCTGTGATGGCCAGGCCCGCAGACGGCCAGGCCCGCAGCCACGATCCCACATCACCGACGGCCAGGTCCATAGACGGCCTGGCCCGCAGACGGCCAGGCCCACAGCCACGATCCCACATCACCGACAGCCAGGCCCGCAGACAGCCAGGCCCGCAGACGACCAGGCCCACAGCCACGATCCCACATCACCGACAGCCAGGCCCGCAGACGGCCAGGCCCGCAGCCACAATCCCACATCACCGACAGCCAGGCCCGCAGACGGCCAGGCCCTCAGACGGCCAGGCCCGCAGACGGCCAGGCCCTCAGACGGCCAGGCCCGCAGACGGCCAGGCCCGCAGACAGCCAGGCCCGCAGACAGCCAGGCCCACAGCCATGATCCCACATCACTGACGGCCAGGCCCACAGCCACATCACCAACAGCCAGGCCCTAGATGGCCAGGCCCGCAGACGGCCAGGCCCCAGCCACGCAGCCGCATCAGCAACTTATTGTTAATTTAAAGCCTGTCTTGGTGGCCACAGGAGACTGACACAGGATGGCGGCCCTGTCCTTCCTGAACGTGAGGCCTGGAGGACATCTGAGGGGCTTACAGTAAGACGTGTGCCTGATCTTTGGAGGCAAAACATCTATCCACTCTATGATAGCTCTGTGATATGAAAGGCACAGACACAGCTCGCAGCTGCACGCCAGTCCCTGCACACCAACTACCTCTGTCTCTTACAAGTATTTAGCCAAATTGTACAAAATATTAAGTAAATTATGTATTTTTAACTTATCTGCTTGGCATCATTTTCTTATCTCTTGTGAAACTGCTGCCGAACCTTACAAACAAAACAGAAGCATAGATTAATCCAGACCAGCAAAGTAATCAAATCTTATAAATTGTGACTGAAAGGCAGCGGCCAGTTATTTTCTTTTACCGGTTTTACCAACCTTCAATGTGGTTGAAATATAAAGTGCCACCTGGCTATATACACATTTAATTTGAAACCATTCGCTTCGATTGATCCGATAGCCATGACAGGGAAGTATCAGATAATCCGACAGCAGAAGTATATGAGGCTGGACTGCGTGAAACAGAATAAGCAGTAGTTTAATGGCTCTGTGCATCGGACTGCGGCCTTAAACCAAGACCAGCTTACAGTCATTTGTTTCAAAATGGTAACTTAATGCAATAATGTTTTGAAGCCTGTTGTTTTGATTAGGTAAGAACAGCCACTAGAACTCCACTTACAGGGTGAGAACATAATATTCGTGTCCATCATTTGAAGTAGCTCACTAGTACAGGTTTCAGTGTTCGGAAATCAAATTAGTCTAGACATCCAATTCGTGTTTTTGTTTAGTCAAATGCGCCTGCTGCCATATAGCTGGCTGTAGGGGACAGAGGGGGGAAAATTCAACCCTAACTACCCTGCCCCCTAGAAGTCTTGGTTTACTCTGTGGTATCTTTTTAAGAATCCAGCTGACTTTTTAGATTTTTGAGTGTTTCTCTTTCACAGAAAAGTCCTATTTACCTCCCTTGAAATTGAGCAGAGAACATCCATGGGTCACGTGGTTCCATGAGGTTTGACTGGCTATTGACACGTCTCTGTCGATGACATCACCCTAGAAGGGTTAGGCATTTGCACAGTGACTCATTGATTAATTGACTGCTTTTTAACGGACACATAATTGGCGACAAGGACCTTTCAATGGAGTGTCATTAGCTTGGATGTTCAGGATCTAATTTTCCATTGGCTGCAATCCCAAAGAGAGTGTAATGGGACCAAACTAAACTGTCATTCTTCATGTTTACTTACACGGAGAACAGAAGTACCTGATCTATCTGTTAAGGTCTCATTTGAATTGATTTTTCAAAATAAAAAGAAATAATAAAATCCTGAGAATGATAATTATTCATTATAAACCTGGGATCCAATTAATCAGAGCAGAAAGTCCAGTCCTGGAGGGTGCATAAGTAATATGTGCCTCTATTTGGTTGTCATACATATTCCTAAGTGCATTATTTATTTACGGCTTCAGATCTGTCTGACTCTTCCAAGGTGTCGTGTCTCTTTCCCCTGGCGCTAAGAGACTTGATCGATTAAGTTGTTGATTGTTATCGGTTATAGACGTATCTTCGTGCTCCAAACTCTAATCACTTACTGCTGGAAAGGCAGCATAGAAAACCTACAGAACATATTAGCCTTTGAAGCGGAAGGTTTTAGCCCCCGTGCTGCGCTGTTAGCTCAGTATTTAGAAAGACTGTACATTTAGTCTGCAGGTCGATCCTATCAATTCTAATATAGCGGACAAACAGTAGCGTACCTATTTAAGTTTTCACCTGAACGTTGCAGTAATACATCACTCTGTGGTTGACTTTTTACTCCCTTAACAGTGTCAAACTCAGGTCACCATCGCCGCCTGTGGATGTTCTCTACCAGCATGCAATGCGGTTTCCCGTGCTCATCGCAATGCTGTACCAATTTCAAAGCAAATATTTTCTTCTAGAAATTCCTTCTACAAATGAATGACTCCTAAATCTGCATTGCACATCTTTCTTGCACACAGCACAATTTGCAAAAGGCTTTGTGAATGCTGTGCTGTATCAGTACCAGTTCCTTCGTAGAGTGTGGGGGGCGGGGGAGCGCTCTGCTGGCCGGATCCATCTTCAGCACGCGCTCGGTACACAAAGAGCAGGCGCTTGCAGAAGGCCACGGCGTCCGTGACACCCCCACCATGGGCGGACCCCGCTGAAGGCCGCGGCGTCCGTGACACCCCCACCACGGGCGGACCCCGCTGAAGGCCGCGCTCCAGCCTCTCTTCTTTAACATCCATTAATGTGGAATTACTCCAATTACAAGCCTCGCTTGCACCACAGCCCCCGTCCGCCACCCGCACGAGATGGCGTGCGCCTTCTGGAGCCAATCAGCCGTCTCCTCGCTGCCGCCAGCAGATGTAAGCAATTTACTTCTGATTTCTTCATATTCAGTGTGAGACGAGCTCCTGGTGACCCCTGACCCCAGAGCCTGCTGGATTCTAACCCTATCAAATTAAACTTCTCTGCTCACTTATTCCCCAGCGCTGTGTTGGTGCTAAGCAGCCACCCGGCTGCATAGCAACGCCGGCTGGACGTGCCTGCCCATACACCCAGGCTCATCAGCCGCTATTAAGGAAAGTATACAGTGCTCTAATTGGACGAGATTCAGCTAAGGAAGTACAGTTAAAGGTCCTTTTCTACCGTGCGCCTGTAGCTCTTCAGAATAATTTCTTTGTCCCCCGTAGCTGGTGCCTGTTAAACAACCGGGCCAAAGTTACAATCCTGCCTGTTTCCTGGTACTGGGGAATGAGGAGCATTGCACTGGGAGGAGAGCCTGGGATCATGTAAACAGCAGCCCAGGGTCCTGACCATTTTGCTCTCTGACAGCGGCGGATCTTGCTTTATGTAGCTGAAAATACAACCCCCCCCTCTCCGCCATCTTCTATTACCTGGCCTTCTTGCTAAGCAGTTTTAAATATTTTCAGTAAAATTTATCAGAAATTATGCATAAATGACTCAGAGCCGTCATCTGCCGTTACAATAACAATGTTGAATGTAGGCCTTTAATTAGTATCTAGGTTGTTTTAATTATTTTAATGTTCTGTCCACACTACACAGACACGGGTGTTTAACAGCTGAATCGTCTGGGCCACAAACAATTGATTTATTTCCCTTTTGAACTGGTTGTGGTAACAGCATATCCCAGTGGCTTCAGAAAGATAAATATTTTCATTTTTGTCAGTCTAGAAAAAAATGAAAATCAATACACAGTTTGCCATTCTCCAAGTGTAGAAAAACATTATTAAGCATTTTCAATGAAATCTGATTCTCCTAAATCGCTTCTTATCTTTGCATAAACAACAGTGTTTAGTTGATTATAAATTAAAGACTTAAAGACAGAAATGCACAGTATGCATTTCCAGTTAAGAACTTATCTATTACTTGTCTCTTACCTAAGTACCATCACCAAATTTTTTATCTAAAATCCAGGAATTTTTAAGTGAATAAAAACCAACACAGACAGACACAGGTTTGCTATTTAAATGTGACAAAGATGAGCTTGCTGAGGAAAAGGTAATTATTCATGTCGGATCACCCTATGCGAGCACTATTGTACAAGTGGAAAGCCCGCGCACTCAAGGACTAACTGGAGCGTAATAAATGCTGCCATTTTGTGCGTAAGCGGGGCTTAGGGTTTCACCTCTGGCTGTCAGCCAGTACTACAGCACGGGGCTGCTGGAACAAGGAGGTTTCCTAGAGCTGCGGAACGGCGGCTAAAGGCTGCCGCTTGTTGTTGTGAGCAAATATGTTGCAGCGGTAGAAACCAGGCTGTAAGATGGTGGCTTAATGGTGAGACCTCATTGTGGCGTGTGGTGAATGTGGCCCCGATTCAGAGAGACAGCTATGCTACACAGAGAAGAATGGGAGAATGTGGTCGTCTACCATCCAGGGATTCACTGGGCCTTTCACCCTCTTTGCAATGCAACTCTTAAACTTCATTTTGCTCAGGCAGAGCGAAGCAGGTCAGCTAATGGGAAATATGCAGCAGCACCCCCAACCTCTGTGACACGGAAACGCGCCGCGTTTAGACACCAGCGTCTCTGAAGGCAATCACCACGCTCCACGGATGCACACGGAGCTATAAAACAAGCAAATAACAGCTGTCTGGGCCACCCTTTGGGACACGGCTGGAGATCGCTCTGCTACGCTCCGGCGGGGGTACCAAGGCGGGAAGGTTTCCTCCTGCAATTCTCCTTCTGTCTGGCCGTCACCTTTGGAGACACGCCGCTTCCAGAGGCGCCCCGGGTGTCACCGCGGACACAGAGTGCGCTAACAAGCACCAATCGAAACAGCCCCGAGCGCAAAGGGCTAAACGGCACGCTCGGGCCCCCGCGGCCGACCCCAGCTGACCCCACACCCCCCAACTGTGATCCTCATTTACAAGTCGGTCACCTTTGCAACAACTGGCATTTACAAGGGTCTATATCAAATTTCTGTCATAGAAACTGCACTAAAAGCCAAGGGATCATTCTAATAAAGTTCTCCCAGTCACTAGATACATGACTTTGACATGCAGGTTGTGAGTGCATGACCCATATTAGAAAACAATACCTGCTACATAAACCTGAAAGAAGGGTATTTAGCTGAAGGCTCATGCAAGCGTCGAATTCAGATCGGATGATGCTGGATTCCTCAATCTTTGAGCTCCAGTTTTCTCTTTCGCTGGAGAATAGGTATAATCATCTACCATATATATATATCCCCCCACCAATTTTTTTACAAGAAAACTACTGTTATTCATTTATATTCTCTGTTCAATTAATGTGGGCTCTGAGAAAACCCTGTTTACTTTTTTGAGAAAAAAACAATTACCTTGAAACTGTCTGTTTAATAAATGAATTTGTTTTTAGGATTCTATTAAAACATTAGGTCTCTCGTCATTAGCAAGTTAAAAAGCCAGACCCCTTCGTTTTTAAGTTTAAATGTTAAGCTTGAAATTACAACAATTAACTGTATCTAATTCAACTGTGTCATTTTTTCCCCCTAAATATCCTAATTTGGTGCAGTGTGCCAAGAATCCCCCAAATCTGCATTCACAGCAGTTAATAGTTTAAAACACGCCAAATGTGTCAGTCAGCAGAGCCGTGACAGGCGACAGAACTGCATTGTTGTCAGCAGCTTTTCCCTGGCATATGTGTGGAGCCTAACAGAGCTGTTACTGCAGACATCTCAATAAAAGTGAAAAAGAGGTTTCTGGCACTGACCTTCTGGCAAATTCTAAATGCCCCTAATAGGGGTGACATAATGGTCCATTTTATGGCTAATCAAATTCCCACGGAGCTAAAGAGCCGTAAAGAAGCCAGGATCTGCATTTGGACAGGTGTTGGCCAATGTTCGGCCATTTCCCATTAAATGGGTATTTTGTTATCATGGTGGAAAAAAATCATATTTTTATTTGATTTTTATACTGCTGTGCACACAGCGCAATCATCTACGACACAGTTGGACATTTGGGCCCCTGAATTTCAGCACTAAGCGTTAACCCCTTTGAGCGCTGAAAAGCCAGAGGCACATGTCAACAACGGACAGTCATTTTATAAAACACTTGTTAAAGCGATTGCTACGTGGCACTTATAGAAATGAGGGGGACTTCCTGCGATACCAAATCGGCCGGATAGGAGGGAAAGGGCCAATTATTAAGAACTTCCCCACAGTGTTAAACCTGCAATGGCATACATCGAACAGCAGTATTACATTAATGTGCATTACAGAACGCTTTTCAGGGAGCTATACTTCTTTTATTGAGTTCATTTTTAACTGTATCTTGTGAAAGTGTATAGAGACACACACACACACGCACACACAGACATGCACACATGCATGCGCACACACACACACATGCCCGCACACACACACACGAACATGCATGCGCGCGCGCACACACGCACTAATCTTTAAAGAAAGACCCAGATGCCTGCCACAACAGGCTCACATCGGGGTCTGACAGAGGGGGTTCAATCCCCGGTCAGTCGAGGCGGTTGAAGATGAATCTGTGCACAGGCCGGGCTCTGTGTGCAGGTGCCCTCGCGATGCCCCGCGCGCTTTCATCCCCGTCCACTCCCACGCGGCCCCGTCGGCCCCGCCTGCAACCCACCAATCAGGGCACAGGGGGGTGGCGGCTCGACGGGGGCACATCAAAGCACCCTCTCGGCGCGAGGCTCAGGGCTAATGCTGTGGCACGACAGAGAGGAGCGAAGAAGAAAGTAAAAAAATAAAAAAACACCAAATGGAGCCTTTCTTGCAGAAGGGCACCCAGAGAACAAAACCCTTTCATTCTCCTCAGAGCCCCGTATTATAGCAGCCTCACATACAGCCACCAAGATGAGGTTTCAGGCGCCTCACCCAAAGGCCCCCTTGAGTGTATGAACAAGAGGGATAATTTAATAAAGAAAATCCAATCTTCCAGTTTGGAGAACAAAGTTGGTTTTGAATGAGGCCTGTATGTCTCCTTTTTCTTTTTCAAATTATCATTTCATAGCTGCAATCCAAAGATCCAGATGCCGTGTGTCCGAGGCTGGCCTCCGCGCGACGGGCCGCGTGGGCCGCAGTGGTGAATGGGCCGTGCGAGTGGGGCATGCCGTGGGGGGCCCCCCCCCCCCCCCCCGGGGCCGGGGGGGTGGGGGCCCGGGGGGGGGGGGGGGGGGGGTGCGGGGGGGGGGGGGGGGGGGGGGGGGGGGGGGGGGGGGGGGGGGGGGGCCGGGCAGCCCCCCCCCCGGGGGGCCCGCCCCCG
>JAODKC010000021.1:12558400-12568566 GCA_026777985.1 Mormyrops attenuatus
TTTTTTTTTTTTTTTTTTTTTTTTTGTTTTTTTTTTTTTTTTTTTTGGTTTTCTTTCCCATCTCTTTTTTTCCTTTCTTCCCTCTCCCCCCCCCCCCCCCGCCTTCCTTTTCCCTGGTGGGTGTCCCTTGTGGCCCCCCCCGGGCGGGGTGGCTGCTGAAGAGAGGTGGGGGAAGAAACCTCCACAGGGTAAGAAAGTGGGGACACTGAGGCGCCCTCGGTCAGGACCACACCGTCTGATGGTAGATGCCAGAAGAGCAAGCAGCAAACGGGTGGGGCAAAGAACGTGAACAGTAAAGGAGCGTAACGCCGGCACAGCCAAGGAAATGGCGCCCTGTGAGCGCAGGCATGGTCACGTCAGCTGTTTGATCAGACACTGCACCATCCCGCTTGGCTGTGCCTTAATGACACTGCATCCCTCACTTTTCTTTTCTTTCTTCCACATCAAGAACTGGATGACTTTCTCTTGGGGATACGTGTCAGCCAGTTCTCCAGAACAGCTTGGCATCAACTTTGATTACTTTATTTTTGAGGAAATCCAGATGTTGCAGCTTGCAACGGGGTCCCCACACACGGGGGTTGTGTGGATGGGGGTCACGAAACCTCTCAAATGTTTGATTTTGGAAGCATTCCCATTCCGATATAGAATTTTAAACAAATTTTAATCATGCAAATAATTTAGCACCTTCAGGCAAGGATTCTGAAGGATTTCGTGGGTGGCGTCCCTTTAGGAAAGTTCTTTATAAACTATGCATGTACATTTACTGCACTTTTTTCCCTTATTAGCCTCATGTTAAATACTACGCTATGGTAGCCCCCTGTGGATGCTAATCACAGTTAACAGAGCAGCTAGTGTCAGTTATCATTTGATTACTTCCGTTACTTAGTTTGCCACTGCTTAAAAGATTGAGGGTCAAAATCCTGTCCACCAGTAAAGCAGAAATTGGTCAATCTAAATACCAATGTAACTGAAATATTTCAATTGTTTAGTTTATGTGCTTATTTATTCAGGTGTCTTAATAGAAACATGCTATAAAATAATTGATGTAAATAATTAGACCAAAGTATTCTGACATGAATGTAGAGCCTGTGCTGTTTCTCTCCAGCTTGTTTACTCATTGTCACCTTGCTGGCCTGTAAATACCATTTTACACACACAGATTATTCTGGTCCTAAGTGTGATACATTATCAATTAAACAGAAGAAGAATCTCGGGAACAGTGGTAGCCTCAGCAGGCACAAAATAATGGATGGGCGCGAGATATCGTGAAAACTGTCCAAAATGACACAAAAAAATTAAGGTCACAGGCATCATTCATATTATTTTAAACATATACATAAATCATCCAGAATATAGTCACAGGCATTGTTTACAAGCAACATGAATAATTAAAATACATTTTTAATACAGTGGAAACTGCTCATGGTGATCATGTCTGTCTGGGTGAAATTGATCACTATAGGCCGATTATCATTATAACACATTTTTCTTTTCTTTTTCTTTATGTCTCAGGCAAATTGCCATCTAATTGACATTTGTATATTTATTACAGGAATATAAGGTGAAACAGACAGCGTCCCTATTTATTTTATTTTATTGACAAATTCAAAATACACAGCTGTTCCAAATGCTTTTCAAATTACAGTATTGTACAAATTAAATTACTGGACTGTGTATAATTCAAAGATGATATAATACAGTACACTACTGTACATAATATTGAATTCTATTTATACACTGAATTTTTACAATGTTACATTGTCTCAAAGCACTTCTTGTAGTTTCGCTACTGCATCTCAGTGGCTCGTTTTTGGCGGTTTATCACAAGCTTTGATGAGTCTGTATTTGTCATTGAGAGAAAATGACTTTCTTTTTCCATCATGTTTTCTGTGCATGCAGCATTACCCTCAGGTAGCTAGCCAGAAGCAGACGGGTTACTGCAAGGTAAAGTAGGGTGATCAAATAAAGTAAATAAATAAATACCGCTGTTTTTCCTTATGTTGTCATGTTTAAAAAGACCCAAAATGAACACTGTAAGCGGACTACTTGATTACTATAAGTGAATTATTTAAACAGTATTTGTACAGGAATGATTATGTCCAAAGTTTTTTGATCCATATAAGTGGTTGATCACTAACTGTGATCACTATAAACATTTTCCACTGTATGCTGATTGTTCATACTAGAAACATTGGCCATTTTTCCACTATTCAGACTTGAACAGTATGGCTGACTGCAGTTATGGATTGGGGATTCCAGTATAGCTGACTGCAATTACGGGGAGGGATTTCAGTATGGCTCACTGCAGTTATGGGGAGGGATTCCAGTATGGCTGACTGTATCTGATGTTCACTGTATGTGTTATCATATGGATTCGTAGGATTTGGATGCAAATAAACTGGCAGAGTAGCATAACTCTGAATGATGTAAAAGGGGATTTTAAGCAAGGCTGGACATGCCTATATGTGTTCATCTAAAGACCCTGGGGCCAAGTAGCGAGCCAGGAGGGATGTCAGGACAGGCATTAACCATGTAATGGCCCGGCTAATGGTGCGATGTGGCGGCACAGGAAGTGGTAAGCTGAGCCCATGACGACATGTTATGAGGTGTGACGGAAAGAGACAGCATGTGACTGCTGCAAAAAGATTCTCACATTGCAGCTGCCACAACAGTGCCTCTGCTAGGCGTAGAAAGTCACACTGTGAGTCTCCATCCACACGATTCACTAACATGAACATTTAAAAATAGTATGTGATGATAAATGAATACAGTGGTTGTATTACTATGTATTAATATTGATAATTACTGGAAAAGCCTGTATTTCTTTCCAGGTTTAAAAACGAAGCCGCTAATAACCGCTGACACAGGTGAGGATATAAATATCGAGTCCGCGGCCTTTTAGTGGCTGATGGCATTTAGTGCTGGACACCAGTGGCGCTGACAGTGTGAGATCTGAGGAGGTGTTGTGCACACATGTGGAGCCCCTAAGTTATAGTTATTGACTGCTTGACCTTTGCAGTGTCGCCTGGGTAAACACACCTTCGATCAGATGCATTCACAGCCTGTCTGCTGACTAGGGCATTCCAGCACGACTGGCAGTCCCTTTGCATCAATGTTTCTGAATTATTTGGAGGATAAAGTTATTGCTACCAAGTTAAAAAAATAATAATAATCTAGTGGCTGATGAAAAGCAATCAACCAGAATTAACAAAGAAAAAACTCTGATATTCCCCGATAAGGCTGACATTTTGTAAATCTTTCATAAAAACAAAGGTCAAATAACCTGTCATTTGCTTTCCATTACTCACTAACCCTCCCCCTATAACAGCAGTGAGACTAATTAAAAGAAGATGGGCTTGCCTGGCTGTGACCAGGAACATGCCCCCACCTTTTATCAGCCCCTATATTGCCCTCCAGTCAAATTCTAGAAAGGGCAAAGTGAAAAGCAAAATGGGGGCATTAGCTCTTCCAAGACCCGGCGATGTCAGAGGCCAAAGCTGGCCAAGCCGGGCCCCGCACTCATGTCCATCTGCCCATATAGTTCCTGACAAGGCATGGACATAACATCTGCCACATTTAAAGGTGGCTTCAAGTAAAGGTCACTGGACTGGGAGGAGAAACGTGTTCTGATGAGAAGCTGACTTTTCACCTTGCGACCTTAACAGTAGGAGCCTAAACATGTTCTGCTTATTTGAGTTGCTTATTTATCTGGTTTCCTGTGACACAGTCTAGCGTCCAACCATATTTTCTTTAAGCGAAATTAGAGGAAATCTAGCCAGCTTAAACCTAAATAACCAAGAAGAAACTACGGTGGCTGTCCGATATCTCTTCCATAAGGCTGTTATGGCCTAATGTAAACTGTGTGTTATATAAGGATGCAAACACAGGAGGTAGAGGGAACGGGTTTGGGAACGTCGGCTGGGTGGCAATGAGGCTCTAATGCTGTCCCACATGCAGTGTCTGTGCCGTGAACAGGTGCCGCTGGGCTGTACTGTAATATCTATTCTGTAGAAAAACATATTCAAACACTTTTAAGAATCACTCACTGTATTTATTTACAAATTTGAAATTGTAAATGGATGTTTAAGTAATCAAATAATCAATATATCAAAATATCACAACAAAGCTAGATGTTGCCACTGAGCTCTTTCACAGCCTTCAAATTGAAGGACCTGGAGTCAACCTGGTCGCAGAAAACAGAACTTAAGGGTATCAGCTTACTTTCACCCTCTAGTGGGGAAATAAAGGCGTGCCCCAGGGGGCAAATAAATGGATCTTTATTTCTTACTTAGTGTCACAGTAGTGATTGCCTTAGGTCTAATGAAAAATTTGCTTACCAAGCATTTCGCAACATGCGGCTCCTAAAGGGCTTCTTACCATTGTTAAATCAGAGCAGACTTCTTTTGATTTATTCTAATACAGTCTAGAATACACTTACATAAATGACCCGTGGAATCAGAACTGTGGTTACTTTACAGTTGTGCCAATTTGTGGATTAACTTTTATTAGGAAAAAAAAACAACTAACAAAAAAACCCCTTTTGTCCCTGCTACACCACTGCACTACTCTTATCCTGAACTTCATGACCACTTCACTAGTGATGTAAAGACCACCTAAAACGAGACCAAGTCATTACCAAGACCAGAGTGTATTGAGACCAAGACAAGACCAAGACCAAGGCAGGGCAAGGCCAAGTAAAGATCAGAAACAGATTAATATTTGAGTCTATATAACACAACACACTATAAAATGGGGGGCACAGGCACCATCTTGGGGCGAGGCAGTATGGCCTAAAATTTGTGTCAGTATAATTTTAACCATGGACGTTTTTTCTTAAAATTTCAATATAAATGCTTCTGTATAAATGTTAATTTTTTTCAAATAAGACAGACCTTATTGGTTGCATTTGAACAGCGAGCTGTTTTACACCCAATCACAGTACTGTGTTAACCCTTTGAACCCTATCCATTTTTGAGAATTTTTATCCTTTTGATTTTAGGCTTATTGAATGTACATGAGTTAGCCACATATGCTTTATGGTTTTGTTTTCAGGACATTCTGATATCATCTTGATATCATCCTTCTCATGAGGAAAAACAACTTGCGCCTATTGAAATTTCTCAATTTTCAGTCTCATCTAATATAAAAAATTGCAGGCACTACAAATATAATCTCGATGACGTGGGAATGCAAAGGTTTCATTGGGGACCTTCCTATGACTTAGAATTGTGAAGGGATACATGGTTAGTGCCAGGCGGAAATGAACATCTTTGATTTTGCATCCATTTGGTAACTTGTTGAAGTTACCTGATAGACAATGATGCACGGCTTTATATTTTTTATTTATAACATCTGAAATATAAAAGCATTGTTTAGTTTATGATCCACTGGATAAACACAAACGTAACAGACAATTTTAGAGTCTAATGCTGAATGTTTATTGCTATTGGTTTTTCGCCTGTATATGCTATAATTGGTAAAGTGAAATTTAAGAGGGAAACTTTTAGTTGGCATTTTAGCTTCAAACATCAAACCAATGCTGTAGCACGGTGTATTGAAGAGTGGTCTTGAAATAAGATCTGGAGTCTTCTATGTCCGAGACTAAGACAAGATCGAGTCAAAACAACACCGACTCCGAGACGAGACCAAGACCACAAAAAAGTGGTCTAGAGACCGGTTTTGAGTACTACAACACTACACTTAACCTAGTGCAGGATTACAGTGAATGAATCCCAGTGGAGCACCCTGGATGGGACACCATTCCTCTTGTGGGAACATGGAGCTACACAGAAAATCATGTGGGCAACTCAAAGACAGCCTTGGACCGTGGAAGGAAATCCATGATCGAAGTGTTACCAACCGTGCCATGTCAAGATCAAGAAACAATGAAATCTGATCTCATAATGACATAAGGCAATGTCTGTTAAATATGCACATAAATGTATACTTACAGATTATATTAACAGTTGATTATTATTTTTTGAATTCTGTTTCAAACTGACAAAACAGAAAACAAATGTGGAATATGACCAAATATCGTTGACAGACATAACACGACATAACATCATTTTTATTTATATTTAATAAAAGAGTCAGGAATTGTGCAATTTCAAAAATAATGACTGCTGAAGCAGACACCTAGTACTCTTTGTTGCATATTATAGTGGAAGTGCTATAATCTGCTCTTGAAAAGCCCCCCTTCCCTACTACACACACCACCTCTTTGCACAGATCCGGCTAGTCCACAGTGCACCAGGTTGTGAAATTAGGTCGGATTATGTTTTCTGGCAGCTAATTTTTTGCTTTGAAGTGCTGAGACGGGAGGTCAGAGTGGATCTCTACATCAAAGCCTTAAGAATCAAACCATTTTCCATCGTGTCTTGTTTTGGCGAAGAAGCCTGCGGTGATACTGCATTGTCAGTCCCCATGGACGGTCTTTTCAACGAGAACAAGACCACGACGGAGAAGCGGCTGCGGCCTGTCTGGTGGCGCTTTTGAACAAGGTCAATTGGAAAAGAAAAAAATAACTAGGCCCGCTTCGGTTCCATTCGGACTCAAAAGTGCACCAGCAAGAAACAGCCCTGAGCATGAAAGCAGGCAAGCGCGTTTGGGCAGGTATGTCCTGATGTGGATGCAGAAATGTTAAGGAAATGATGGAAGCAGAGGGAGCACTGAAGCAGATGGACTGCTGAGTGCCAGCAAGAGGAGCAGCAGCTATTGGGCTGATACCCTGATCATAAGGATGCCGTTTGTTATTGTAGCTCATAATTGACTTCCCTTCTGTTGTATACTTACGCAGGCTCAGTACTGACAGCGCATTTGTATTCATACGTGAAAATTACATACCTGAGATTCTGACGAAGTTCAGTGTGCATTCATGGAAACATATGAATGCAGAGTATATATTATTGCTGAACTCTAAACTAATAGCAGAAACTCAGATAGTACAACAAACAGCAATAATGATCTTAAAATACTGTGAAAAAGTCTTAGGCAGCGCTCATGTTGGCTTAGGACTGTTAGCCCGACCATTTCAACTCCTCTCTCACCCCAATGTTTGCAGCAACTATCCAATACACTCGCGTATTTACCAAACTCTCCTAGTAGCACAAATTGTTTAGGTAATCAATACATCATTAAGTTGTTTCACTAATTAAGTTAATGAATTAAGTGAGCCAGTGGTGAAATGTAACAAATACCTGGAATGGCTGGGGTCCCTCTGAGGAGAGGTTTGGGAGCCAAAGAAGTGTTCACCCATCTCTCTAGATATCAGTAACATTTCAGAGAACAAATTTGAAGAAATTTGTAGTGCTTAAAAAAAATTGTATTACTGTTTATTTGTATATATTATTGGTATATATATATATTATTTGCATAATACTAGAACATGTTTGTTTTACCGAAGATGAGTAACTTTTCCTTTCACTGCCTTGCATGGGACTTTGGCATGGGACTTTTGCATGGGACTACATATGTACTCAGATTAAATGATATTGCCATTTTGGGCTGCTGGTGTCCCTATGAATGCCCCCCCCCCCCACCCTTTCCGCATGCAAAGTGACCATCACCAGCAACTCATCCCACTTGCCCTACCCAGGCCCAAAAGGATGCTTTCTCTGACAGCACATCACTAGCTGAGGTCATATCCTAGGTCAACGTTTGCGGGCTTCACAACACTGTGGGGCCAGCACACTGGAGGTGAATTTCTCAAGGTGACCAGGTTCCTCTTGAGTAGCACCAAGTGGGGCTAGAGGAGAAGCAGGACCCCTCCAGCAGTGCACACCCCTGCACATGCTCAAAGACCTCAGCGTCCTGTGACCCTCAGCCAGATTGCAAATAAGCAGATTCAAGGAAGAGGTCATGAAGATCCCCTTGGTTCTATCATGAACATGGACAGAACCTGACCACACAAAATAAGGGAACTACAGCACGAGCAGGACAAATAATGAAGCTCATGTAAAATATGCAGCTGATAGCACGATAGCACTGATATCAACCAACGGACCAATGAAATCTATATTCCCCCTTTTCCACGCATGGATTCCAAGCTGAATACAAAATCTTTAAAAAAATGTGGCTATTTTAAGGATGATGGAAACACTGTAACACAATTAAATACATATGGAGATATTAGTGAAAATACAGAATATTGATTAAACAATTTTGAAATGTAACAAGGCTATATGATCAAATCAGATAATACGACAATAATTAGGTAATGCACAATATATTTCCTCAAAAACTAGTAGTTGATGTAAGTGCTTCGTCATTTATCCAATCCTTGACTAATCCTTGATTGTATCTAAAGGCACTATTGAAACCCACTCCTATGGCAAATCCAGCAACCCTTTGTATAAAGACACAACTCCTATGTTCTCATATCTTATTTCCCCTTTTACATTAATGGATTCTGAATGATGAAAACTATACATTATATGACCTCATAGAACACACACAATATCACAAACTAACTCACAATATTAAAAAGAATTCTGGACAATAACAGGTGTTTACCATCTCACAATAACAGTGCATATTACAGTTACATTTTTAAGATTATTGCAATTTGAGATAATAAAAATACATACTTTGTATGAAAATAATTAATAATAATAATAATATAAATAATAATAATATATAGATTCTCTGTAAAAATAAATAAGCTTTTATTTATTGTAGCAGAAATTAATTTGCATGGGGGATCGTCATATAACAGACACATTAAATATGAAGGTATTTTCACAGCTATATGGTGTCACATGGCACCATGGTAGTTACACAAATAGCCTCTAATGGACTGTTTATGCCCTAAAGCCTAAGGATATATTGATATATTTATATAGCGGGTCCTCGGGTTACGACACAGTTCCGTTCCTACAACAGTGACGTAACCCGAATTTTGGTGTAAGTTGAAACACACCCTTTTTCTGATCTCTTTACAATGTCTACAATGTCTACAATGTTCACTTCCGTCGTGATGGCTTTCCTTTTCACAAATGGAACACTTGTACTTTTAACAGTCCAAAATGGCGTAGGTAAGCGTACTGGGGGACGCCAACTCTCTCACTTATACGCCACATTACTGCATATTCTTCCGCTGCGTGCAACCAAACTAGTTTGCCCATGTAGTCCGTAAGTACGACACTATGGGACACTTATGGGAGTGAGCGTCATCGACTCAAAACATCGTAATGCTGAGACTCCGCAACCCGAGGACCCCCTGTATATTAGGAACAATGTCATCAAACCTGTTTAAAAACTGGTTAGGTATTGTTAAATGAAGTCACATGAAACAGTCTTGAAGAACTGTAACTTAAAAACTTCAAAAACTTTTTTTTTGAGGTATTCAATGATTTTTTTTTACAAATGTGAACTAAAAATAAAAGGTTTTGTTTTACATTAAACATCACATTTGTTTTCTACTTACATAAACAAAACAATCCCTATTGAACAAGTGAATGAATGATATCCTGTCCTGTGCTGTGTTGCCCCAGGGACAGAGTGACACAGAGCGTCTCGGCACCCCCAGGGGCACAGTGACACCCCCCAGGGGCACAGTGACACAGAGTGTCTCGGCACCCCCAGGGGCACAGTGACACCCCTCAGGGGCACAGTGACATCCCCCCAGGGGCACAGTGGCACAGAGCATCTCAGCACCCCCAGGGTCACAGTGACACCCCCCAGGGGCACAGTGACACAGAGTATCTCGACAGCCCCAGGGGCACAGTGACACTCCCCAGGGGCACAGTGACACACACTGTCTCGGCACCCCCCAGGGGCACAGTGACATCCCCAGGGATAGAGTGACACAGAGCCTCTCGGCATCCCCAGGGGCAAAGTGACACCCCCCAGAGGCACAGTGACACCCCCCAGGGGCACAGTGACATCCCCAGGGACAGAGTGAAACAGAGCCTCTCGGCATCCCCAGGGACACAGTGATATCCCACAGAAGCACAGTGACACCCCCCTGGGGCACAGTGATACAGAGCATTTCGGCATCTCCAGGGGCACAGTGACACAGAGCATCTCGGCACCCCCCCAGAGGCACAGTGACACAGAGCCCCTCGGCATCCCCAGGGGCAAAGTGACACCCCCCCGAGGCACAGTGACCCCGAGTGTCTCGGCCCCCCCCAGAGGCACAGGGACACCCCCCAGGGGCACAGGGA
>JAODKC010000021.1:12570380-12581673 GCA_026777985.1 Mormyrops attenuatus
ACACAAATAGAAAATGCTACACAATCAGAAAATGCTACACAAATAGAAAATGCTACACAATCAGAAAATGCTACACAGCGAACAGCCACGCTAATTTGAGCATGAATTGTATTTTTAGATTTATTTCTCTTAAATGAATGATACAACAACAGTCTTTCAGCTATATCAACGTGGAAATAAGTTTAAGTTAAAAATCCATTTTAAATTGGGCAAAACAAAACGAACCCCAGATCGTTTTAAACAGAAGGTCTACTCTTAATTACATTTCTAAATTAGAAAATGTAAGAAACACACCAACGTGCATCGTACAAAATATTTAAAATAATAATTTATATGATGAACTCTTAAAAAGAAAACCATTCACATACCCTATTAACAGCAACGGACAGGACAGTCATATTATGTAATATAACCAATGAATAAATAATGTTTTTTAGGCATTGCATACTGTTTTGCATAAAGGGGGACTTTGGAAATATAAAGAATGACTTGAGATACATTTACATGCAAAGCGACAGCAGAGGTGCAGTGCACACTTTCAACGTGCACGTGCAGGATCACGTGATGGACACGGTGCAACAAATTGCTCAAGTTCTGTGGACAGTTTCAACAGAAACTTATGTCACTCATTATCTTTCACAAGCCAAACTAGCCTTAAATCATTAAATAAAATAGTAAGCAACAAACAATAACAGACATGTTTGCAGTACCTAAGGAAAACTGCGCGGAGTGCTCCTTTCAGGGAGTAAGCAATTACCGAATCACATTAAGAGAGAGAGCTGCGCGTTTTATCATCCACAAACGAGACCTACGCTACGCGACATGCGCCAGTGAACAGCTCAGCCATAAACCTGTTCACAGTATACAGTGATTTGATTTCCGACAGTGCCAACCTCAAACGGGATCGGAGCCCGAGTGGGCAGCACAACGTGAGTCGTAGTTAAGTCAGCTAATAGAGTCTGTGTTGCACTGAAGAAGTCATGAGCTTCCAGCACGGGGCTTACCTGCCTCCAAGGGAGTGATGAAACATCTGATTTTATGGGTCACCAGTTGCTATCTGCGACGCAATATGTGCGCCGCTACGTTACTGCGCTTTTAAAGGCCGACCTGCGAGGCTCGGGCTGTTTTCACTGTATTTGTCTTTTCGTCACTCCGTCCTGCGAGGCTTCACTGCCACCCGCAACAAATCATCAAAAGGGTGATTAATAAATAAATAATTGTTTGGTCAAAGAGCGCGTTTTGCGCAGTGTGAGACCTCCGATTGCGGCGCCGAGGAGAAGCCGCTGCGGGCATCTTTTGATGGAAGGTCTCATTTTTCAGACCCCCGCTGTGCAATATTCACTCCAGCCTATAATAATATGTGACTCATTTCAGGACTGGGAACTTTCCAATACGCCGACTATAATGGACGACTGAGCAGCAGACAAAAGGCCGCGTTTCACGGGGAGGTTTGACTGACAGCAGAAAGTTGCAGAGCAGAGGTCCCGAAACCGTCCGAGGGATGTGGTCTGGAATCGCAGACGCGCGATGTCAGTCTGCCAGGCTGCGACCTCCGCAGCCCCAAGCCCGTCTTTGGCAGACCTCCTCACACGCCAACGTGCAAACATTAGCATTCCGGAGCCCTTCTGCCTGTGCTGTACAATTAAAATCATCTAATTTTATTATGAGTCAACACCGTTTTGGCTGCTTGACATTCTCTGGATGATCTGCGCCCAGGACAAAAATATATTCAGTTATATTCATTCTCAATTCAAACAAATCACTTCATGAGAATCGGGAGTAAATTTTTAACAACGCCACATTAAACTATACAGTCCTCAAGAAAGTTTAGTTTTTCATAAAATCGTTTCATTTCATTATTATATGCTTAATCAATCCCTAGGATGACTTGTTTTAGAAAGTAATGTAATAATAGTATTTTTATACTAATAATGAAGAAGAAATGGCCAGAGAAGCATAAAACTTGTATAATTCTTGTGTGCAGTGAATGAATGATTTAACGATGGCACTTTTCTATACCCTTCATCTGTAATAAGCAGGCTTGGCCGAAAGCGCCATATATGTCCACAGTCTCGTTTCGTTCCTGCCGAGGAGACCCAGTCTCGGGCGCGTCACCCAAGCCCCCTGTCACTGCTGTCACTTCAAACGCCCAGCCTGTCATTTCTTTAAAAGGCATATATCCTTAGTGTTACATTACCATGAGATGAAGGACAGCACATGTGACAGATCGAGGCCCAGAGTGGCCCAGACCGCAGGAGATAGAGAGATCACCGGCATATCCTGTATTTATGGGAATATGTGCCGAAGCCAATTCCAGATAAGATAAACAATATCAGGACGCCTCCGAAGGCTGCACATTTCCAGGAACACTCTTAATGTTCAGGCTGAAGTGAGATTTACCTCCGCGATCAAAGTTGACCATCACAGCTTTTCATAATGTTATGATTATCTTACGCCAATGTTACAATAAAAATATCCCACGGATCAAGAATGTTACACCTACAAGCTAACTACTTACTGCGGATCCTAGCTGCTCAGTTACGTTAAGGCGCTATGAAGCCGCGCTGAAATTCCGCATGTGCAGTTTTCTCGTGTCTAAATGGCGGGGCGGCTGGCTGCGGATAAGCGGCTCCATCGCATGCTGAGGAGCGGAGAAGCCGCGGTACCGGCGGTCCTACGCCGGAGATCCGGGATCAGCCCTCCCTACTCTCCGGTGCAGGGGGCTAGGCGGCCCCTTCAGCGAGCAGCCCCCCCCCGCCAGCCAGGGGTGCACACAGTTAGATCTCAGCATGCAAGCGCAATGATCTGTTATTAATTAATCAATCAAAGCTAATCAAGGTAAAGCCGCTTTTCTGAACAGGTCAGAAGACACACTGGTCCACTTTAGTATTTGCATGTCATGAAACGCGGCTATTTAGTTGCCACTCTCTAAAACGGGCTTTACAAAGTGTTGTTTTGAAGCCGCGTTATTTTAAAGATTTATATGCATTGATCAAATAAATACATTTCATCAACAGTCACAATATGTGGCTGAATAATTCAGTTAATTAAAAACAGTACGAGGCTGGGTAAAGTTTGACAGCATTCGCCCGTCTCCAGCAAAAACATCCATATTAACGGATCGCGGCCGGACGGCATAACTAGACAGGCAACTCGATACTGCAAAAATATCTTTGGCTATATTTCTTACACGCATACAAAAGGGGAAAGCACGAAAATATTTCTTATAATCGCTGAACAATATCTCAACTTGCCTGAAAAATAACGTTATTGTTCCGATCAAATATATCTTTCAGGAATCACTGTGCAGGAATTAATTCTCAATTGTTTCCGTTAAAGCCAAACATTTCTACTTTACCACGACCAGCATTATCCGGGCGACAGATCATCTGACTTTTTCAAATTAATGATAAGGGTAATAATTAAACAATAAAAGTAATACAAATTCCCAAAGTTTTATGCAGTTTAAGGAAATGTACACCGTATTTTGGATTACGTCTTCATACGTTACTTGATGAAGTTGGGTTGAAATAACTAAAAGCTTCTTTTTGTTTTATATGACGGCTTTCGACTTAAACGACGCTAAGTCGCCGTGATGTTCCAAGGACCATCAGTGTATAAACTGGACAGTCGCCCTGCACCGATCATACACCTAAAGAAATTCATAGTAGTGGGCTGTAACTCTTACTACTTTATAATAAATAAGAGCTTGCGTATTCAATAATATATATTGTTGTTATATATATATTTAAATATATATATATATATATATATATATAGACACACACACACACACACACACACACAGTGCGACACATAACAAAACAACAACATAGGATAAGTTCAGGCTTCTATAACAGAACAACCACTGGGCGGCGCCGTAGCCCGCCTAATAAAGAACAAGGCTATTCTCTGTGCACACTGACTGCACTCAGCCCTGCTGTCAGTCTTTCTTTAATGGACGTGAGAAGGAAACAAGGCGGTGGATTTTGAGAAATAAACGGTCGTCTCCGGTAATTTTATAGTCTTATTAATTTTACTTAAAGTTAAAGGTGTGGTAGACTCAGGAAAGAAGTAGGAAACTCTCAGATGAAGCCTAGTGCACGATGAAGCCGGCTAAGTAGTTATGAAGTTTGCTTGGACTGATTCTGCCCGAAGTGTGGGGGCCCATTTCACGGCCATCCAGTAAAACTGCGAATGTTCTCGGCTAAAGAATGTAAGCGAACATCTTCTCAGAAGTCACCTATTAAAATATTTTTGCAATATATTTCTTTAGGCATATAGGCTAGAATTTTCTGTGGCTTCGTTATAATGTGTCAACTTTCGGTTTCTTTTAAATGCATCATCACAACAATAGTTTTCAATTTCTTAAATGCGGGACGTAGTGGGGACATTTTTAACAGAATCCGAAGTCGCGTTGAATTTATTAGCGTACAGGAGACACGAAATACATTGAATATAAGAATTAATCTGTAATTATGAAGTAAAATAGTTTATAGTGGTTGTAGACCTATTTTGTGGTACAATTAATAATATTCAAAAACAATAGCTTTATTCACACATTTGAACTGGCTAATAAGCAGCCAAGATAAATTACTCTATGGCCAATTAATAATGGACATAAAATTATTTTAATTATTACATAATTATTTTATATGCGTGTGTGTACTTACAAAGTAACTGTTTAATTTCAAAGAACGAAAATCAGGTATGCTTTCATAGTAATTATATATTTCTTTCTTGGTCGATGGCTCGATGGTGCTGAATTAAATGAGTGATAGTTTCCCTCCCCTGCTTGCGCTTTCGTTTGTTCTTTTGTTTGGTAATGATATTTAAGGAGATCTATTGCAATATAAAGTTACCAAAAACACAGATCCATATATGGAAAAAAAGTTTAAAAACTGTAATATGATAGTAAATAGTATTCAAGGCATTTCTGTAATGTCTGATGATTTAAATTGTGTTGTATTTGAGTTTAACATGGGTATTTAAACCTTTTATTAAAGTACTAGTGTTATTTTTAAATAAAACAAAAATCAGCAATGGAGAATCCTGCTTGCTTTTGCAAATGTGTCCTTGTTGATGTGGGGATCTGTGTCTTAGATGTTAAAACTGACAGTAAGCACCAAGGGCAGTACATTTCTGGGTAAAATATGACCATTTGTTAGTGCTACGATTTATGGGCAGAGCACAAGGCTGGACTCTTGCTAATATGGCTTTGCATCCCTACTAATTTATGGGCTGGATTTTCTGATGATCAAAGAAGCATAGTGCAAACCACCAGTGAATATTTGAGACACAAAGTGTAGCGGAAATTAAACATTTTTATATATGCAATTTTTAAGCTTTAATTTGATTAATGATCACATGCAAACAAGCTATAAAACCCCAAAAATACATTAAAAATGCAAGTTGACCGTTAATTCAAAGGCTTGGTTTTCATTGTTGGCGCTGAGTCTCGCAGGAGGCAGTTGTGATATTTGGTTTGTATCAGAGGCCCAGCTCTGTCACTCAGGATCACTAATCACTATCGCCTGCATTGCTACTCACATGCGCCACATGGTACAATACAAACTGGAGACCTGCATTAGAAAAACACAGTGGGTCCTCAGGAGGACAGCATCGCAAGCCATTGTCGCATTCGGCGAGGTGGCTGAACAAAGGCTTGGACGGCAGGGTCGCTTGTAACGTGACACGTTATGGAAAAAGGCTCGCGTGAAACCGCGGAATGCGATGGGGCGGCAGGCGGTACAAGTGAGCCGCGGTCGGCCCTTTTACCGCCACAGCGCGCCAGCATCACCCCGTCTGGAAAAGAATTAGGCCCAGGTCAACATTTTAGGCACTGAGAGAAGACAAGCAAGACTTAAACTCGCCAGTATGAGTCCTGCGTGGGACACAAACAGATGGAAGATACTGTAAGAGACTCAGGCAAGGTCGCGCCGAGATCCGGAGGCTAGGCTGTAGGTGCTGCTCTTAGCTGTGCTTTAAAAGTCGATCTGAGAAAACAGATTGTTTAGTCAAACTGGACACTTAAGACCATATTGCAGTATTTTTTCCCCCATTGTCTGGAGAGCTACAGGCGTTAGATGCAGACACCAAATGGTCAAAAAAAAAAAAAGATTTTCATTGTGTGTGTGTGTGTGTGTGTGGGTGGGTGCGCGCGCGCGGGGGGGGTTGGGGTGGGAGTGCCGGGCCGATTGGGATGGCATGGATTATTGCTCTTTTTTCCATTTTTTTGTGCTATCCCCCCTCATTGTTTGGATGTCCCTGTTTTTGACATTGGGGAGAAACAGTGAAGGTTACAGCAGCCGCTTGTGATATTTTACGAAACTGATCACCCTATGCCCTTGTTCATCTACAAACCTATCAGCGCCATAGCCTGAGTGATGGTAGCCCATCTGAGAGTTGGAATGTAAAAGTGGGTGAAAGATTGGTGTTTTCTCTTGTGTTGACTCTTCCCCTTTTCCTTGATAAGGATACAATGGAGAAGATGAAGACTTTTATCTCTATCCCTCTACATTTCTGTTTTCTTTTCTTATGCTTTTAGTTAGTCTTCGCTTTAAAAAGCACTAGGTGCAGTGGGAGAGATTAACAGACAGCTCACCCCTGCAGTAATTACAGGGAGGCAAACATTTATTTTTCACCGAAGTGCCGCGAAAACTCTCTTCCCCACTCTGCTCCATTTAAAGCCACTAACTCTTTTCACAGTGAGTTATCATTGACTGCCATTTATGTGTCCTGCAGTGATTTGTCTTACTGGAACTATGGGTCGTTCCCAATGTGGCAAACAATCATTCTTCCTCCTATATATCAGACAATCAGGTGGAAACGGGAAAGAGAAAATGTCCCACAAACAGATTGTTGTCAGCTGTTAATAGATATTTTGGAAGGGGGACCGACAAGAAAAATGAATGTAGTAGATTAGAGAGGCGCTGACACTGGAGGCCCTGGAAGCTCATGTCGGAGGAGAGAGAGTTGGCCTTCGATGTGCCTGTCTGACCTGCGAGGACCTCGCTTTGGGGTAGTCATTCTTGTGAGAGCTGGGACAATTCTTCATGTGTAAGACTTACAAACATTTAGAGTGAATCATAGTGGTCCCAAGCAGGGAAATTTATGAAGGCTGACTTTAGAAGTTGTCAGTTAAGGCAGTGCACGGCTTGGCGGATACCAGCATGTGCAAAAAAAAGGTTCTGCTCATGAAGAGACACAAGCCCTGAAAGAGATCCACTTTGAAAATGGAAGCTTCCTGTCAGCATTCTGCACAGTTTAGACTTTATCTACTTTGTTTCTATTGGACACCTAAAGCCATTTATGTATATAGGCCAGGTTTTTCTATTATCCAACCTTCAATAGCTGGAGTGCTTCTGGTTATGAGAAATAGATTTTATCTGTAAAACTTTTCTAACAATACTAATCATCAGATAACACTGAAATACAGATATAGATATGAGGACAAATATTCAATTACATTCGCTTGATTCAATGCAATTCATCTTCCTCATTACTGTCACTAATATACTGCCCAGTGCTGTCAGAAATGTGTAGCTAACTACAGACAAAATTCCCACTGTCCATTTCACGCTTTCATGTGTTTATGTGAAACTGCTATGCCCCCTGTGAGCAGGGCCTTCCAACTGGTCTCCCAAGCAAGATGCAGTGTATTCACTGGAACATTGCCTGGCTTGGGAATTCCTGTAGTACACTGGTAGACAATGTCAATAAAGCCATGTCAAGCTGGGTGCTGCCACATACATACAGTCCTGGATTCAGCCTCAGTGCGATTGATCCAGTCATATGGAGAAGCTTCGTGTCTTCATCATATCGGCAAAGAGATAAGCAACTTTAGGGTTCCCATTATGTCTGTTAGTCTGATAATGTCTCAGCCGAAGCGAGGATCAAACTGGTAGCAGATAGCCTTAAAGCTAGCCCCGGGCTTAGTGCTCATTTCAAGGTGAGTCTGTCCAATTTCAGTATCATTCCCCGCTCTCTGATCAGTAGAACCACAGCCGTTCACAGTGTTGAACAAGGATCAGGAAGGAGCTTTGAGCGAGAGATATGGCAGTGGCAAAAATATCTGTCTCACTGGTGTAGCACTGCACCAGAGGCAGTGCAGGGGGGAGGAGGGGTACCTTTCAAGAGATGACAGCCTTCTGGGACATGATACATTGACTGTCTGCACCACAGAGAGCACGTTCTCCTGCCTTTCCATAAGGACACTTCACTCATGCCATAAAGTCACTCTTTCATATATTTGATAAACATGCAAATGGGTTATAGACAAATGGAAAAACTGAATTCCTGGTCCCGCAGTGTCAACAGCACCCAGGTGTCTTCTGTAGGAACCAAGCCATCCTGCTCTCCCACCTTTCTTATTTAGCAAATTGTTTTCCATCTTCCATAAAATCAGCACCATTTTCCACACACCTGAGACATTCACATGACCAGTGTCCTGCGCTTCTCCCCGGTCTGCCTGCCTACGCCTCTCCCTGGTCTGCCTGTGCTTCTCCCCAGTCTGCCTGCCCGTGTTTCTCCCCAGTCTGCCTGCCTGTGCTTCTCCCCAGTCTGCCTGTCTGTGCTTCTCCCCAGTCTGCCTGTCTGTGCTTCTCCCCAGTCTGCCTGTCTGTGCTTCTCCCCAGTCTGCCTGCCTGTGCTTCTCCCTGATCTGTCTGTGCTTCTCCCCAGTCTGCCTGCCTGTGCTTCTCCCCAGTCTGCCTGTCTGTGCTTCTCCCCAGTCTGCCTGCCAGTGCTTCTCCCCAGTCTGGTTGTGCTTCTCCTCAGTCTGCCTGTCTGTGCTTCTCCCCAGTCTGCCTGTCTGTGTTTCTCCCTGATCTGCCTGCATTTCTTCTCTGTGGTACTAAGACTGACTCTATTAAGCCAGCAGGTGTGAAGAGATTTGCTGATAGTGTCTGCAGAATCCTCAGTCCTCTTTGAAAGGCGTCCAGGCGCTGTCAGACACACAGTAGAATCGGCTTGTGCTTTCCTCTTTCTAATTAAAGAGCTTAAGTCTTTTCCAAGAAGGTGGATGCTCGTGGTGATGCAGTTCGGTGACAGATCTCACTGGTGTTTCTACTCCGATGCTCACAAGGTCTCTGGGCCCATATGACCCTGCTGCCGAGGCTGAAACTACGGAAGCATTTGGCCATTTTCATTTTTATTAATGAGACTCAGGTCATGTGAATTAAAAGTGTTTATCTGAAGCTTGTCCTTCTATATAAATCACAGTGCCTATATAGCCATATTTTTATATCAGTGAATTTTGCTTTCAGTACACCCACATTGCCACAGTACATTGCCATACTTAGTCAAGAAACATCCTGTTGTATTACAGATGCCATTATTTACTAATAACTGCTTTCAAGCTGGAGTTTTTGGGTTACAATGGACATTAAAACATACCTCTTGGACATAATCCATTAATTACTAATTCATTTAACATTTAAGAAAACATATTCTGGATACAGCTGTAGTACAGTCTCATCACACGGCACTTTCAGTGGAAGCATTTTTTTTGTAAAGAGTTAATATTATGCTTCACGTGGTGTTTAGACGGATAGCTCTTTCTGTCTGCTAAACGTAAAGACAAATAACCATTATTCTTTTTCCTGCACTGATAATCAGGACAAGTTAAACATTTTTCACCAGCATAAGTGAGTCCATTAATCCTCTGCGATTTAGCTGATAAGTGGTGACTGTGAAATAATGACCATGTCACCATCGGAAAGGGAAAAAAAGTGAACAATTAAAACAAGAACGCCATTATCTTGTGAATCCCCGTTCCCCTTTCATGTTTCATTAACAATATTGTCATTGACTTGGACCATATTACTTAACTGTGATTGAATAGCATAATTGTTATTAATCAGGATCTAGTCATTTCTTCACATATCAAAATTCAGAAAAGCACACTTTTCGTAGTCACAAGAAGAGCACCTCACCGTTGTGGGAAGTGGCTGCACCATTCAGCTGGATTCCTTCACGGACTTACTACTTATGAATGCCTTTGTTTCTGAGCTTCCTGTCACAAAAATGCTAATATATAACCCTCTGGTGTGAAAACCTGGCGCGCGTGCGTGCGTGTGGATTATGTTTATATTGTATCGTGGGGACCGACTGTCCCTCACAATATGATAAAAACCCATTATTTTGATGTGGTGGGCACCATTTTTGTGGTCCCCACAAAGATCTGTGAGTGCAATCAAAAAACTAAAAAGGAATGTATGTCAGTATGTGTGTGTCTGTGTGTGTGTCTGTGTGTGTGTGTGTCTGTGTGTATGTGCGTGTGTGTACAGTTAACCCACATTATCTGTGATGAATCAATGTGATACATATAGTATGAGTAATTGGCACAAAGGTCAAATATTTGTAAAGCTTAACAGTTCAGCTTTTATTGTTACACAAACCCATGTACTGCATTAGCCCACAATATACTTCCATGTCACTGTGGTACATCAAGGTTCAAATAATATATCCATCAACCAATAAATAAATAAATGGTGTATGAATTTCTTTTGAGGAGAACGTTGTAGGGTTATAAAGTTGAAAACGATAGGGTGAAAATGTTAATGTGGGACTTTCTAAGTAGGCATGGCACTGATCCGATTCCCACTATTGGTATCAGATCAATACCAGCAGAAAATGCAGGGTAGGCTATCAGGCGATGGATGAGTAAGAAACCCATGCGATTTTCCATCAGAGATGGGTCTGGCCTAAGATTGTAAAAATGCTTGCAGCCTTAGTGTGACACCATGAAGAGAAGTGAGGGTCACGCGATGGCCGGATGTTCAGCACCGCGTGTGTGTCGCAGCTGTCGTGTCGGCTGCATAGTGCATGTATGTAAGGCTAGGGCTGAGTTTTCTCAACATAGTAAAATGTATACAAACTAGATGTATGTTTTGTAAAGTTTGGGTGATTACGTTTTTTCAATTACAAACTTTACTTAATTACGTTAATTAAGTTCTATCTGTGCTGTATTGCATGTTTTGTACTGGGGACTGGTGTGTACTTTAGGATTAGAATTGGGTAGTTGGGGTATACAGTGATATGTTTATGATTTTTTAAAGTATATTTAATTTGGGAATAGTGCTGAGTTTGCACATTAAACATTTCTGTTCATTTTTGTGAATGTTGTTACTGTATAAAACAAAGACTTGGTGTAAATCATGTTGGCTGTGGATTTCTTCCTGTAGTTTAGTAACATGGTGCTTGTTTGAGCCACATGACCGTTATATTTTCCTCCTCTTAGCGCACTGTGACCGTTATATTTTCCTGTTCTTAGCGCACTGTGACCGTTATA
>JAODKC010000021.1:12581773-12653336 GCA_026777985.1 Mormyrops attenuatus
TATTTTCCTCCTCTTAGCGCACTGTGACCGTTATATTTTCCTGTTCTTAGCGCACTGTGACCGTTATATTTTCCTGTCCTTGGCGCACTGTGACCGTTATATTTTCCTGTTCTTGGCGCACTGTGACCGTTATATTTTCCTGTTCTTAGTGCACTATGACTGTTATATTTTCCTGTTCTTAGTGCACTATGACCGTTATATTTTCCTGTCCTTAGCACACTATGACCGTTATATTTTCCTGTCCTTAGCGCACTGTGACCGTTATATTTTCCTGTTCTTAGTGCACTATGACCGTTATATTTTCCTGTTCTTAGTGCACTCAAACAATGCTACTACAACACTAAATGCAAGTGGTTTGCTGTTAGTTTAACTGTATTGATACAACTATCTCATTTAATGCTTAGTAACTGATAAAGGAGGGGAAAGAATAATAAAAATAATAATAATAATTGGATTAGTATCAGTTTCAGCAGATACTCAAAATTAAAAAATCAGTATGGGGATTGGATCAGAAAGAATTATATTGTGCCATCTGTATTTTTAAGCTTTACTTAACTATTGTAATGTGTTATGATGTTAATTTTTTGATGTCAGTGCAGAGGGTGTTAAATGTTGGATTTTAAGCGTGGCAGAGTGGCACAGAAAACCGAGCCTAGACAAGCATCAGATAGATAAGATAACAGACGGGGTGAGGACACTGGCTGCTTTTTAGCATATGCATAACTATGGAGAAGATGTTTCCACAAAATGATCCTGATATGAAAAGAGTTTATACTGCAGATTGTTGAGACAAATCCCACTGGAAAGTCAGTGATCAGCAGCAGCTAAAGGAGTTAAAGGAGTTTCACTTAACAAACTTGTGCGTAAGGTAGGTGTCTCTCTAGTAACTTCTGTTACTGATGCATCATAACAGTGGTCATCCCAGGCTATTTTTACATAAAACAGAGAGATAACATTTACTTCAGACAAGTTCAAGTTCTCTTATGGCTTATTACATGTATTACTTTCCCACTAATATTTGTACTTCAAAGGTTAACAGAACTGAGTTGTTATTTTCCAAAAAATTAGTTTATGACTCCGATTCAACACTCTAACACTTGTTTATGAGTGAATCAGTCTACAAATCTGCCTCTCTCCATGGACAGCCACTAACACCGAACCCATCGTTACATCTGACCCACATGCTAATCTGCTTTTTCTTTTGTTCAGAAAAGATGTGATGTGTTGGCAGTTTTTCCATCAGGCTGTGGTGTGAATTACAGTGTCTCTGTGTGTAAGTCTGAGGTGGCCACCTAGAAAATACACCGGCAGCGGAAATCTGTTGTGGCAGGACGTCCGTGAGGCTTGTCCACCGCACAGCGGCACTTGTCTTTTCTGATTGGACTCAGATTAATTGTGCTGTGAAGGTGGGGGCGGGGCTGTTTAGCCTGCATGGCTGTGAATCCTCACATCCTGCTCTTTGAGGGTATGTGTGTATATGTGTGTGTGTGTGTGTGTGTGTGCCTGTATGTTATTGCATGAGTGTACAGCTTCGAGCTGTGCCATGTACATATGTGTGTGTGTATGCGTGTGTACATGCCTGTGTACCTGTGTGTGCATGTGTGCTTTGTATACATGTAAAAGTACATTCACTTTCCCATGGGGACCCAGACAGAGAGTAATAAAAAATACAGCCAGCAATTCGAGCCTTTAATGAGTTCATGGTTTCCTCTGGGTCGTGCATAACATATTCTTACTTTCAAGACGATAAATAAACAAAAAAATAATAATGGGCCATATGTGTGAGTTGATTAAAATCTATTTGTCTAGCATCTATATAGTATCTAGTCAAATAATAAAAAGTTTTATAAGCAGAGCACACTGTAGAGTCGTCATTCCAGCTGCTGAACAATGTTTCACTGCATATTCAGGTCATTGTGCTACAAGCAAATCATAAAAAAATACAAGTTTAATGTCTTCACATATCATGCGTCACACATATATAATTAAAAATTAATGAAGCAAGAACAACAAAGTTAAAATGTATTATTTAAATTAATTGCTTAAATGAAAGCACACACAAGTTGTGTTTAAATAATGAAATATAACTAACTATAAAATAATGTGTTTCAACATATAACATATCTAATTTCATTTTATTTAACCCTTTGGCTATTATTCCAGTAATACCAGTTCCTGTAATATCAAGCCATGCACACACACACACACACACACACACACACACACACACACACACACACACGCGCACACACACACACTGCGGCCTGGTGCATCACTGGCGTTAGAAAGTTGCTTCCGCCCGCTACCTGGCTAGTTTCTGGTTGTTCCCAGTGTCTCCTGATCCACTTTGTTCTTGTGTCCTGCTGTCTTAGAAACTCTGAGCCTGGAAGCCACCTGCCTCACAGTGTAACCTTCTGGATTAAACCAGGATTTAAAAATGCAGATTTGTTTAAAAATATAGAGTGGTATAATACGATATATATATGTCAGGGTCACAGGGAACTCACTGGACACTTTATTGGGTAAATCTGATCAACTGCTCATTGAAGCAAATACCTAATCGGCTAATCATCTGTCAGCAGCAGAATGTATACAATGATGCACACAAGTCAGTAATTTCGGTTAATGTTCAAATCAAACACTAGAATGGACAACAAAGGTGATTTAAGTGCCTTTGAACGTGGCACGGTTCTTGATGCCAGGTGGGCTGGTATGAGTATTTCAGAACCTGCTGATCTGCTGGGATTTTCATGCACAACCATCTCTAGGGTTTACAGAGAATGGGCTGAAAAAAGAGAAACATCCGGTGAGAGGCGGTTCTCTGTGTGAAAATGCCTCGTTGATGGCAGAGGCCAGAGAAGTATGGCCAGACTGGTTCAAGCAAATAGAAATAGAACAGCAACTAACCCCTCGTTACAACCAAGGTATGCAGAAGAGCATCTCTGAATGCACAGCACATCAAACCTTGAAGGAGATGGGCTACAGCAGCAGAAGATCACACCGGGGTCAGCTAAACACAGGATATTGAGTCTAAAGTGGGCACAGGCTCACCAAAACTGGCCCATGGAAGGTTGGAAAAGTGTTGCCTGGTCAGATAAGTCTCAATTTCTGCATGGTAGGGTCAGAATTTTAAACAACATGAACACAAAAGGGGGTCCAACCCGGCATTAGCAAGGTGTACCTAATAAAATGGCCAGTAAGTGTGTGTATATCTAACTATATCTATATGGAAATATATGTATGTGTGTGTGTAGCTCTTAAGATCCTGTCCTCATTTTTGTTAGAGAGATAATGATTTTCTCATTTTCACTGAATCATGAGCAAAAATTCAACGAGTGCAAATCAATCAGCTTGCTTAATTTATGTTGTGAAAGTAATTGAATAATCAATTTAAACATATTAGCGACAATTATGCATCTTAAGTGAGTTGGTTTCCATTTGTATTTCTTCTTTCAGACTTCACCCTGAAGGGCAGGCAGGTTCTCAATCACTGAACAAACATGCTGGTTTCAACAGGTTGTTCAGAATAGTGCAGTACAGTATCTGAGAAGGTCCTATCTGTTTAGACTGAGAAATCTGGCAATAAAATGAAGGAATAAAAGAGGGAAAGAAAGAGGTGAAGGGGCATCAACTGACATGGGAACAATTTTCATAAGATACTTTCACATGAAAAAAAACTGGGCACCTGAAATGTATTTTGGGAAAAATACAGGTGTGGTGTGTAACTGATTGACAGGTGGTTGGACGACTGAAAGCAACACAGATGTCTGCATTTCTCTGGACCCCAGTACAGTGCCGGCGTTTACATCAGCAGGTCTGCCGAACAGCACGCAGCCGTGCATTTCACATGTTAAGCGTGCTCAGTGCCAGGCATGTGATGTTGTGCATGATCTCAGCCCGGGCTCTTCGAAGATCAAAGGCGTGCGACAAAGTCGGCTCCCAAATCCCCGAAGCTCACTCTGGCCACATTTTATTTGGCTCATTGGCATTCCGACCCCATGCTTCTCCCGCTTTGAACCCCAAAGTTTGCAGAGCTGAATTGCTCCTCTGCGCACATTATCGGCACAGCAGATTAAAGCTTACCACTGAGCATCAGCGGGCCTTAGTGCTGCGGCGGCACTCACATTTTACCGTGGTACGACCTGCTTTTCCTGGGTGCAGAGCAGACCCAAAACGCAGCAAAAAGGCTTAAACCTTCCATCACATTTTTTGGGGCTCGTCTTAATCCGTTACACGTTGTCTTTTGTGCGACACTTATGGCTCATTCGCTCTATTTAACAGAGTTGCTTTGCTTCTAAAATTAAATGCAGTATGTTATTTAGAGACTGCCTGGGAATTCCTTCTGCTGGAGGAAAATGTAAACATTCGTCATTAAATATTGGTCGCATTCAAACAAGCGTGCCTGTTCATAATTTGCCCATGTTGTTATTATTCTGCATCCTTTAACTATTGTTTTAGTGACATCGTGAAACAACACCTTTTGAAATACCATGTCTGACATTCTTTGTAACTCAGCCTACCAGAGCCTTTAAATATTAGCCATATAAGGTCATGGAAGTGTATTGACAGAGAATGAAAAGGGTTTGAGTTTGCTATAAATCTGTTAATGGACTTTTTTCGGTACTCATAATGAGTGAAGACACACACGGTTGAATGAGCGTCTGTGAGCTCTCCCACACCGCACTCGATCTCATCAGACGTCGCGATTAAAAATCTGGCTCCTCGGACCGCTGCATTGTCTTCATTTGGAAATATTTCAGTCCCGCTTCTGCCACTCTGAAGGGAGACAGAGATAAAGGAGGAGGGCTGGGAGAAAGACCCGCCCTGTTGTGTGAATCCGAGACCAGGCCTTGAACCTTGCCATTCATCCCTTTCACTTCATCAGCTGAGTCTAATTGCCGGAGAGGACAGGACACCACAGGCTTGATTGTTCCTTATCCTCTTTGGAGCCTCTGAGGCATGAAAAGCGAACGGCTTGCTTTTGATCTTTTTTTTGATTTTCTTTCTCTAGCCCAGGCCGTTCCCCACCATCCCTTCATCGGCAGTGACACGGCCCTTCCACTCAGTGCCCTTTTCTCCATCCGCGCAAAATAATTATCAGCCTCTGCCTGGGCGAATAATGGCGGAGGGAGGAGGTCACGGCGGCCAGGGCCCGAGGTCTGGAGGGGGACCCAGGCCGCGCCGCAGCTCCTCAGCTTGCCTTAGCTGCCTGCTATTTAGCTTCTGATACCTTTTCATAGCGTGACCCCGGTTTTGGCCGCCCCGTCCTAATGAGACCTCTACACGGAGCCAGTGCAGCGACACTCTGCCGGGAACGAGCCAGGAAGACTACAGTACAATAAAACATGGCTCTTCCCAAACAACAGTGCATCTGTGCTATCTCATTAAAAGCCACGAAGAGCTCACGCCTTTCAAAGTCCCGCCGTGCCGAAACCAGATATACTGACACCTACTTGTCCTTGGCGGTGGACACCTTTCACAGCGGAGACAGTGTACACACACAGGCTCTTATTAGCAGTAATTCTGGCGGCTTATTTAGAGAGTGGAGTGCTGAACTTGGTTCGGCTGAGATGTGAGAAACGGTGCGTGCGGGCGGAATTAAGGCAGGGAAAATTCAGGCAGATTAAGAAGCTGACAAAGCATGTCGAAGGGCGGTTCTGCCCGCGATAGAGCCGCTGAATGCCGCCTTTCCCATCAGATATGTGCACAATTACCACACTTTGTCAGGAAAGTCAAGGATATTTTGAATTACATAAAAACCACACATTTGGAAAACTTCCGTTTTGCAAAATACAGTATTAGAGAACCTTTAAAAATTTTAAATATCTATACAATACAGCTGTATTTGTCATGTACTGTACATTCAAATTAATCAAAACTTAAAAATGAGCCAAAAAAATTAGCTGCTACACTAAACTGGTTAAGCCTATTTAAAATCATTTCAAATGGGGACCGATGGGCTGATGTGACTGCACAACATGCAGCAACCAGCAAAGAATAGACCACGAAGACCAGTAAGTACTGAGGCCAATTTCCAGTAAGAGCTTTCTTCCAAAATGCTGTCTCCTTTCAGAATGCTGTAAACGTTCCGTGTCAAACCATTTCTGCTGCCTGGAGACTAAAATGATATGGTTATAGTTTTATATACGTCATATTGCATGCCACACTTATAATCAATACTATAATCTCCTAGAGTAAGAGCAGGTAGGGGCTGCACATTTTATCGTAGCCCTCAGTCAAGTCCTTGGAGAGAGAGAACAGCAAGACGAACAGGCGGGACAGGCAGACAGGACAAAAACAAACAAACATGCACAGCAACAAAAACCTTTAAGCAATCATGTAAAGCAATCTAAGAGCTGCGTGTCAACCCTGGCAGAGTATCGATCTGCTCTGGAGGCAGCACCAGTCCTTGGGGTTCCTATCTCATCCCGCCTTGCTCTCAGAGCGTGCGTATTGATCTGGCCCTCCTCTGCAGACTTAACGCACCCGAGGAAGCCCTGGCCAAGGCGTCCTCGGGCCTGAAAAGCCAACCGTTTACAGGGATGTGCGGGTAACCAGGCCCCCTGAAACAGATAAGATCTTAACCTGTAACATAGACAGCGCAGATGCCCCGGTGAGGTTCGCATCTGAGCCGCTCGGCGTCTTGGATGCTCAGAATACGTGGGTGTTGCCTTTTCTGTTCTTGTAAACCATCCTCCCCAAACCTTAATAAGCAATTAGAAGCGCAGAACAGCTTTGTATGTTACCGTGGGCATATGTGTGCTCCTTCACATGAGCTCTGTGTTTGCCTGCTGTGCGTCCACAGGTGCATTTATGTTTATCCATATTTGTGTCTGCTTTACGTATCTGGGTATATGCCATTATGTATCTGGGTATATGCCATTACGTATCTGGGTATATGCCATTACGTATCTGGGTATATGCCTTTACGTATCTGGGTATATGCCATTACGTATCTGGGTATATGCCTTTACGTATCTGTGTATATGCCTTTACGTATCTGTGTATATGCCTTTACGTATCTGGGTATATGCCTTTACGTATCTGGGTATATGCCTTCACGTATCTGGGTATATGCCTTTACGTATACAACCTCTGGGCATAGCTGTATCATCATGTGGCAATAAAATGAAGCACTTGAAAAAACACGTCTCCATAGACTATGTGCTTTACGTGTGAATGTCTGTGGACATATATGTGCCCACGCATGTGTGTGTATACGTGTGCGCATGTGTGTGCGTGAAGTTCTGTTCGATTCTGTAATGATCTATGTGCGAGTGCCTGTCGAGAGACAGGCCATCTGTAGCAGTTTGAAGAGCAACATGCTGTCGCGAGAGGCTGGGGAGTGGAGTGCGACTTGACTTGTCAAATCTTGGCGCGTCATGAGACAGATGGGGAGAAGGAAGGAAAGTGTCCAGAGATAAACAATTAAATAAATCCCAGCGGGAAAGGGCACGGACAATGTGGCCCGTGCAAAGAGGCAGAATCAATGCAGCCTCCTGTGAGAACATGTTAGGGTAGGAAAAGCTCAGAAAGGACAGACCCCTGACCTGGATCAGAGCACCTGCAGGCTGGTCCGCGGCGTGGTCTCTTCAGCATCAAATTAAAGATTAAACATCCTTCTAAAACACAGGCATGTCATGCAAAAAAAAAAACGGAGAAAATATTATGCAATATAATTAATTGCTGTGGATTTCTAAGAAATGAATCCTAGGAACAAATATTAACAAAAAGAAAAAAGCAAATACAAGAACAGCTTACTATGGCACCCCACCCCCTGCCAGCCCAATCAAAATGATCTTTTGTAAAATGCATTTGGGAATGTGTGCTTCACACCCACTCCCCGAACGTGAGGGAGCATAATCCGCAGACGCGTGGGCTGTTCCCAGAACGCTGCACCGCCTCCCCAGGCTTGCCCCGGCTAGCAGGTCTCAGCTCGCATCCCGCCGTCCATCCCAGCGGGGAGGGCCATGGTGCCAGGGCTGGGGAAATGGCCGAGGTGGGCCGTTTCGCTGCACGCCGCGCCAAAAAAGGAAACAACAACAACAGAGGAAAAGCTGTGTCTGGCCGCCGCCGCTGTGAGGCCGAGGGCCCTTCGCCGAGATTCGGCAGGAAGCCGCTGTGAGGCCGAGGGCCCTCCGCCGAGATTCGGCAGGAAGCCGCTGAGCGGAGAGTTGCAAGGCGGGGACACGGCCTTCTCGCCGGCCATGGCTCCACGGAGACGGGGGAAGCAGCTGAGCGCTGTGCCGCCACAGTGACCCCTGACCTCCGACAACGTGTCAGACTGTCAGAGGGGCCGGCAGGTCCGGGTCGAGAATTCCTTTGGGAGGGGTGGTGGTGGTGGTGGTGTTTTGTCTGTCAAAGTTGGTGGGAGCCAAGCATGAGTAAATTGTTGGGCTGCTTCTGCTTAAGCACAGCTGCAGCAGAAAATAAAGTTATAAAAAAATTATATTAGCTCGGGGTTTTGCAGAGCCCGGACTCTGCAGAAATGCAAAGCATCCTGTAAAGCATGCCAGCCGGCCCAGGTATTCTGCCAGGATTTCTGCCCAGCAGAAAATGGGAAGCCATTAACAAGGACTGAAATATGGAACTCAGAAAGCAAAGAGAGTACAAAACACAAACTAAATATGAAACAACACGAATGAGGTGAGAGCTGAAGTCCTGCAGCCCTGAACAACACAGGTGTAAAGTTAGCATGTTAGCTAGGGTGACCAGATAATCCATGTCATGGAGGACACTTTGAGCTACTTTGGGTTTTACAAACTACCATCAAACCGAAAGGCTCCTGTGCTCGGCTAAATAGTTCAGCTCTTCTTGCGCTTTGACTGGTTCGTTTCCTTGACTGAAAGACTCATCCAGCTGTTTCACATTAACATTAGTGACACATTCATGATTATAGGAGACTGACCTATAAGCACACAGCAAGAATTCAGTGCTAAAGTGAAATCCGGGTCCTTTTAAATGAAATGGTAATTTACAATTCCTGTCCTAGCTCAGAGTTTCCTCCCTGACATGGATTATCTGGCCACCCTAATGTTAGCAAGGTGTAATGTTAGCTAGTTAGCAAGGTGTAACGTTAGCAAGTTAGCAAGGTGTAACGTTAGCAAGGTGTAATGTTAGCTAGTTAGCAAGGTGTAACGTTAGCAAGTTAGCAAGGTGTAACGCTAGCAAGGTGTAATGTTAGCTAGTTAGCAAGGTGTAACATTAGCTAGTTAGCAAGGTGTAACGTTAGCAAGTTAGCAAGGTGTAACGTTAGGAAGGTGTAACGCTAGCAAGGTGTAACGTTAGCAAGTTAGCAAGGTGTAACGCTAGCAAGGTATAATGTACACCTGCCACATTTAAATTTTAGGGAAACTAAACACAACAACCACCTCAACATTTGCCAGCCGCATGGTGGCTCTCCAAAGCTGCACCTGGTGTGTTCTGTTCGGCACTCTGAAGAGTTTGCCTCTGGTTGTTGCAGCAGCTAGCAGCAGGTGAGCAGCGAGTAGTTCAGTTATCTAGAATAAAGACAGAGCAGTGAATTACTGCCTGTTGTTGTTATTTGGAAACAAATGTATGCAGTTCTACAAAGCAGCACTTTTAACAATTATTTTAAGCATGCAGTGCTCAAGACCCCATCATTCGAAGCACATTTTTGCTGTTGTCTTTATAATTCATATTATTTTGCATGATTTATTTTGTTTCAGTATGTATCTACTTATTTCACAGTTACAGTAGACAAGCAGTAAACAGAATTTACCAATCATGTTCAGCGCTGGATCCAGGCAAAGGCAAACTTGGTAGCTGCTGTACAAGGGGGCTCAGAGAAAGTGAAAAATATTTTATAAATAAGAATAATGACACAAAATTTGAAATAACAATAAAAAAATATAAAAACAATAAAGAATAAAAGCCCTGATCATGCATGTGTTCCGCTTTTGGGGGGCCTTTGTAGGAAGGAGGCCTGCTTGCATGCTATGCAACCATGACACAGTGCTTCCAGCAGGCGGAGGGAGAGATCTCAGAGTCTCCGTCTGAAATCCCTCACGGCGAGGGAAGGCGTCCCCAGAGGAATGGCCCCCACACACTGACAGACCAACACCACACCCGTCTGTGGAAAATCTGTGCTGTTTCCTTCCGCCAAAGAGGAGGCAGTCGAATGGCGGGGCGATTCTTTATGCGGACGCCGGAAGCGCCTCCAGATGGAGAGTCATTTCAGGCGGGGAAGCAACAAGCGGGTGTTTCATTCCAGATCCCACCTTCTGCCGGCCTGGGATGGGCAGCTGACCTACTGACCTACTGTACCTGCTGCAGCTTCGGCCTATCTGATCCGCTTTTGTTCTCGAGTCGCTAATGCTGCTCACACAATACACTGCCTCTTATTTAATTAGGATTGGGAGAACCATTGGTTTAAATGGGGCGGGGCTTTTACTGTATAAAACACAGGAGAGAATGGAACCCCAGGGGGACTGCAAATAACCTTTTTTTTCCCTGCTTGATTTAGGAACCGTTCATTGATCTGTCACGCAATTTGTATGAGCATGCTTCTCCCAGTGCTGCATTTCAGCTTGAAAAACGCTACGGCCAGTTCATTAGCTGTCTGTAGCGCGCTCTTGCGAGCGGATCAACATAATGCTGCGGTTAGTTAATAGCCTTCTACTATTTCCCCCAGAGCCCGCCTGTCTACAACCTGAAAACCCTTCAGCGTTTTTTCCCCCCTTCTTCCTCTCCTTCCTGTATTTTTATTAGGGGCGACCCTTTACCCTGTGAGCCCTGCCATGCCCCCTGTGAAGACCAGGGACATGGCCCTCGCTGCTCCTGAAGCTGACCACACCCTCCTCTGTTACTCCTCATTGCTCCTAGACAGCCAGTCACATAGGATTATGAGTTTAAAGGGAAGTCTCCCGCTCTGCATCACAAACATGGCCTTGAGACTTAGTGTCTCACGTTCAGGAGACACACCCAGCAGTTTTTTTTACCCTTAGCAGAATCTGTTCCACTACACCTTGCTAGCATATGTATGCGATTTAGAAATGTTTCTGTATGAATTTCAATGAAAAGAAGACATTTCTAGTGCAGTACAATTACTGAAATTGTTATTTAATCTTTTTTAAGACCAAGTTGATTAATAATGGCATCTAGACACACAAGGACGGCAATGAAATGTCAGAATCTGAATAATAAATTAGCAAAGCAACTGAATCATGAAACAAGCTTCTAATAAACAAAACATAACTCAGGTCTTCAGTATACAAACCTGAAATACAGTATTAGTTCATTTATTTTTTTATTATTATTTTTTAATTTCTTATAGTTAGTATGTCCTTAATGGTGCATAATTTGGGCCTGTTTGTGGGCAGCAGTTTACTCTTCAATGTCATCCCCAAGGCATGGGGGAGTGATAGGTGAGGGACCTCCATGTTTCCACAATCCTCTTCAGCTTTTCTCCATGTGCTCTGCTTGTACAAAGAGCTGCAATCAGGTGAATCAGTGCCTCTAAAGCCTAAACTGTGTGCTGTGTGCCCTGTGACGGATCGCTGCCTTGCCCAGGATCAGCCCTGTCCAGCCCAGGATCAGTGCCCCTCGCTTTTTGCCCTGTCCGGCCCAGGATCAGCCCCCCCGCTTTTTGCCCCGTCCGGCCCAGGATCAGCCCCCTCGCTTTTTGCCCCGTCCGGCCCAGGATCAGCTCCCGCGCTTTTTGCCCCGTCCGGCCCAGGATCAGCCCCCCCGGCTTTTTGCCCTGTCTGGCGTAGGATCAGCCCCCCCGCCTTTTGCCCTGTCCAGCCCAGGATCCGCTCCAAGCTCCCTGCAACCCTGTCCTGGAGAAGTGATTGCAAGGTGAATGGATAGTTTTCTTAGGTAAATAACGTAACTTAAGCATCTGTTATTCACTACCTATTTAACCAACCTCAAAAATACCATAAATTTACAATAGCTCATCTATAGCCGTGGCAATAAGACAGGATGCAGTAAGATGTTCCTCCATATCGACGTTTTCAGGGGCGTCCTCTGAGGCCTGGATCCTGCCTGACTGACCATTGCTAACCTAAAGGCCAGAGCCCTCCTTCCAGACACTGTCCTCCCTGGTCCAGCACTGGCCTCTGGAGACACCCCCCCCCCCCCAGTCAGGCATCACCCACAGGACGCAAAAAGGTGAGTGGAGTCAAGTCAAGCATTCAGCTGAGCACTGTCTTATGGGGGAGGGTCTCTCGTCCCAGCCTCCTGTCCAGGAAGTGCCAGGAGAACAGGTGAGACACACATGGAGCAGTGCAGCCCCTTTCAGCTCCGACCGAGCACTGTCACACTGACGTGGTTCTGGAAATATCGGGGAGACCTTTTCCAATTTGTAAAAGAATGTTATTGGCCCATTTTTTAACATAGCTTAGCAAGATTAAGAAAAAAAGGACACATGGAACACATGGAAGCGTTTTGGTTTAATTGTACCATAGAATTTAAAGCGACATTTAATTGAATAATAGAGTCATAAGTGTTGAGGCGTAGATCAGGATGCCTCGTTTGACCAGGCAGCTACACTGTTTCCTGTAATGTTTGTATCTGGCCTGGTTTCCTATATTTAAAAGCAACGTTCTTCTGATCTATTAAAATACATTCTTTCCTTTTTAGTATTTATTGGGTCATGCCAAGCACATGGGTCGCTTTTTTCTGCAATGTCTGAAGCAACGCAGGAACGGCGAGTGACAGTGTGACTGGTGAATGGTCATCCTTCACTCTGTCAAGTTTAACTAAGACCAGTAGCTGTTCAATACCACATCCATCAAAGTTACTCAGAGCGCCGACAGCCCCCAGTGTGTAAACCATCACAATTATTCCACCCTCTCACATTCATGGTGAATTCCCTTAACAGCCAGCGGAGTTTACAGGTTAATCAGTCCCGCGTTTGGATCCGCCCTGCTTCTCACAGGTCTCATCTACAAAAAGCCTTTATCGGTAGTTCAAATATTCAAATATAACGATATTTTTACATGGTAATGTAGTAAAACATGTGCTACACATAAAGAATCCTGAGAGAAACACATGGCTGGATGAAAAACTATGATGAAAAATGGTAACTGCATCAGGTTAATGTAGGTAATACTTCCTTAATGTTGTGTGTGTGGTACATGATCCTGTTTATAACTTCTGCTGTAAAATCTCCCTTCTTGGGATCAACAATGTCCACCTTATCTTATCTTATCTTATCTTATCTTGTCTTATCTTATCTCGCCTCATGATGTGCGTGGTTAGTTTACCAGTATCTTCAGACTGCCTGAGAAAATTCAGGCTCAGATCCACCACAAAGTTTGCTAAGTCCACACAGTGGCGTTTCCATTTGTGCTCAATGCACTTCCTCCTCCTGTCTCTGGCTGCTGCTTGGTGATCTTTGTCAAGCTCTGTCTCACATGTGCAGAGACACCGAAGGCCCCTCCCTCCCTGCCGTTTGGAAACTTTCGCTTTTTAACAATCCACGGGCAGTAGCACACACACACAGACACACACACACATACACACAGGTTTGTAATTATATCTTTGTGGGGACTCTCCATTCATCTCTATCGGAAAAACTCTATCCAAACCTGATGACCTTAACTCCTACCCAGCCCTAACCGTAACCATAGGAAACCAAACAAAATATGACACTGTAGGCATTTTTTCTTTTTTTGATTGCACTCACAGATCTTTGTGGGGACATGAAAAAAGGTTCCCGCAACATCAACATAGGTTTTTATCACATTTTGGGGGACATTTGGTCCCCACAATGTAATATAAACCTAATCACAGACACACACACACACGCAGCAGCATCCAACTCCACACACCATGTTCCAATTTGCCTGCGTCTACATTTCACACCACCAGCGACGGCACTTTCAACATTAGACAAATTTTCCTCCTGCTGTGATACACATCCCCTTTCCAACGTTCAAAGCAAGTTTTGCTGTTACAATGTAACATAACACACTTGAAAACGAAAGGAAAAAAAGTTCATGTTAAAAATCCAATTCATTTCCTTCAGCTGTTTCGCCTTGAATTAAGTAGAGTACAGTTCCTGTCTTTTTTTTTTTTTTTTTTTTTACTTTTTTGTCTACAGGAAAGTACAGGTTCTCTCAACGGTGCTGCAAGCCATGCCACTCACCTTTGGCACTGTGTGTCTCTGTGGGGCACCCAGCTCTGCTTTATTTATAATCCGGCCGGCCCAGCGCCATGACCCTCCTCTCCTTCCTCTCCCACGTCGCGCCACAGGGTTGCACCCCCTCCCTTGGCCCCCCTCCGCCGCCGCCACCACGCTGCCTTCCACCCGGGCTGCAGGATGGCGGCCAAGGCAGGCGCTGGTGTCCCACAGGTCACGGGGAAGCAGAGATCAGAGCAGAGCTGGCCAGGAGCCAGCCAGGCAGGCCCCAGGGGGGGCACTCCGGCAGGGAGAGACAGCCAGAACTCGGCAGCATGGCAAGCTGCAGCCTGGAGACGATGGAGATGGAGACCATGTAGAAGGCCAACACACTGAGATGATTCGGCAAAAAGGATCAAAAAATGGAAAGAAATACTCGTGGCCTAAAATGAAATTCATTACAATTACAATGAATATGTAAGGCGTAATAGTGTAGATGCGGTGTTTCCAAAAGTGACATGTCAACACGCACTTCATGGCCCACAGTCATTAACTAAATTGTTTTATTTGTAAGTTATATCTCATTAGTGAAGCTGGAACCCTTTCAGGGGTCACTCACACCGGTGACATGGCAATTACGCATTCGTGATGGTACGGAATGTTCCAGCACACATATGCGCATGCACAAAACGAAAGGAATACACAACTGTAGAGCTTAAGCCTGTAGGCCAAAGTTTTGTGAGACGCCATCGGCAGGCAGGTAAGTCAGGGAATGCGGTTCAGCCTGAGGGCCGGACCAGGCAGGTGGCTCCCCTTCCTGGGGACGCCGCTCACTATTTCACTGGTACCGCTCCCAAAAAAACTGGTGCTGGCCCGCGCTCAGCTGTGGAGGAGCCCTCCATACGAGTACTTCTTTAATTCTTGGCATGGAGACTCTGTGGCTGTTGCCCAAAAGTGGCGTTTAAACAAAAGAAAGAGCCAAATATTGTTGGAGCACAGGTGAACTATTACGCAGACCACAAGGACCTCTTCAGTCGGCTGGTTTAATGAGTAATAAAATCTCATTAGAGCCATCGTCTGTGCGGGCCGGGCCTCCGGGAATGTGTTTGTGTTCAGACAGGAAGTGCTCCCACGTGCCGATGGATTGTAGATTCATCACACATCCTGCCTAGTTTCTTCATTTTCCATAGAGAAGTGCGAGTGAGGAGCATTTCCATAAATGAGATTTGTGATTGTGTGCCCGTGTATGTGAATTAGAACATACCAAACATCTCGTCCTCAACATTTCAATGTCTCACATGGAACCTAGTGCTTGTGGCTCAATATATCCATGGTGTCTAACTCTCTTGTCAAATGTGGCTTGCTAATCCATACTATTTTAATAAGCGGTAAGGGATTGTGAAGGTTTGGCTTTAAGGTGCTTCCCTTAGCTCTCAGTCCCTTGTGATAAATCTTTCAATGGTCCCTGTATAACAAAATCCAAACCTCATTCAACTTCACATCCATCAGCGTTCCACTGAAAACGATGACAAAGCACTTTCAATTACATTGGTAACTGACTCAATGAAAGAGTTCATCGGTGGTCGGATTGGAGCAGCAGATAGGGTTGGGGGACTGGTGGGGTGTCCGATTGACCTACTCCAAATAAAAGAGTTGTGCTTCTAAAGACACGGGGTGGCCGACAGATCTGACGCCTGAAGACAATCTGGTCTTTGTGCAGCGTCAGCTTTGGGGCTCTAATTAATAGCTAGCACATCCTCCCCAAACACAGGGGGGTTGCCCGTGGCGAGTGTGGCATCCTGTGCTGGTCAGGGATCCATAGACGAGGCGAGGCACTCTCACTCACGTACCGTCCGCATAAGGCTTTCTGCTGCCTCATTCCAATCCTCAAGATGTTCTACACTGAAGTAGGTTATGATCCACAAAACTCTACCGTAAATGGGCCTTAATATGACAACTGTGTTCTTAATTACAGAGTTCAACCTTTACAAAATTCAGTGTGGAATCCAAATAAATAAATTCATACACTTTAAAGATTAGCACGGATGAGTTTTATTCATAATTAAATGACCCTCTCTGGGAACCTGCACTTTCATGTAATTGAAATAAACAAGTAAACACCATGATACTTCTGTGAATAATTATCACCAATATGGAGTGCAGTTCCCAATGCAACAGAAAAAACCCAATTTAAAAACGCCTGCCTCAGTTTAATAATGGACAAAGGTAGAAAACAAAAGTTTTGCCTGTGTAAAAGAATTATCTGAGAACACAGAAACCTTGGAGAGGTAAATTTTCTAGTACTTTAAAATCTTTTGTTACATAAACAAAACACAGAAATCATTTCCTCCGAGAACAATCTTTTAAAAGCAACTCTGACTTGCCCTGTTTCATGCCCTAAAACCTGCCTTCGATCACATGACGATCAGGAGTGTGGGACCTTTAGACCTGCACTTCAGGCAAATGTGACGCGGGGGAGATGTTATACTCTTCCAAGCGTCCCAAAATGGAATTATGCCAGATGCTTCTCCTTTTTTTGTAGCCTTTGTTGCAAAATAAGACGGCTTTTCTCAATTGTTCTGCCTCCTTGCCCTCTGATAGCTGTAACCATGTAGTATCTGAATTAGCCTCAGGCAAAACAAATCACAAGCGATTACAGAATCATCAAGATTTTAATAGCTGTTGTGCTTCTTCCTCATACGGGCTTTTATTTCCAGGTGTCAAAGTTTCCGGGCCGCCCCGGGCTCCTCAAACCAGTAATTGGTCGACTGAGACACAGAGCGGTTCCCAAGTCACCCGAGCACATTTGTTGTTCTGAACTTGAGGGTATTCCTCAAAGGATCGGGTTAGCAGGTTAGGCGAGCCTGTACTACACTCAGCTGTAACCAGGAGGAAGCGGCATCACTCAGATAACCTTCTGCTCTCAACATCTGATCCCGGCTGCTAATTAGTTCTGTTGGCGAATGACACAGCCTGAACTGAAGTGACTTCAATTGTTGACCCAGGTAGGGACCTGCGTTATTGGCCAGTAATTGTGATGGTAAGGAACAATGAGAAGGGCTCTCATGCGCTCTGCTTGCTATAGGCGTGCAGCAGAACGTTCAAAGCTGCCATCTCCTCTGCGCTTCCGTCTATTCAGTTAATAACAGCAAGTCAGCAAACTTTCAGTACATGGGAAGCTGACTTTAGTCGATGTTTGGAGCAATAGCTCCGGGGTGTTTTGCTTTCTTTTCATTGTTTTTGTGCCTCTTCAAAACTTTTCATTTTGGCCACTTAACAACAGGCTGTCATTCTCATTGGTCTCTTGCAAGATAAATCTTTCAAATAATTACATTTCTGCTTTTCCTCTCAAGGTAGTTGGTAAATTCTTGGTTTTGCCCCTGTGACTGGGAACATATTTACGTAGGAGCTTCATGTATGCAAAAGCAGGACTGAGACTGCATGTCTGTAGGGAAAGTGCACGTTCACACCGAAAATGAGATAAAAAAAAAAAACATCTTCATAAAAGGCACTAGCTTCAAAGTGCACCTTTTGTAACACCTTCTGGCGCTGATCACCTCAGCACTTTCTCTCAGGTTTAGCATCAGTCAGAACATAACGAAAAACAAGTCACTGAAGCATTGAGGGACCCGCGTAAAGGGCCCCTGACCGCTGGCTGTAAATCTTCCACTCCATTGCGCTGAATGAAATCCAATACCTATTCAACGGCACATCCGTCACAGCCGGCGAGGCAGTGCTGCCGGGGATCCTTCTAGCAGTCCCACTCAGTGCCCCCCCAACCCTTCTCAGCATGACCCCCATCCCCCGCCCCCCCCGCTCACCCCCCATTGTTGGATGCGTCCTCGTTGCCTATGACTTGCTGCTTGAGGGACTCTCAATGAGAGCTGTCTGTGTAGCAGCTGTTATATTTTTTAAAGGAAGGAGCGGAGCATGCAGAGTTAATGCTGTGTGAGCTGCCTCTTCTGGAAGATTCTAAAGCAGCTAATCAGGGCTGCTCTCTGTCCATTCTTTGCCTTTTAATTAGTAATCTATCAGCCGCCCAGACTGTCAGTCTGTCAGCAGGTGAGGAGGCTAGAAGGATGCCTGATTTATAAATGCCGTTCCTCTTTCTTGCTGTTCGTCTGTCCCTTTCTTCATGGGCACTATGAGTGAACTTTATAGTGGGGCGAGATGACTGATGAGAAACACATGACATCCATTCAGCACTGGGATGAGTGCCCTGTGTTTTTTGTTTTTTTTGAGGAAGGACCACAGTATACCACCGGAATGGGAAAAGTTAGGATTCAGATTTGTAACTAAGAGACTGCTGAAGAGCTCACGAAGTCTGTGAAACCAATAAACAAGTTAACTTCAACATAATAATATTACAGGTGACCACAGCAACCAAAGCTCTCTGCTCTGGGTGTGTACGTGCTATTATTTACAAAGTGGTGGTCCAGTTCTGCATCACCTCATCACTCCTTTAGGGCTTTCTATAAGAGAGGGTGTTCACTACACTGTTCTGTACTGAGGCTCAGGAGTTTGTAAGGAATCTTCAGGACAGCAAGGGGACCATGTCTGAAGGGTGGGGGTGGCGTTTGGCAGTGCGGAAAGGCAGTAGCCACTGCACTGCATGCTGGGCACAGGTGCTGAGTGCGGGGGTGGGGGGGGGGGCTGAGAACACAGGCCCTCTGTGTGTGTCCCCCAGCGCTCAGCGAAATCCTCACACATGTTCACATAAGAAGCATGTTCAGCACGCTGGGCAGGGGAACACAGGCAATGCACGCGGGGGCCTCTGCTTTTCCCAAACGCTGCCCCAGGAAGAACATCACTGCCAAAAGACGGCGGGCTGCAAGGAAGATGGTGGAGCAGGAGGTAGTGCTATCGTTCGGCAACTGGAGGGTTGCAGGTTTGAGCCCGGGTCTCTCCTGACCCCATCAAAGTGTCCTTGAGCAAGACACTGAACCCCAAATTGCTCCCGGTGTGCAGATTGGTGCCTTGCATGGCAGCCTCTGCCACCAGTGTGTGGACGGGTGAATGCAAGGCATAAATTGTAAAGCGCTTTGAGTACTTGTAGGAGTAGAAAAGCGCTATATAAATGCAGTCCATTTACCGTTTTACCAAAAGATGCAGCTTCTAAGGGGCTCGCAAACGGAAAGCCCTGATGGCAAAGTAACCGACTCATCCTCACTTTTCATTTATTAATTCACTTTATTGAGCCCTTTAATCTGGTCACCAGAATTCAGGTGTGAGGCCTGACAGCCACTGTATTGGTAGTTTGCTTTAATAAAATCGATGTTAATTTAGTGTAATATCACAGCGGGTGTCTTCCGATAACTGCGGTGGGCAGCCCTGTGATTTTGCAGTGGCATGCTGGGGTTTCCGCGTCTTGACAGTGAAAATACCCCCTTATTGTTCTGTCAAATGGAGTGCAGTGGAGAGGCAGCTATTACAGCATACCTTCCCGCTGGTGGTCCCCCTGCAGGTTTGGCCGTGGGGGCATCCAGCCTGACAGTGCGGGTAGCTGAAACGCCACTTAAGGTTTTAGTTTCCGCCGCTATCTGAGAGAGAAGGCCACGACCTGGACCACCGGCTCAGCCGACGTCCCGCAGCCTAGTCTGCCTGACAGGCTAACGACGGCGGGTGCCTACCCGCATGCAATGCAGCGTATCGCTTAGAGAGCTGTGACGAGGCCCATCATCGCAGCCTTCATATTCAGCTGGCTGCAAACGCATAGCTATTAACGAACGGCTGTCAACGAGTTAGTGAATGGAGAGACGGGGAGGCCAGTCGATGCACGGTTGCTTGGAAGTCTAGGCAGACAATCAGGATTAATAACAACAGGACAAGTCTGTACTGTTTACAGTTTTCAGCTTCACTGCAGCTATGACAGACGCAGAATGTAAACAGCTATGCTACGGCCGAGAAATTCAGCTGGTGCTTCCAGGACTCCCGGATTGCTGCCGTGAAAAGTGGGAAATTTCCAAACAGGGCTTCCTGACACTTTGTTTTCACTCGGGCTGTAAGTATCTGGCCCTCCCTCGAATGAAGGGTGTGCCGTTTGTGTGCAAGAGCTTCCTTAGCCTGCAGTAAATGTAAGTTTCTTCACCAAATGTTCCTTGTCTGAATGTTATTTACAGACTTACACATGGGTCCAGCACCCAACACTTATGAGAAACACATAACACATTCAAAACACCTACCATGTTTCAGAAGAATGTGCTAAAGTAACCACTAAAAAACAGCTATTTTGTTAATTTCAGTTTTGCTAATGCACAAAAAAACTCAGTAAGTGCCATATAAGGCACTTACTGAAATACAGTGTCTTCTGTGAGAAATAGAAAGATATCTTATATAGTACAGATGATAGATATTAGATAATCCTGGTTTGCATGATGCCACTGTAATTGCTTTTGGAGGGAACATGCAAGCTAAAAAAAACAAACAGGGAAGAAGGGAGTTGTGTTTTGCGAGTGTGGGTATCACTTAAACTTTGTGCACCTTCTCCAGAATTAAATTCGGCCCATGTAGAGGGGAATTATATCCTCATTGTTTTAAAATATATCCCCAACTGTGCCTCTTTTGAGGCATAGGTTTAAATAAAGTGGCTGACAATAGCACAGCTGACTTCCACGTCTTTTAAATTGTAGCCAAGCGAGACAGAAAGCAGCATGGAGTGACTTTAATCATCAGTAATTAGAATATCGTTGCACATAATTACAAAAGATTTTGATTGTTTCGTCTTCACACCAGCAGAAGGCCTATTCCTAGCTTCTTCCTTAATACATATTTGTTTTAGAGGAGTGGAAGAGGCAATTATGGTAATCTGAATCCCAGCATGAAACTTTGCTTAAGATGGAAAAAAGAGCTACTAAATACACATAATTCATGCTTCGAGATCTTTAAAAAGCAAATTAAAGTCTTCATAATATTCTATTTAGCCATTTACTAACAGGATACGGGATATTCTGCTTTTGAAGCAAGCAGTGCTTTTATATACATGCTGAATACACACACACACACATATATATATAAATCTCACATACAGAGGAAACAAAAATGACTAAATGTATCTAAAAACCACTTGCTTGTACAAAAAAATTTGTGTATTGGAAACAGGTTTTAATTTATTTTCTGCAGAGAATACAGTTTATTTAAAGACCGACATAATCTAAACATGAAATAAATAAATCACGTTCTGTTCAATGTCGTTCCACTGCAGATTCTGCAGAGCGAATAACAGTAATCTATTTACGAGAACAGAGAATGGAAACAAACATTAGTGCTGGCCAGTCTCTTTCCACAGACTTGCAGAGAAACCGCTGCAGCTAAAAAGCACTTTATTAGCCATGGGGGGTGGGGGGTGGGGTCAGAAGGACTGGGGCTACTATTGATTGAAGCTGCCGGTTGCATCCACAGCTGCACTTTTCTCCAAATTCCGAAGAGTAAATATGCGAGTTTGAAGTGAGGGCGCCCAGGAGCACTGCTTAGTGGGGCCTGGGCGGGTCTCAGCGGAGGGCCGCCGTTACGGGAAGGATCAATGGGACGGGCCGTTAGGGGAAGGCCAGCTCTGTAGCCGGATCGCTCTGTCAGATCTAAGATTTAAGGCAAATCAAATGCAAGCTGCTACGGTTACTCAGCTATCACTGTCAGCCTGATAATGCCGCATTATCCTGGGTTATAAGATGAGCTTAACGTGAACGCTAAGCTCATTTTTATTTGACAGCTGCATATTGGGATAGGAGAACTTGTCATAGTTACATAATTTCCAAATCCAGAAGCATTTAAGATGGATGCAAATATCAGGTTTATGTGATTTTACTGGGAACAAGTTCCATCTTGGTTTATTATCATGACAGGCAGAGTGAAGCCCATGTCTGAGACAGCACTGCATTCCTCTCACACAGAAGGAGCTCGACGAGGTCGCCTGGGTTAATGGGCAGGTGTCGCAGCTGAGCAGCATACTAACGTAAGGGGAGGCTCCCGCAGTCTATGACATCAGGTGAATCTAGCTAATTTCCATCTCTTATTATTATTTATCTCTGTTAATGACACTCGATTCATTGGGGGAGGCCACAGGGACCACTGGGGTTTGTGTAGGGTACAGCGCCAACGGAGGCTCAGCTGAAGGAGAATCGCATGGAGGCCCGGCTAAAGGAGTCTCACGTGGAGGCCCGGCTAAAGGAGTCTCGCGTGGAGGCCTGGCTAAAGGAGTCTCACGTGGAAGCCTGGCTAAAGGAGCATCACACACATAACATTTCTTGCTAGACTGAGAATACAATAAAGTATGTGAAACAGAATGATAATACAATACTGCGCAATGCATGCGCCTATCTAACCGTTTATCCTGGTCAGGACTGTCTCTCTATTCAGGTAGGAGGGAGCTTTACTCAGGCAGGCCAGTGTACAAGGCTGGGCTACACACTGTATGGAATGCCAGTCCGTCACAGGGCACATAGCACTCCCACGCAAAATCGTAAAATGCAGGCAATTCAGAGACAACAATTAGCATAGCTGCGTGTATTTGGATACAGAGCAGAGATTGATTTCTATCCCCTGGAGGTGTGAGACAACAGTGTCACCAACTGAGCTACTGTAGCACCCCCACAACAATACGTGCTTAAGCGAAACACAATAACACAATACACCCATTCGTACAGGCATCTATTCATCCAGTCACCCATCTCTCTTCTACCAACTTATATCAGTTATGGTCTGTAGCCTGTTCCTGACAGCACAGGACACAAGGCTGGGGTACAGCCCGGATGGAACGCTAGTTAACGCAGTACAGTGTACGTGAAAGAATGCAAAAGAATGCAAAAATTCTATCCAAATACAATACACTGTATGTGAAACATGATCATGATTTAATACAGTGAATGTAAAGAAAATAATAGTTCACTCTGTCAGGATGATCGTTTGGCTTTACCCTCCATGACGTCTTTCCATACTGTATAACAGCTCTGCAAGGCATTGGGGGGGTCATTAGCCTCACATTTAACATGAGGGCCATAGGAGTGTTTGACAGTATCCTTTCTGTAGACAGAGTGGCTCCACTTCTGACTGGAAAAAACTCCTCCATCCACTTTGTGAACTGTGGAAAACAGAAAAGGAAAAAAATATGGACCTCCCCTGATTGTGTGGCTGGATTTGAGCACTTGCGGTGGCGCTAAAGTGCATCATCTTTGTGCTGAATGCGCAGCTTTACGCACTTCTGAAGACCTTGAGAAGAGCTTCGCAGCTAGGTAGACCCACCAGGAAGGAGGCTTCCCACAGGAGCACACTAATCTTCTGGGAATGGCTTGTTGCAGAGTGATAAGTCTGCATGTTTGCAGCTTCTCTTATCACATGTCTGTAAGCATCGTCTCTCAAAAAGTATGCAGCTGCACCGGCATCTGTGCTTCTCCTACGGATTTAGCAGAATGTCATCCAAATAGCATTTATCTAACTACACACAGCTTCACTCTTTCTGAGTTTGGCATATTTCGGCTAAAAGACATAGCAAATCCACAGGCGTAAAACTGCCAGCAATATGAAGTGGCTTTTGTTTACAGTCTTCAGACATTAAGATCCTTAATGTCAAATATCAGTACTGTGAGTAAATGAAATACTTCATGTTGACAGAGGGAGAAATCACATTGGAGCCTCTTAGTGTCTATTCCCAGCATAGCTGCCTTAAAGAGTTAGGATGAACAAGATTCAGGAAGGACTTTTCAGGTCCGAGATCATGTTCTCTCACGTAAATTAATGAAGGGCATAAAATAAGTATTTTGTACTTTAGTCAGTCAGAAGCCCATATACTGGTAGGAATGGTTTGATTCTCTATTATGTTTTTTTTTTAAGTTTTAACAATAAGAAATTTTAAAACTTTTGTTCTTCTTGAGAGAACAAAAGATGTACATGCAAATACATATGTGACTGTCATATAATGTGACAGTTTATTATCTGAAAAATAGTTTTTAGCATGTAAATGTGGCTTGTTATATTGCAATCAACAGAATACAAAAACTCACTTCCGGAGTCCAAACAAATCATGACTTTATGGTATTAAAAAAAATTAAAAGATCCTTCACTGAGTTCCAGATTTTACTGCTGCACAACAAGGTACAGATTCCCTGCATAAACTGCCGAAACAGTTACGGTGTTACCTGAGCGTGGGAGGGTGTGGAATGAGGAGAAATGAAGCAGGCTTTGCACCAGCACAATGACGGCAAAAAAATATTGGGGGTGGGGGGGTGTGTGAATGAATGAGGTAGGCAGCGGTGGCAAAGAGAGGCGTGAACCGATGAGGCCATCATGTGACAGATCCGAAGAAGGCGGCGGGAGTGGGGGGGGGGGCTGTGCAAGAGGCCATGGCGGTGGGGGGGCTGATAGAGACATCAGCACCCGCTCCAGTAATCTTGAAGGCTTGGGCCCAGCGAGGGGCACTCTTGACTGGGGGAGCACCGCTGTGACGGGGGGGACCACCCCAATCCCACAGCTGGGGGGCCAGCAGGTGGACCAATCAAAGCAGGAAAAAATAATTTTCAGAAATTAAAGAAATCTCCATGGAAATTAGCATGAAATACTTTCTAATCTCTCACTTTTTACTGACGATAAGGGTCAGCGCTTCAAGTTCTCAAAGCCCTTTTTTCTTGCGCCCTCTTCGTAATTTTATTATTTTCCTTGATTTTCCCTCCTCCTTTTTGCATACGCAATCCTCTGGCCTTTACTATAACCTTCTCTCTCTTTTCTTGTGACTCTCCCACTGTTGATGTATTTGGATTCATTAAAATTAACAGTATGTAATTAAGGAGGGGGCAAAGCCAAGCCCTGTGCATGGAGCGGCACCAGATCAAACCGTCTTCTGATTACCAGCCATGAGAAATGCTGAATGCAGGAGATCAAACAATGGCCAAGATGATCTTGGTCAAGCAATGTGTTATTAACATGAGACCAGGCTATGGCCAACCTGTCATACACCTATAGCGGTCAGCCGTGTGCCAGGGTGTCGAGTATAGGGATCAGCACATGCAAGGACTCAAAAGGTAGCTATTTTATTATTCCTGCTCTGTACAGCTAGATGGGCAGGAACAAGTCCTCCGCAGCAGAGGAAAATGAAGTGCATATAAACAGCAAAGTCAAATTCAGTTGGACTTGATCAGAACATTGTTAAGCATTTTCCATAAGATAACTGATCACTTTGCGTCTGAACACCAGTGTCCTCCTGAGGAATTACATGTATATATAAGAGATAAGTTCAAACATTACTACTGCCAGCATTTTTATCAACATTTTATCATATTCAGCAACCATTGATCTCTACTCCATAAACATCTGGTAACATCTGGCCAATAAGAAAATATTGTTTGTTTCTTTTGAACATGTTCTGATATAATTAACTCGTAAAAAGTTTCTGATTTTGTCTGTGTCAGAACTGATAACGGATGGACAGTGGAGCACGCGGGATATGTGAGCAGTCAGGACACGGGCCTGCAGTGAAGCCACAGCTTGGAAAGTGAGTGCATATGATCTAAATAATGCAGCTGTTCACTTGAACGCAGCGTAACTAAAGGACAGATAGATAGATTCATCGTACCAGCAGCTTTCCAAGTATGGGCCTGAAAGCCAGACAGATCTGGAGCATATGAAAGGAGCCAGCGAGTTCAGATTTGGGAACGCAGTGGCCAGGCTCTCCAGCCAACAAGTGCACCAATGGGAGACTGGGGAGAGTCATCCATGAGCCACCAAATTCAATTCAACCCAAACCCAGAAGGGATCATGGTCTCAAAGCACCATGCAACATGCCGGCTCCAGAAAGAGACACTAATTAGGTCAGATTGCACTGCCATGGAAGCGATGGCGACCATAACTCAGATGCAATATAGGCCAAAATCTAATTACTTTATTTCAAAACACCAGTGTACTTATTCACTCAGCAGTGAAGTGGCAGTGTTCAAAAAGTGCAATAATTAAAAAAATGAGGGTTTTAAACTAATTACACAAAACACATTGATGTTTATACTCACCTTCTTAACAAGAGACACTCATAAATTGAAACGTAAGCTAGATGGAACATGTAATGTAAGCTTATAGATGCCTATACAGTTATGTAGGCATGTGTGCATGCAGGACATTGGCATGCAGGATCGACATGACGAACTTAACCCTAACGCTAAACCTAACCCTAACCCTAACATGTAATGTAAGCTTATAGATGCAGTTATGTAGGCGTGTGTGCATGCAGGACACTGGCATGCAGGATCAACAAGACGAACTTAACCCTAACCCCTAGCCAGCCCTAACCTTAACCATAACCCTAACCCTACCCAGCCCTAACCTTAACCATAACCCTAACCTTAACCACGACTGACCAGAGATTTTTGGCATTTTTACTATTTGATTGCATTCACAGATCTTTGTGGGGGACAATGGTCCCCATAATGTCAAAATAACAGGTTTTTATCCCATTGTGGGGGACATTCGGTCCCCATAATGTAATATAAACGTAGTCCACACACATACACGTTTCTATTGATATCTTTGTGGGGATTGTCCATTCATTTCTTTGGGCAAAACCGTCATCTCAGCAACCTTAACTGCTACCCAGCCATAACCTTAACCATAACCTTAACTGCTACCCAGCCGTAACCTTAACCATAACCTTAACTGCTACCCAGCCCTAACCTTAACCATAAGCAACAAAACAAAATACAAGACTTTTGATATTTTTAGTTCTTTGATTGTAGTCACAGATTTTTATAAAACTGAGTTTCCCCCTGTGAGGACCAAAAATGTGAAAATAACAGGTTTTTATCACATTGTGGGGACATTTGGTCCCCATACTGTAATATATACATACCCTTCCCCCCCAACACACACACACACACACACACACACACAAATCTGTTTAAGTAGGGAGCCAAGCACATGATATGGTTGATAGTGACAAGCAGCAGAAACACACACATAGGGTTTGTGACCTTTGTAACTCTCTAAAACCTGTATTCTTCCATTGTAAGAACTTGTCCTCTAATTAAGTTCTGCGCAGAAATACCACTTTGTAAAAACAGTTTCAGAAAACTAATTGAGCTGAATAAAATTGCTATGGCTGTTTATAAATGATGCCCATGTGGAAAAGGATCTTCAGTTTGAAAAATGTTGTAAGCGATTCGTTTGATTTTGTTATTTGAAAGGCATTAGACAATCAACAGAAGCCGGCCTATTTTTGGAAGCCGTAATAATCAGAAGGATCTTGAAGAATATTTGTAATAGATAATTATGGAGAAAAGAACAAAAAGAACAGGCATTCAAAAATTTTCATTTTGACAGAAAAATTATTAAAAGAATCTAAATTCTAAATTTTATTACAAAAATAATACATTAAATGGGATCTGCTGGTAATGTTTAAAAATATATTGATGTATATGTGCACATTATTTTTAATTCAATTCAGTTTTGTTTATAAATCACGTGGCTAAATCCATCTGCACAATATTTATCGTTTTTCTATATTTTAATACACCTTTCTTTATTGTTTGCTTAAAAATATTTTTTCCCCTAGCAAGTGCACAGATAATAAGACATCTTAAGATTATGAAATTACTAACAACAGAATTTAATTTTTTTTACAAGAATATATAAAGATTTGCCTTTATTGAAGAAGTATAAGATTTAGGTGAACCATCCCTATTAAAGTAAAACACTGTGCATTATTAATGCTGTAGTCATAATATAAATAAGCATATACTGGTTTTGAGCAATACATATTTATGTTAATTTTATATCATAAGTAGAAATTAAATATATACATACAATATAAATAATGTATCACCGATAATCTTATGTGCGTCAGTTTGTTACTAATTAAATATAAGTACTTCAACCTGACTGCATATTCCTAACACACAAGAAGAATTTAGCCCTGATATTATGTCTGAAATAAAGACATGATGCGCAGTTGTGGTCTTCGTCACGCACACGGATAGATGGAGCAAAACGTTGAATCATACCTGCTGTGGTTCTACTAACTATAGATAGATGGCACTACAGTCAAGGTAGAGCAAAGGCCCTCGTGCCACCTCCATTGGCCGTTATCCGTCAGAAAATTAACTTGTCAGTTTAACAACCAAAATCTGATTTTTCTTTTTTTTCCTCCAGACCGGTACTAAGTCAATCCCTATTAATTTGCCTTGTGAGTAAATGTGAACACTCTGATACGTAGTCCTGCCATGTGAGAATATGTGAACACTCTGATACATAGTCCTGCCTTGTGAGTAAATGTGAACACTCTGATACGTAGTCCTGCCTTGTGAGTAAATGTGAACACTCTGAAACGTAGTCCTGCCTTGTGAGTAAATGTGAACACCCTGATACGTAGTCCTGCCTTGTCAGTAAATGTGAACAGCCTGATACGTAGTCCTGCCTTGTGAGTAAATGTGAACACTCTGATATGTAGTCAGTAAATGTGAACACCCTGATACGTAGTCCTGCCTTGTGAGTAAATGTGAACACTCTGATATGTAGTCAGTAAATGTGAACACTCTGATACGAAGTCCTCCACCACCATTTCCTACAACTGGGTAGACTGCTGTGCGTCACAGACATTGCTGGGTTGATAACAAGGAAGCAGACATATTACTGAATGTAGGGCTGCCTGATTCTTTATTTATCTGGTGTTAACACGGCCTGGATGGCACCCAAATGCACTGTGTGAGTTTTGAAGTTAACATACTGCATGACCACAAACTGAACACACCCTCATCAAAATGTTCTACTATAAAAGTGACTTTAGGCATCAGTATTTTAATAATCTTCGTCAATTTTTTCCATATTAAAATGAATTTATCTTCGACATAATTAACTGGCTAGACCTTTTTAACCACTGACTAGATTAACATGTATGAACTGATTTTTATCTTTCTGTAATAAGACCAAATTAAACATGCGGGAAACTTCAAAACCCAAGAAAAAATGTAGGGAGATGTACAGTTGAAAAAAATGATAAATAATAATAATAAAATATTAAATTAAATTTGCAGCTCTTTTTCATATTATGAAAATAAAACGTGACACCTTTTTTGAGAAACCCGTGGAAATGCCACATATTATTGTTATTGATTTTCTAGCATGAACAATACGCCAGGAAGCTGACTTTTGCCTGTGATCACAGAATTGGTACCATTATATAAAACACCGCAGTTTTTACTTTGAAAAATAAAATTCAAATGATAATTAATTTTTAAGGCGTGTTAAATGTCATTTTAAAGAGGCTCCAGCAACAAGGTGTCTTCGGAAAACCGGGAAAAGAAGCACAATATGACACAGGCAGACACAATATATAAAAAAATAAACAGACAAACAAACACATAAACAAATAAATAGATACAGACAAATAAATACACAGATCAATAGACAAGCCAACAGACAAACAAATAAATGGCCAATATACAGGAAATCGCAACTCAAACTAAGAATATAGCAACATAAGGCATATTCAAACATCGTACAGATAACGGTTTTCCGCACAAAAAGCAATGGCTGAACATCAGTGCATCTCTATATGTGACATTCAGCGAGAAAATTGGTACTTTGGGAAGCTGAATGGCTCCTGCTCCGTCCCACTGTATGTGCAGGACGTCACTGCGGCACAACATTTCAAAAGAAGCAGAAATGAAATCTGTGTTTGCACACTCAGCTTGCTACAGTACAATAACAAGAACCAAGACACTTTTTATCTCTAAATGGGTAATAATGTGATAAGCTAAACTAGGCTCTTAAAAACCCTACCAAGTGCAAATGAGACAGAAGGACCCCAATTGCCCCGATTCATTCTGCTTTTCATTTTTCCCAATCTCTTATTTTTCTCAGTTCACATTATTAGCCCCCAAACGACTCCTTTATTAAAAAAGGAGAGAGGTGGATAAAGTGAGATAGGTCTCCTGAATAGAGGGAAGGAGTTTTCTTTTTCATTTGTTGTTATTTGCAAATGGCTTTATTGTACGCTGGTGGTGGTGGAGGCAGGGGCGCTAGCGGGAAGAATGGCGGAGGCTCTTTTGACACGCAGACATAAAGGGGGGGGAGAGCCCCAACATCTGGTAATTAGTTTCAGCAGGCTTAGCCTAATGATGTAAGCAGATTACTGTCCAACCGACATAGAGAAGATTTCTGTGTGTGTGTGTGTGTGTGCGTTTCAGTGTGTGTGTGTGTGTGTGTGTGTGTGTGTGTCTCTGCGTGGATTAGGTTTATATTACATTGTGGGGACCAGATAAAAACATGTTATTTTGATATTGTGGGGACCATTTTCCAGGTCCCCACAAAGATCTGTGAATGCAATCGAAAAACTAAAAATCGCGTATTTTGTTTGGTTACCTATGGTTAAGGTTAGAGCTGGGTAGGGGTTAAGGTCGTCATGTTGGGATTAGCGTTTTCCGCATAGAAGTAAATGGAGAGTCCCCACAAAGACATAATTACAAACCTGTATGTGTGTGTGTGTTTTCAGAAGGGGGTCCAGATCGTGGCTGGATACAGCCTTTAATGCCTGTGGCATTTCTCAGTGGTCAGAGCAGGGCTGCTGACACCAGCCTGGGGTAAATATGAGTCTCTGTGAAGCAGGCCGGCTCTCTGATTCTGTGCCCCCGTAACAACCTGCTCTGGATCACTCTTCTCTGGCTCTGCTGTCGCCACAAGTAGGTACTGGGGATGGGTGGTGGTGGTGGTGGTGGGGGGGGTTCTTACTGGGGTGAGCCGGCCTCAGCAAGACCGGCGGATTTGTGACCACCTCCCTCACCGACCTCCACTCAGTGACAGACCTGTCAGAGCGGCAGGCTGTGGGGGTGAGTTCAGGAGAGACGGGATCATGGCTCGATACAGAGCCTTCACTTTGCTGAGACTGATTGATCCTGACGGGGGGGGGGGGGGGGGCCCCGGCGCGGGGCGGGGAAACACAGAGCGACGTAGCCTCGGGGAAAAAGAAGAACTGGCTAGGATGTTCCGGTACCTTCTGCAGGATTTAAGTGGCACTCTTTTTCCACATTGCATTTCATACCAGACATAGCATTTTTGATAACAACGTTATATGTTTCCTGCAATGAATACAGCAACATGCTCAAAGAAGCACTTGACACTAAGCATGGCTGTGGTGCAATTTTTGGTTCACGCACAGTTCCAGAAGCTTCTCTTGCTTCTCCCCACACTGCGCGATTGTTCACTGAGGCCGTGACTTTCCCTTTGTCCCTTTGTCATTTTTCTCCTGACATTATCAGTCCTTGACTAGCCTTATCTCCTCAGTATAACATGTGCAACTTACAGACACTCAGATGACAAAATCAAATATTCTTTGAGACTCTCTGCAGTGTCGATATCTGGCCAAGTAGGCAACCGTGTCCTGAAACTGACATGCCGCACTTACAAGCTCTCACAAGGCCGGGCACACTGCAAAGCCACTACACTCGCCAAGCCTGCAGCTATTGTGTCAGCTAGCTGGGGTGGATCACTCGCTTACCTGTCCTGCTTGGTACGGTTTACTATGGAGCACACTTTCAACTCTCCGTCTATCTTCGGCCTCCCATATTCCTCGAGTTTCACCTGCTATTGGCAGTGGAGAAGTTTTTGTTATGATTTAACACTATACACATTAACAGGAGTCCATGATGAAGAGATTTTTTTAAGCGGGTGTCACCATTAACCACATGAAAAACAAAGGGAATATTCAACGGAAATGACAATAAAAATAACTCAATTTTAACATGAGACACAAAATAAACATAAAACACACCAGGGAAATTCATGCAAATTGAAGCCATGAAAATAAATTCATGGTACTCATTTTCATTTTATGCCAGTTCAAAAACATGCCTTCTTGTGGTGTGAATTATTCATTATTAACAACAAAATGAACAAGAAGCGGGAAGATTAGTAAGGAATCAGGGAAACATCCTGACATTTCCCAAGGGACTAATGACATAGGAGAATATTTTATCCAAGAGCGCCTTTATAATAAATATATATAAATATATATATACATATATATAACTAATCCTCTTCTTGACATCACAAGAGAGCTGACTAGGGGTGTTAAGTTTGTCAAAAATGGGGTAAAACACTAGTTTATTCAATACTTACCAGGTTCTCAATTGAGTTCTGAAACTCACTAATTTTTTTCAAGGTTTCATTGTCCCGTTTCACTTCATTGATATACATGGCCAGATCCTGCAGGAAGAAGTACAGGGTGATATGAACCTCAAACCAATAGATACATCACCCTATAATGCCCAGAACAGCACAGTCTAAATTCTGAAGCAGAAAGCTTGCATTGGCTGTCTGGTGTTATCCGGCATGATCTGCTGGACCTTCACGCTGGTTTATCCAATGTAATCTGCTGGACTTTCATGCCGGCTTTATCCAACGTGATCTGCCGGACCTTCACAACCGTGTTATCCAGCATGATCTGCTGGACCTTCATGCCGATCCTCACCTGCATAGCTTCCAGGGCCTCCTTCAGCTGCTGCTGCTCAGGTTGCTCCGTCGAGTGGCTCACCAGCTCCTGCAAAGTGATGTCACAGTCACCCACATACAACACACGTGCGTTGCTGCGCCGAGAAAGCAGCGCTCTGAAAAAGGCAGCTTTCTCGCTGGCTGCCACGAGGCACACGGTGAGCTGCCAGGCTCACAGCGGGAGCCAAACACTCCCAAAGCAGCTGTACTTCCAGGCTCAGCTCCTGCTACAGTTTGCTGACCTGAGGCCAGGAGCGATGGCGCATAAATGTGCACCCACACGGCGTGGGTACCATAAAATCTGATGCTTGTAATGAGATTTAGCCATGGTCTATTTGAATTCACTGTCTTAGTCTCTGGGGGGCACAACTGAATCAGGTTTGATCAGGATATCTGCTTGTTCCCCTCCAGGTCAGCAGGGGGCACACTTTCACTTACACTTATTAGACATCTGTCATTCTCAATTGTGCAGTAAGGAGGCAATTACTACAGGTCTGTATCAAATAGGCCAATTGTTTTACATATGAGTGCTATTTAACTGCACCAAATTAAATAAGTCTTGCCACAGCATATTTGGTCAATGTGGAAAAATTAGATGAATATTTAATGAGTTTTTTTCCCCCACACAAGCCTATGTTCCAGTGAGAGTCTCTATGAAACATGGCCTTACCTTGAGGAGAAGGTGATATTTCAAAACCCGCTGCATGGGCACCACTAGTAGGTCCTGCAGTTTGAATTTCCCTTCCTGGACCTTCATGGTACATTCCTGAAGTAAGTGCAGACATTCCACATCAGTGTCATCAGACATGCTTTGCCCCATTGACTAATCTGTGACATCACTATGGATCACTCAGACATTGTCATTTTTCATCCGAGTCATGCTTCCATTTTGGAAGCTAGAGACACATTATATGGAGGGTGAGAATAACCTTACTGCATCCTCTGATTTGTTCATATAATCTCTCTCGCTAATTAACTGATAATTTAAAACTGATCCCAGGCCCTGCTGCACCAACTTTTATTTTTCTCTTATGTTCCAACCATAAGCAGTGTGAACAGTGGCAGGGTGTTTATAGGGATGAAACTTCATCTGCAATAATAGTCCTGGTTCCAAAGGTCCTTTATTGTAAGTCCCAGAAAATTTAGGGGTCATCTAATGCTGAAGTGAGATAAAGATGTGATAAAGATGTGAGTGAGGTAAGATGTGATATTTTAGAAATGGTGCTTCTTTAGAGGCAAAGTAATGCAAGTGAAGATCATTTCAGTGCAATCTGCACATACAGATACTGCATAATCCAAGTTACCTGCATAATAACAGTGGAGATAGGTCGCAGAGTGATTAGGAACAGATTCTCCTGCCACGTCAGGAGACTAAATGATGGCCATCATACAATAACATTCCTACCTTCCTTCTACTGTAACCAAATAATCTGTGTATCCAAGTTAAGCAATTTTCACAAACTGGGGCCCAAATAAAGACCACAGAATATCTCATCCAGAACCAAAACAGCTGGGCTGGCGTGGTCTGCCAAGAGATCCTGCCATACCTCTAATTTCATCTTGACATCCTCCCTTGTGGTGATCAGGTCATCCAGTGTCTTTTGGGCGGACTCAACATGGCTGCAGTATTGGCCGTAAATCAACAGTCTGCAGAGAGAGGGTTGGGGATGAAGGGTGTGGACACACTGTAGATCATTTGGAACAACATGGCTGAATAACGCAATACTGTTACACAGTCAGCCTTTATTCAAAGCCTCATGCAGTGATTTAACCTTTATCCAAAGCGTCATGCAGTGATTCTACTAGAGCGATTCAAGGTTAGCGGTTCACTATGTGTGCTTGAAGCACTGAAATTACAAGACTGTTTCATCAAATAAGGTGAAACCCCCATCCTTAAATATAACAGCACCTGCAGGTACTGCTGCTCCTGCTGCAGGAATGACAGCAACAAAAATCTGGGAAGTGGTCCCACAGATTTAGATTTGCAGGGCAGGGGGGTCCCCCAAGCTTCTCTCAAGCACCCATAAGGATGGAACGCCGCTCTGAATTCCACCTGACTGCTTCTGCTTCCCCAGTTATCTCTGACCAGTTTCATTATGCTTCAAGGATAAAGGCATGTAAAGGTAAGTGAAGTGCAAAACATACCTTTTTGAAATCTGATGTCATTCCAGAAAAAGAAAACCTCATTTAATTTACTTCTAAAAAATCTGAAGAATGCACTGCATTAAAATATTTTAGATATTTTTTATGGTTCTTAAATCATCTCCCACATTTGTATTGTAATATATTTCAATAAGTTTAAAGATCTTTCTGGCCATATCAGGTAGCTGGTCTAGAAAACAGAACTCATATAGGACTCAAGTCACCAAACAAGATCTCAATACCCGCTAACACCCAAAATCACCGCTATTTGCTCATTTTACTAGTCTAAAATGACTAGGATAGAAATCCTTTTAGAATTAAGTAATACACATTTTTGCAATTTTCACCACGTAAAATGTATGTATAAGAGGCTGGATATTTATCTGGCAGGAGACTCACGGAAAAACCACAACAAACAAACCAAACAGTAAAGGAATCACCAAGTGAGAAAGGCCACTATTCACAATGAAACACCTATTCCTGTTTGCTGTATTTACTTAGCAAATTAAGCCATCCCTGTAATTGCTCTGACCCCTGGCCTCTTAAGCCTATTAGTTTGAAAAAGGATATTTGTACCAAATCGGTGAAACACGGTGAGTGTGACTCATTGACACACATTTAATGCATGTGACAAAAACTAGTGGATGCCAGGATACTGACAGGCAAACAGAGGTGCATAATCAATTGAGGTGATGCCATGCAGGATGCATTCCTGAGTCTCGACTAACTAACTAACATATCAAAGATGGATCAGGGCGTAATATATGGGTGGGGTCGAGCGACAGAGCAAGAGAGATTTAACTAGAAGGCCAATTAGTCTCAATGAGGCTCAGTGGTGTAGCAGTCTTTACTGTACACTGATGGTACATCAGAGAAGTCTTCTCTAATCCCATAGTATGGCATGTTTATGGACTCATGCACAGTATTCCTGGTAGAGCAATTGGCAAAAAAAACCTTTAGGGCTTTTTAAGGGCACAGCAGACATTAGACTCTAGAGGGAAACATAATTTGACATCTGGGAGCATCTGGAAGGCCAATTTAGCAAGGAAATGACATAGCATCACCCAGCGGTAAAATGTGAAACATTTCTCAGACAGAAGTAATAAACGTGAAACTGAAATGGGCAGCCAGATCTCAATAAATCATATCCATGAATGTCAGCGACAACTCAACATGTGAAATGGGAGCTGAAGATCTTGAACTGAATGTCATATTAAAATGAGCACTTTATTGTGAATATCAAAGGTTTATAATGGATTGAAATTACAGTAATAATCATTTTACACCAATTAATTTGCTTTAACAGCCAATTCAGCTGAAAAGTTCATAAAAATCTAGCAACTAATTATCTATGACTTCATGTGGATTCACACAACCATGTCCATCTAGACTGGACAGTTATTTGAGGTTTTCGAGACAGGTATTTTGATGCAGAAATGTCAGCAATTTATAAATTCATTCAGCTTCCCACTTCTTTCACGAATCGTATTGTTGCAAAGGTCACATGGACAAACAACTGAAGGTTGTTTAATTAAACTCGATCTACTCTACCACTGCACTAGTTTCTACTCCCAGTGGTGACGTCATATCAGTACTACTGGGATCTGTTTCATATTATAGACAGGAAAAATTATTACGTCAATTAGTGTGTAATAGTAAGGGACACAGCAAGCACACAGAAAATGGCATGTTATCCACTGACTGAAAGACATGATGTTGGGTCTGGGCCATAATTGCACTCTCTGTAAGATATATAAATGTGTCATAAAAGGTTATAATCATGAATATTTATGTGTATGTCTTTGATCCCTGAAATAGAGAAGGTGGACACTCACGGTCATCTAAATGGAATGCGTGCCCTTCATCTCCCGGCAAAATGTCATATGACCTGAAAGGCTGGCATGTCTGCATTGGCACAAGGAGCCTTTGGCAGGATGGGGCACTTCTAACCGGGGAAGCTGGGACAGGCATGTGGTGGCACTCATACAGGGACATTCAGGGACATCTCAATCAGACACACAGAGTGCATCACAAACAGGGACAACAATGCAGGAGAGGGGACAGCTGTCACACTAACCCCATCTAATGTGTCCCTTAGAGGGCCGCTAATTATGCTCACTGCACACCAGTTAGCAATTAAGAGCCTGGAGGTTTCTAACCGAATGAGGGCCAGGGCGAGCCTGAGTGCTTAGTGCACAATGATGATCAACACCGGCAGGAAATTCATGACGTGTAAATCTGAGCACCTGAGGAAACCTTACGCCCAAGACAGGATGCGGATTCTGCTGGAGGATGGAAAAAGGAAGCTAGTTAAAATGCACGATATCCATCAGAGGCACGGAATGCTGATAGTCGGAATTTCTGGGCTGTGCATGCAAATGAGCAGCGGGGAGGGGACACCATCACAGTGTTTCCCAGTAAACGCACTCACAGTATGTTCCATTTGAACTGGGAAGTCGCAATTTCTGAGTCCCTTGTCAGAAATTTCAACTGGAACGCCCCCTGAAAGTTGGAGGAACCTCTAGAACCCCGACCTCTTACTCCCCTGGCTGTGCCCTTCATGAATAGAAGTGAAAGCTGTAGTTAGATACTGTTTATTATGTCTTATTTGTGTCTCATTATTTCAATCATACACACAGTATGTAGACATGTTGCTACGGTGTTTGTATGCGCACAATACAGCATAATGCGTTATCAACCGGTATTGCTAACAACAGTTAGCAATGAACCTGGCTAGAACTGGTATTGCAATATGGCTTTCAAACTTCTTGTACTGGAATGCAGTCAACTTGGGTGTGATGTCATTCCCAGCTATGACTTCTGAGACAAATGGAATGCAGCATCATAAAAATATTACTTACACAGTAACTGACCCGAAAACAGCCATGAGTGATACTGTGACTCTATATAAATATTATCACTGCTGTAAAGTAGTTAAGAACATGAATATGTGACCTTGGGAGTTCCAGAGGGTCAATCCTGTCCTTCTCTCAAGGAAATAAACTGAATCACCCCCTATCCTGTCCAGGGGGCACCCCCTCCCCCCCCCAACCCGGTACTGGACAATCAGTTACAAGATGGATGGATCGTACCCATCTGTATAAATGGGAAATATTTAGTCACTACGTACAAGATCCATGACCCTGTACTGCAGTTGGAAAATGGTGACTAAAGATTATAAAAGTAATAATACCATTAGGTCTGATTGCCAGTTTGTAGCCATGATGCTATAAGTAAACAGGGAGTCATCTGCAAGTCAGCTGATCTAGCAAAGGATTCAAAATATCAAATGTGAAAACATTGCAAGTCCATTGAGATGCACAGCACAGCTGGGCAGACTAAACTCTCTCAAAGCTTACGATAGAATCTATTCCCAAGGTCATTTTAAGATAACATGATGCAAAATGATAAGTGATAAATCCTTTATTTGCCATTTACACAGGTGTGAGTACAGGTACACTGAAATTCTTCTCTTCACCTACCCCATCTTGCTCTCCGTAGCTTGGGGGTCACAGCGCAGGGTCAGCCAAGGGTCTTGCTCAAAGGCCCACGTACATGTATTTTACAGAGCAGCATCCTTGGATGACTACATTTTATGTGGCTTAATTTACAGTTTGGTATCACGAGGAAAAACAGTAACTATGGTCACACTAATAAGTTTTCATTTAGAAACCCAAAGTTTTTATTTAGCCTTTCATCCACACTACCGTGTATCTATTTCTCTCAGAAGAAACGCTGTCCAACAACTAATCTTTCTGTTTCAGTATGGACTGAACTTTATTACAAATCAAAATTAAGATAAATAATTCAAAATACATACATTGCCCCTTCTAGAATTGTAAAAAAATTTTGGTTGGACAAAAAAATTGCCAAATGACATATTGTGCTTGAGCCACAACAAATACATACTGTAAAATATAAAGTTGGTAAGTGAACTTGCCCAGTGTAGGCTAATATGCATCAAAAGCTCTGGCATTTGCCTTTTACATGGTGCAGTTTGGACTCAATAGTTTTTTTCCCAACGCTAGTGATAATGGTAGTGTGGATGAAGATCTTTTTCTTTGGAAACCCCCCAGAATTTTTTTTAACGCATTAGAGCAGACATAGCCTAAGAGGAAGTACTGTACAATGGTGTAGAATCAAGGGTGTTTCTCATGCCATGAAGAGCTGACAGAGTGCAAATGTTAGCTGACATGCCTTCCTCTTTCTGCACTACATTAGCATAGCACCACCCAGAAGTTCCACTAAGCCTGCGACCAACTTCCTCCTGCACTTTGTCATGGTCCAGGTAAACTCATTAGGAGGTGAACCGTTCTCTTTCCAGGTGCAAGTTTCACTCAATTTTTTTTTAAAGTATACTTTGACTATAACAAAAATACTTAAAACTTTTAGATTTTAGGAAAGGAGCAGCTTCAAGTGTTTATTATTTTTGTTTGCCTACAAACTACACTGCAAGGGAACATGAGTTGTGCATTTGGAGAAGACGTTTAGTTCACACTGTTGTACTTAACTTTTATGTTTGCACTTGTGACCTTCATGTTAGCTTGTCCGGCCATCCTCCGGCAAACCTCTCTCATTAACAAGGTAGTTTTAACTTAGAACTACTGTTGACTGGATTTTGATTCTTTTTTTGGTCTAACTCTATTGCATCATTCTCCATAAACCCTTGATACTGTAGCACATGAAAATGCCAGGAAGATGGCTGTTTCTGAGATAATGGAAGCAATGTGAATGACACCAACAATTACAACACTTTAAAATCAATTATCTCAGGCATCTTGTGCTGGCTTTTTACCAAAGAATTTTTCAAGCAATTTCACTGTCGCAGAAAAATTTTCAATATTCGATTAAAATCACAAGTTTTTCTAAAGTTGTGGGGCACTTCCGTCATCTCGATTGTTTGGTGTAAGATCAGGATAGCTGTCTTAAGTCAGTCCTTTTCTAGTCTTGATGTTTCTATAAAATCAACCATGTTTATTTTTATCATATGTCTTTAGTCCTGGCTCATCCAAATAGTGATGTGGACATTGTCAATAACCAATAGGTGAGCTCTCTCCAGCACCAACAGATGGCAGCAAAGCAGGTACAGGATTTCAGGTATGGTAGACAGACATGAAGGAGTCGCCAGGAAGGCTTCAGAAACCGCTGTTCTCTTAGATCTTTCTCTCCCTGTTCATGCCACCATAGTCAGGTCCACATTCTGTGGTATCTTCTCTTTTTCACTGTTTTATCACCATAAGCTATTGAACACACAAGAGCAGCTGTGGCCAAAAGCTGCTTCTGCTTCAGCTCCCTTGTTCAACAGTTTTTCTATCCCTGTAAATTTCCACCAGAAGCATGATAGGAAATAATCGCCAAAGGAATCTAGTTGCAGTCTTGCAGACAGTGACTCTGCAAGATCCCAAGCTTTTACAAGATCCTTGTCTGTGACAATGAACTCTGTGACATAGTGGGTTCTATTTTGATCTAACGCAAAGCATAAAGCGCAAAGCGGAACAGTTATGGGCATGTCCAGATCCATTTAGCTATTTTGATGGTGAAAAACCAAACTTTGCGGCGCATGATCTACTGTGGATTTGCTATTATAATGGCATGATTGCACGGCAAACAAGATCGCTTTTTGGCCGAGCAAATGGACATGCTCTTGCGTGAGCATGTCATCTATGGTGAGCACCACTGTCCTACCATGCCTTTCGAGTGAAGCAGGCGTGGGATGAGGTAGCAGTGGGTGTTTCCTCATTTTCTAGCATCACCGCATCACCACATCATCCGTGTAGTGCCGAAAACAGTATAATGATGTCAGAAGACGGGGAAAACGGAAGCTCGCTGCTGAACGACAGCAGGGAACAAGGGAACGGGAACTTAATTATGCATGTGTATGTTTTTTATTATTATTTTGGGTCTGCAGTTAGCAAAATATAAGTAAAGTGTGATCTTTGTTCAAACAAAACAGACCCTACAGTTCTTAAATTGTTTTAAAATGTTCAAATAATAGATAATAATGCTGTTATTTTTCTACTGTCACAATTTAGATTCCTTACCAGGCTACAGACTATTCAGCTCTTCTGCCAGCTGATCCCTCCTTGCTTGCCTTGCTGCCGGCGTACACTCCTTTGTTGGCATTTGCACATGCAGTTCAACATCACGCCTTCTGAAGTCCTCTAATGTGTCCTCATTTATGTCCAACAGACATCCATCATACATGGCAATGTTATGCAACACACAACATGCCACAAAGAATGCCATGACCTTCTGAAGGGTGTATTGTAATGTTTCACCTGACTTATCTAAACATTTGCATTCGCAGCAATTCAAATGTCCTTTCAGTTACAGTTCATGCTTATTTCTGATAATGGACTGTAAAGGTTTTTGAATGATAGGGTTTGTTCTTTACTTAATATTTATTGTTTTTCTTTTGGTATTTCATTAACAGTATGATTACGTGAAAGGACCAGATGTACTCTATAAAAATATATAAATATAAGAACAACCATTAGTGCACTTTGAGCGCGTATCTGTGTCGATAACGAGCATCGGGCACACACGTTTCTAAAACGTGCTGTTTAAATACCTTTTAACAATGCGCCACTGACTTTTAATGTGGTTTTTATTGGTCAAAAGTACTATGACACTGCGCTGCCTTAAAATCGCAACGTGCCAACAATGCCCCGGCCATGCCTCATTTAAAAAACAAACACCATTCCTATGAGCAGAAAGTGGGTGCAAAATCAAATGTGAAAATGAGCAATACGCTGGTACGAAACTAGCAAAACCACTTTGCGTCATGCTTTGCGCAGGTGGAAAATAGAGCCCCTTGTCTTTAGATGTGAGAGGGTGTCAGACTTTAATCTTTAAAAAAGTCTTCTCAGAGTCTTTTCAGACTCTTTTACTGTATGCTTAGTGTTGGCCATTCTAATGCTGAGTCCCACAATGTGCCTCTCGACCCTGTCTGTCTGTTGTATATATTCAGTCACATGACTCATCACTATGAAGAGCAGGTGTACCTAACAATCTGGCCACTGAGAGTATGCCAGTATACTTAAAATAAATCAACATGAACTGCTACAGCGACAACAAGCACAGTGGCTCTCATTTGCTGGTTATGGAAAGAACAAAGCAAAAAACAGAAAATCTGTCATTGTAAACACTAAAAGTTGTATGATTTCAGTGCAATAGCTTAGCCTTACATTGGACAATGGAGGTTTCTGCGCTACCGTGACTGGTTATACTCCAGCCTACTGACAGACATGCTCTGTACAAGGACACAGTGCAGTGACAATTGTGTTCTCAGGCAGTTCTCAGGGTGAAGCAGAGCAGTACTGACCGCTCCTTGAAGTCCAGGAAGATCTTGCCCAGGCCATTACCTCCACTCATCATGTTCAAGTCAATGGCTCTCAGCAGAGAGAAATGGACTTTGATCACATCCTGTGGATCAACAACATGACAATAACCAGCCTGTCTCAGCCTGGGACTCTCCACAGATAACAGACAGCTGAACATTCCAGACATTGGAGACAAAGCACAGCGTAACACATAACTGCATGGTGAGATCATCAAAGGAGTGAAAAAGACAAGGCACTAAGCACTGACCACTTCATTAAAACATACTTAGATTAAAACAAACGTACCTCAAGATTAAGAAAAATTGCTCCCATATCCTGCGGGCTTAACACTTGCTTCAAGGGAATCATATAACTCTGAAAAATAAGCATTAAAATGAGATTATATATTTAATTCACATAATAAAACACATTTATTCACAATATTCACAATATTTTATGAGCCAATAAAAGGGCTCATAAAAAATGTTCCAGATTGCATTGTATAGAAAGTTCAACCAGCAATGAAAAAATAGGCAAATTCAAACATAGTAATTCAGAATCAATATATAATATAAAAGAATTATTAATTGCATGTACATCAAGCTAACAAATAAAAACATGTTCATCTCAAAGTGAGAAACTACATAACACAATACATTAGATTTGGAAATGTATTAAAAATGAGTCTCATCAAGGCAGCAACGTTTTAGGGACCTGAGAATTCCTGGGATATCACAGTGCAGTTTTGCTTTAAATGTGTTTATGCTGGCATGATACTGGGCAATTATTCAATAGGTTTAGGTGATGTCCATAAAGGCATGTGTATTTAATAACCTTTCAGCGAACAGAAAATCAGCAGAACTCAGAACCTCACTGAGACAAGGGGGCAGGACCATGATATGAGGGTTTAGCAGGTCAAGTGACCAGTGTTATCCTTGCTCATACATTCTACCTGTCCCTTGGTCTTTCTTACTCCCACTAAATTTGTGCAGACCTTATTGTTTCCTGAATGCATATGCCAGGGTTACTTTGACCTTACTTTCACATTGAAACGACTCTCATGTTCACTATAATGTTGGTCATCTCAGCCCTGTTGTATCTGAAAACCCTGAAAAGGGAAACCTTGCCCCCAATAAATCAGGTCACACAGTCCTATTTCTCCATCCCACATTATATCCATATCGATCTCTTCTTCTCACGTTCATTTCCTTCAGTGTAACTGGCAGCAATAAATTCCACTGCTGACAGGAAGGGGAGTGTCAGAGTGATAAGAGCAATATTGCGCTTTGTGCTGGAGAAGGCGGGGTGGTGCTGAGAGGGTGGGGCAAATGCACCTTCTCAATGTCCTCCAGCGTCTTGTAGTATTTCGCCTCTGTTTCCTGAATTTCAATCATGCAGCAGTTCCTTTTGTCTTCCTCTGTCATGCCCATCTTCTGTTTCACGAACAAGACAAATGTGTCATTTAACGACATAAGCCACAGTAAATGCTCACCTAAGAAACAGAGGGGTACTTTCAAAGCGGAAACATGCAAATATAAAGCTTTATTCCTTTGTGCTGAAGAAATGTCAAAAATGGAACGTCTTGAGCTTATGGAGAGAGGGGAGATCTTAAAAGAAGCATTTGAATACGCACAAAATTAAAGCAAGCACAAATCAACATATACACTGGTTGATTATGCACATAATATATGCATTTGCCCTCAGACATTTCAGAGATCTTACGTTACGGCACTCTGTAGGTATTTGGTCTGTCGGGACTAAAGAAATCGAGAGTAAACAGAACGTCAGCCTGGGGACTACTCAAAGAAGACAGCGCTGGCTGTCACAAGAACCTGCCATGAAAAACCAAGGCTGTCATCCAGACAAAGGAGGGCTGGCATGAAACTCAGGAAGGGGATTCTTCATGTTGGTGCACACTGAAATACAGTTCACGCAAATGGGGACTTAATGGTAAAATAATCATTCAAAGGGGGGCATTGTTATTTTGTTGGAGATTTCAGAGTAGGAATGCAAAAGAGCAAATACAACACCAAATCAGACAGGGAGCTACCTAAACACATGCACATCACACCCACTTGCACACACGATGAACATGGGGCCTACCTGCATGTACCTTATCTGCAGCGTTTGAGAAACCAGAGCAACATGCATGAGGAGGGCACACACCTGTGCAGAAATGCAGGCCCACTGCAATGCCTAAAGAAGCCTTTTCTCACTGGGAAGCACTGCACACACTTTTCAATGGCTCAGGATGCATTATCACCTACACTGCATTATACTGATGGCTCAGAGTGTTTTAATAGGTATCGTTTCTCCTTTGATATGATGCCAATGCTTGGATAGATGCCCAATAGGTCTGTAACTATAAAGTCACTATCCCACTCATTATTCATCTATAAGATGTTGGACTGAGGAATAGAAGGATGATCTTCACCATGAGTTGTAGGTTTGTTTACACCTCTAGTTTGGATGGCCTAACTAAAACAACTTATTTCCTGGCAAAATTACTTTCAACACTGACAGATTAATGGAAGTGTGAAAACACAATAAACAAAAGTAATTACACCAATCAGCTCCCTTGGCAAGGGGCTCCACTGTTGGCTGATAAACCAGTAAAACACTAAGGAGCTCAGCTTACCATGGGCTGCCGAACCTCCACCTTGATGATGTCCTCATAAATATCATCCTCCTCATAGGGCACACAGTCATAGATGTCATCCTCACCAACATCGTGCTCGCTGGAGGAAAACACACACATCAAGGCACGTTAGCATTATTGCTATGACATGTAGCGACTTTGGAGGAAATGGAAATGTAGTGTATTAAAAGCAGTCCGAGTTCCACTTTAAAGGGTCAGTGGTCCCATTACAGAGTCCCAGTGTCTGTCAGTTCCAATCAGTGTTCAGTCTGAAGCAGCCTATCAGTCGATGAGCTCCCAACCTGCCTCTGAATTCCTTTATATCTCACGTAACCGCCGCAGAATTCACAATAGACAGATGGGACTCACTGAAGGAATTGCTTTGAACCTGGGGTACATGTAGCTGCATGGAGCGGCATCTGGGATGCATTTTGAGCTAAAAAGTATATTTGTCCGTATGACACTAAATGACATATGACATTACTTGGTCATGAAAATAGCTTCCATTTAGCAGCTATGGAACACATATTTGTGAAAAATAAAATCATAATATCGTTATTTTGAGGGACTACTTGAATTTGAAATGACTTTCATTGCAAAAAAAGTTACGGGATAGAATAAGGTTAACCCTAATGGTCCATTGTATGGCATACACTTTCAGGATCACATTTCACTTAACGACATGCTTTTGGAATGTAAACACAGGGAGGACAAGCAAACTGCACACACGAGGCTTTAAAAATAATGATTACATGCAGTCTCCACACACACACACAGCGCCTTAAACATAAGGAGGGCATGTGGACTCCGCACACACAGCGCCTTAAACATAAGGAGGGCATGCGGACTTCGCACACACAGCGCTTTAAACATAAAGAGGGCATGCGGACTCCGCGCACACAGCGCCTTAAACATAAAGAGGGCATGCGGACTCCGCACACACAGCGCTTTAAACATAAAGAGGGCATGCGGACTCCGCACACACAGCGCCTTAAACATAAAGAGGGCATGCAGACTCCGCACACAGGGCCTCCTTTGGGAATCGCACCCATAACAACAGAGGTGTGAGGTTGCCCACAGAGCCACCACACTCCCCTCAAGTCATTCTTTATTTGTTAGTCTTTATTTTTAGTGTTGCACATTATTTATTTTCAGTCTTGTTATAGAAAAACACTAATTACTGATTTCAATGACTGACAGAATCTCTACTCTATTTTAATTCACCACAGACCATTGCAATTAATCTTTTGGTTTACCTTGGCAGCCATTTTTATTAAACTGACACCCAGCCGGGTTACACTGGCATTTTCTGCATCAGGCCTGAGATTCTCAGCCCCCCGACACCCTGTAAGCATGTCTGCCTGACACCTGTCTGCCACACTGTGTGGCAGGTCCCCTAGACTGATGGAGTTGCAGTGTTACCCTTCTCTTTGTCTAAGTGGGGGTGACAGCCATGATATTCCTCGCCCACAGGGGATCAGTCGCAGCTCTGGAAAAACGCTCACTGACGGAGAGACAGCTTGACATGCCTTGTTCCTGTCGATTTCACAGAGGCAGCTGATATAAGGCATCAGTTTTCTTGTAGACCACTGTCAGTTTTTGTTGCCGCAAAAAACACTCCAAAAGCCTGAAGTAACCGCCTGGACCCACCCATGTCAGATGCACTGATGCGTCCAGCTGGCCGTACAAAGCAGTTTCAACTACATATGTAAATCCTCAGGGAGACGACTAAATTTCATGCTCATATTTAAATGTCTTATAATCTACATAACATAAAGCGCATAACAATAATTGGACAGATAGTTCAGCAGGAAACCACTTCCTGTTGACTAAGAGGAAGTAACTGAACAGGGCATCCCATCCGTTCGTTTTCCATGGTCAAACCAATTTCCTGTTTTCAGATAATAACTTGCGATTGATGTGGGCCAGGCCTTGGCACGCTGCCCTTAGCATAGCTAAGGATGGGTCACCTGTCATATCACACAGAGGACAAAAAATGCAGGCCACTCTCAGCTATATTCTGACCATATTTTGTATGGGGGAGGCGGCTGACACAGTTATCATCTGACTGTGAAAGGGAATGTTTATGCAGAAGCCCCAATGTGAGAACTGGGGGAAAAGACCAAGAGTGAGCAGAAGTGATAGGGGCTGAGCCAAGAAGACCCGAGGCTGTCAGTGCTGACAGCGATTTCCCACCAGAGTTTAGCATCTGCATACTTATGCAGTCAGCTGGTGTTTTTCTCCTAAGTCCCTTAATATTTTAATTCTTGGAAACTATCTTACACTAGAAAATAGATTTCAACATTTAAAAATTCTGCATCTACCAATCTGCTTTTCATGGTATAGATTATATTTAGCAGATGTCTTTGTCCAAAATAATTTTCTTAATGCATTCATATATTTTAATAATATATAATAATTAAAATATAATTATTTATACATTTAATAATTTCAGTTTAAATGTGAATATTTCATCTGATAAAAAAAAAAACTTTATTCTGTTCCTTGTTCGTCATAAGAAAAAGTTTTCATTTTAATGCTAATGTTTTTATTTGTTATCAGATATATCTTTTAGTGAATGCTAGCTGTAAAACATGATGGACAGACTCACTGCAGGGTAGTCCTGTTTACGCCATTAATCATAAATATGTCTAATACAGTACTGATTAATTCCAGACCATAGTTCTCATTTCAGAGCAGATCTGCAGACGTGACCCTGTCCACAAAAATCAGCTCAAAATCCACCAGAGAAAGTTTCATGACAGCCGACAGGGTGTCCATCAATTTAGTCATCTTCTTGGATAAATCACAGCAGACAGCCTGATAATGTCATCCTATTAGTACAGCAATGCAAACAGAACAACCACACATGGAGATGAAATGAAACCATGGCAACTGCAGCAGTAAAACATTTAATTACTAGACTAACTGCAATCTCGGGCGAGTTTATGCATTCCCTTCATGCACACCACTCCTTGCGAGAACTTGAAAAGCGACTGTGTGTCTAAACTCGATACCACAGTAGTGAGCCCAATGAATAGCTATGAATAGCTTTGTCAAAAACTGAAATTCATACCAGACTCATTTATAAGGGCAACATGGTGGTGCAGGAAATAGCACTGTTGCTTCACACCTCTGGGTTTGAAGGTTCAAATCTCACCCCTGATCTGCGTGTGGTGGAGTCTGCATGTTCTCCCCCCATTATGAAGGGTTTCTCTGGGCTGCTGCCATAGCCCAAAGGCATGCAGTTATGCAAAGTGGCATTTCTAAATTGCCCATAGCAAGTGATTGTGTGTGTGCCCTGTGATGGACTGGCACCATCTCAGGGTGCTTGTCTGCCGTGCTGCCTAGGATAAGCTCCAGCCTCATCACAACCCTGAACTCTACATGCATTGAAAATTGAATGGATGGATTAACTGAATCACATAAGTATATATGTTTTATACAGAACAAAGTAGCACTCCTTAAGAGGCTACAAACACCATTACAAATGCAAAAGCAGAATTATTTTATGGCTCATGATATTAAAAGCCTTAAAAGTACTTAATGTGAGCAAAATAACAGGTGCTTTGGATGAAATTACTCTTATTGCTATTCATTAATATAAAGTACTGCAAGAATCTTCCATGGTTTTATACATGATCACAAGAGCGCAACAACTAAGAGAGATCTCCCCTATTGAGGTCATGTTTCCATTTGAGGTGCAGAAGTTTGCTTGTTCATACTGACTGTGTTTGCACGGTTTGAAAATGATGTGTGTGACGACCTCATCTGCTACTTGCTTTGTAGAGAATAACAATGGGTTATCTGAATTTTTCCATTCAAAAGCTAAAGAATGGTAAATACAGCATGACTTGCCTAAAGACAACGTCTGAGGAGCACCCATCAGGGCATCAAGCTGAAGAGGGGCATATTCTGATGGGCCAGCCTTAGTGTGGATATTGGAAGCGCTGAACAGGTATACGATGATACCGCCCCCAATCACACAACCTTCCCCTGCAGGTAATTTATTGCATGCTCAGGATATATCATTACACTCTAAAATGTGGCTTCCAGCTATGTCCCCAATGAGTGCAGACAAAAAACAAAAAAGACAATAGTGCCTGTACTTCATAACTCTGCACGTGGATGTGAAAATGTAGGAAGCAGAGAAGATACTGGGAACAAAGGAGAACATTGCTGCAATATTTCGATTGGCGGGCCGATTCCACCCAGAAAAATCTAATCTTCTCAAATATGCCACAGGATTTGTGGAGGAAGGAAACTCTGTTTATTGATGGAACCAGAGTGGCTGTAATATCTACAAATCACAGCAGACACCACAGAGTGGAAAACAATCGTAAAAATATTACGAAAGCCCCAGACAGAGAAAACAGCAGAGAAAGGACAGCTGAGTAATCCAGCGCTAATTATCTATAGTGATGCAGGCATACAGCTGCTGGGACACTTGTGTTATAACTTAAAAGGATATTTAAAAAATAGGTGAACTTGTAAAACAACATGGATCAGTGTTCACAACGGATTTACCTTTCATGCTGATGATCAACAATCTCCAGGATTTCTAATAAAGTCATTGCATAACTTTTGACTGTTAAAGTATTCCTGTTCCAAATTCATACATCTATACATTAGACAATAAAGACAATATACAATCAGCTCACAACAGGTATTTATAATCGAAGATAAACCACTATGTACGATAAGTAGTGATTTGCATTTAAATGAGAAAAGAACTTATTGCAGGTCATGTTTTGTTAAACCATTAAACTTTTTTCTAAGTGAGAAAATGAACATTTCCATCTTTCCTCTCCCAACATTTGATGAGCAGGAGTTTAATACTCTTCCACAAGACATGTGTCTCTACATTCTGAGAGCTCCAAGGATTCATGGGAAAATGAGAATGAGAAATGCAGAGTAATAAGTGGATGACTGCAATGCAATTATCACAGAACAGAAAGCTATTTTAGAAGGTTAAACCCACTGCAGATGAAAGACATTCAGGAAGACACAGGAGACAAGCTACAAGTAAGATCAAAGAAATTTTGAACATTTGCACAGTGCATTGTCCTTTCCAAAACAGCAATGTCTCCATTTAAGGTTAGGGCTAAAACATTAACATTCATTGTTATTTATTTAAATTATAAAATGTATTCATTTTAATTATTACTTATTCAATGTGGTATGATTGTTGGTGCCAGACATGGTGGCTCCAGCATCTCAGAAACAGTCCCCTTCCTGGGATTTTCATACAATAAACTGTCTATAGTTTAAAGTGACTGCCATGATGAACAAAAGTATCTAGTTAGTGGCATTTCTGTGGGAGTAAAAAAAAAACAGTTGTCAGAGGAGAATGGCCAGACTTATTCAAGCTAACAGGATGGCTACAAAAAAAATAATAAAAGCTAAGTACAAGATAAGTTTATAGAATGGCTTCACAGAAAGTTATGTACTTGCCAGGCGGTTCTGGAGGAAAAAGTGGGTCCTATGCTGTACTAGCTATGCGTACCTAATAAAATGGCCACTAAATGTGAATACAGTTTTCTGTTCACTGTGCATATAATATTCCATTTGGGTATTACACACCTAAAACACAGAGAGGGTTAAAGGGTTTCAAACGGCTCAATTAACACGTTCAATTGATCCTGTGTAACATCCATAATATTATGGATTTCATAATGGGATCAGTGCAATTACACTTATAACCATGGTAAAGCCTAAAACTGGATTTGTAAGAATGGACAGACATCTGCCAAACATGTGGAAGAATGAAAGGCAGCACAAAATGTGGGAACACAGGAAAGCGAGGTGGAACATGGTAGAATTCTAGTTAAAAAGACCAAGTAAGCAGAAAACCAGAAATATTCTCCTTCTGAATACGTTTCCCAAACATGCAGCCAGGCTTCCATATACCCATCTATCGTCCGCCCGCTTATCCTGGTCAGGGCTGTGTGGGGCTTAACTGACCTGGCATTAAATCTGCCAATACAATCAAGTATCTGTATTTTTGAATAAATTTCTTAACTTGTTGTTTTCAGAATGTAAACATAACATACATCAATGTAGACTCTGCAATGGAATACCCAGTCAGACACCCCACAAATCGAAACGCGCTACTGCTCGAGGCTGGTCTATTCAGTGTTCATGATCCATTCTTACAGCCACGTGAAGTAAATCACACTTGTATAATTAACATTTTATTATTGTGTTACTAGGCAGATGCTCTGAATCGTTAAAACAGAAGTTCCAGAAGCATTTCAGGACATGTCCCTTTCTGATGGGAACAAAGCAAGTTCACCTTTTCAGATGGATGTTCCACATATCACGTGTAACCATCATGTACTGTCTGACTGTCCATATGAGGTTTGAAGCCCAGGGAAGCTACAAGCGACAGGGAAGCCTAGGACGTAACTGAGTTCACGGCTACCTTCACCACAGGGCCACATTCCGGTCCTCAGTGAAGACTTACAATGTGTTCTTCGAATACGGACGGCTTTAGCAGCCCCCGCGATTGTTCTGCCATTAAACTTACAAGCAGCAAAATCAGGATTTCATTCACACTGCCATGTTCACAGGCATGCTTTCAACAGAGGCACCTCCCCTTTGTGCCTTTCCCTTCTCATCATATTCGAGCTGTCCACTATCTTCAATCACTGTAACGCACATTTTATTCTTCCAGGAATGGGGCAGTGGGGGTCGAGGGGGGTGCGATCCGGTTCATCAGCCACTGAGATAAATGACACCCATGTGGGCACCACACCTAATTAATCAGAGGAGGTGAAAGAAGAGCCTGTCACCATTTCAACCCCCCCATCAACCCACAAAGTGATACCCTTCGCTAACATGCAGGTGTAACTATGGAAACCCCAGCAGTGAAAGATTTGATGTGCAAGTAAACAAGCAGACAAGGCCTCAGCATGACAGAATGCTCTCCCCTGAGACTGCCCGCTTCCTGTGGATGATTCCCCGCTGGCTCCCACTGCCGGGGCAGATACTCACTCAGCCAGCTCCTCCAAGCTCCGGTACACATCCTCCTCGTTTTCTGCAGTGTCCTCTGACGGAAAGGGCCTGGAGCACAGTTCAAACCAGACACATGTGTTAGTTCTGACTCTTGGAAACACTCGAATGATCTGAAAATAGCAGGAAGGAACATCCGATAAAGTATTCTGACAATTACAATCAAAATTATTGCGTTATTTCAGTTCCATCAGCAGTTTAGAAACAAGCAACTAAAACCCCTCTTTAGAATGAGTGCATGAACACAATCAAGACTGCACTCATTTCTCTCTTTGAGATTAACCCAGCTTGTTATGGTGTTAGTGGTTTTCATTATATAAGCCCTTGATAAATGTGCATAGTTACTCACAAATATCACACATACATTAATTAAAGCTATTCAAATTCTAATTTTAATTTACAACGTTTTCATAAACCAAACATGTTACTAAATAAAGTATCACGTGTCTATTAATAAAGAGGCTGAGGTTGGCTTTGGGTAATTGTCACAATGCATTAGAATAGTGTTTCTCAACTGGGTCCGCAGGAACCCTAGGCAGTACACATTTTTGCTCCCTCCTACCTGGAGCTGGGAGGGAACAAAAAATGGACTGTCTGGCAGGGATCTGGGAGGGAGCAAAAACACGGACTGGCTCGGGGTCTCTGAGGACCGGGTTGAGAAACACTGCATTAGGATCTCAATCATGCATTGTATGTAGAGACGTGGGCCTCGCATTACAATTAGCGAGGGCTAGGTAAGGCTGTGTCACCCTGAAAGGAAAATGGACGGACATACTCAGCAGAGTTCACCAAGAACAGTCATAATTAGGTATGTTCTTCTCGTTCCCTCTTTCAGTTCACCAATTCACCAACACCTCCTTCCTACCATACTTTCTGTTAATCAAATAAGAAACTGAAAACCCACTGCATCTGCCAAATATGAACATACCCTACAGGGCTTTTCCCTTTTCGGCTTTGAGTGAGTTTTCTGTTATCTTATCTCCATTTGTAGCGGTGTGCCAGAAAACAGAGTTCTGGCTTTGATTATTATAAAAGCGGCCTTTTTTTTCTTGGACCAATTACTGTCACTTTCCCTTGTGCTTTTTTGAGGTTTCATCAAAAGTAAACAGTGACCAATGGCCATACTACAGCAGGAATTTTATGGTCTCTAATTAATAACATCATATTTTACTGTGGCAAAACAAAGGATTCACCAATTCACAGTAGCTGGTCTTACAGAAAACTGTAGCTTATCTATAAGACAATTTGTTACTTCAGATACACCATGAATCAGAACCTCTATATATAGTGCTATATACATCAAGGATTAATTGTTATGACTCTAACATCCATTCACCACTGATCCACTGAGTCACTGGGGGTGGGGAGGGTGGGGGCGGGTGAGACTGTCTTCACTGTTTTGGAATATAATAGTTAACTTCAAAAACAATGCACGCCTGAAATGACCAGGTAATATCTGACAACTACAAAAGAATTAAAATAGCCAGTGAAACATTGCTTATTCATCTGTCAAACATATGAAGCCCATAACAAAACTGTATCTTATTGCAATAATGTTCATCTGATTGAACCTACTTTCTCCTGAATTACTTCCTGCTGTGATGCCCAAAGCCAGCCATCCATCCATCCATCCATCCACCCATCCATCCATAAGATGGAACCGGCTCCCAGGATATTGAATCAAATTGCTTCAGAGGGAAATCACAGAGAACTTCTCATTTCCCACCTTCAAGATGTTGTCCTGCTAAAATGAAATCCTTACCGGTTTATTTAAACCTATTGAACCCATCTGGTTCCACTCACCCAATATGACGTTTTTATTGAACCTCAAACTCAAAAGCAGTTGTCCTCACATTTTAATTTCCATTCTTCTTTGCCATTTTCACCCACTGATGTCTTACTTCAAGATAATTCCATAGATCCCTCTGACACGCACTGCAGGTCTGTATGCTAAATAAAGTGTGCTTGGGTGATTCCCTGTCTTTACAAACCCGAAGGCAGCTGGCCAGGTGAGACGGCTCCCATATGCAGAGCAAGTGAAGGTGCTGTACCAGCTTGAAAGGGCTAGAAAAGTCTCACAAAGGCTGGAGGCAATACGGCTGCCTGTTCAATTAAAAGGTTCTCTTTACTTTTGATTTAACGTTACTTTAATATCATTCACTTCAGGGCAGCACTGCGGCTCAGTAGGTAGCCCTGGTGCCTCACACCCCCAACCTTGGGGATTTAAATAACACCCACAGTCTTGTGTGCAGTAGGCATGTTCGTGCCGTGCCACATGGGTCTCCCCTCTAGGCAAGCTGATTTCCTCCTACTGTCTAAAGACATGCAGTTAGACAAACTGCCATGAGTTTGTGTGTATATGTGCCCTTTGATTGATTGGCGTCCTGTCCAGGGTGTACCCCAGCCTTGTGCCCTATGCTAGGCTCTAGGCCCCCAACAACCATCTTTAGGGCAAGCGGCTGAAAGGTCGATGGATGGATTGATGGGTTGATTGGTTGACTGATTATAAATTTTGCATTTATTCATCTGTTATATAGTTTATCTCCATCAAATGTTGAAGTTCAGAGAAAAAGTTTCTTTAATCTTATTTCAGGAATAACAGCAATTTTTCAGCTGGCATATCTCCCCAGCATCTCTCTGGCATATAGATTTAAGGGATTTAAAGACGTACCTGATCCCTTTAATGTGTGCAATGGAGTGATGGGAGATTCTGGACAGGCAAGAGATTACCTAAAAGAAAAGACAGTTTAAGTTCAGCAATCAGTCATCTAAATATAAAAAGATGCATTAGCACTTCAACTGAAAGATTCATTGTCACATTTATGAATGCAAGTGATGACCAGGGACTGTGAGTCAGCCTCTAAAGGTGTGTAAATAAGTTGTCAGCAATACACGGGCCTCAGTGATGCATTGTGACAAGCAGCCTGAGGATTCAGCTAAGGCACAAAACTCATTTATATTTATAAGGCTTGTTACAGAAGTATCACAAGTCCCAAAAGTATCCTCTTCCAAGCATGGAACCCCTACTTTGACTTATCTGCTGTTTCCAGAAGCAGATGGCATGAAATCATCTAAAAGCCAAGATTAAAAAAAATCTGTAATGGGCTCAGGAAAAATGTACATGTTATGATACATAATAAAGCACCACCTATGTGAAACGCAATGCTTATGAAATTTACGCAGTTATCGGCTGTGGATATATTTCAATTATTATTTCATAGATTAATACGGTTTATACAGAGAACGCAAGGAAGGTGGAATCCTATAACCGAAAAGCGGAGTGTTTAGGCCCCAAGAGTAACTCAGCATTTTCCACAGCGTAACATAAAAGGAAGACAGAGGCCAGCAGCCAGTCCTTCAAGCCTCTCTTACGCTGTTCAGTGCTCTGTATTATCTTCGATAAGTAGAGTCTGAAATATTTAATTTAGCATTGTATTGCTCTCTGCACGGCAGGGTTGAGCACCATTCAGAACCGAATTGAGAATGAACCTAAAATTAATTAAAGTCTTTTTCCTGTTATTCCAATTCAAATTCCAATTCAACATCCTGTGGGGTGTCACCAATTCAATTCAAATTCCAATTCATGAATGGAACGGGATACAATAAATAAATTCTGAATTTTGTACAATCTAGCATGTGTTTAAGAGAAAGTGCTGCACTGCTAGGTATATATCATAACGCATTGTATACGGAGGGTGAGAGAAGGTTTTTGTGGGAAGTCAGTGCGGAGACTGTCACATGCACTTACTTTTGACCAAAATAAGCAAATGCCATTTAGTGTAAAAACAGAGAATAATGAAAGCAGAGCTTGCACACACATGTTCGAAGAAGATGGGAACATTTTGCAAAAGGACACTACACTCTCCAATCACACCCAGGTTCAGAATCACAGCTTTCAGTTAATGAAGAAGGAAAGTCATTTTGACAGACTTAACCCAACTATCAGGCACATTCAGGCAGTTTGATGAAGACGGCCAGCTGGAGGTCCGTCGGTGCAGAACAGGAAGCTCCGCGGAGGCTAATCGCTAGCTGAGTGTTGCCACTCAGGGCCGCCACACTCCATTAGTAACTCCTGGTCACGGGCTCCACCCAAGCGTTCAGCAGCCCCCCGCTGTCAGCGGTCCGTAAGTCCCTGGTAGCCGCACCAGATTAATGCTGGTGTGCTGCAAAAGTTTACTCTTCACATTCAACATGTCTGCAATCGATTCCACTTCTGCAGATTTCTGTCACTCAAACAAACGAGACAATACTAATTTCCCCCGTCACCATTACACATGGGGATTATCTGCTCCCTGGAACCAGTAACTAGACTACAAACTGCGGCAATAAAATTTAATTCCCAACCTTTGATTTCCTAATCAGATTGATATAAAATATTTAAGAAGATTTAAAATCATGTATATGAAAGACTTCCCAAATTCCAGTCAAAAAGTGTGGATACCGAAAAGCAGGGCCGTTACAGTTTGATGTGCTTTACAGCTGAAAGTGAGTCATCCGTACAATATTAACCGGCTCACTTGTTTAAAGGCCATGCCCTCATCATCCATAAAGAGGAAACTATTCCGGATTTATTTCCCCTTCGCTGCAAAATGCATTTCCCAGTTTTTATATCCCAATGCGGCTCCGACTGGTGGACGGCAGCAGGGGAGAGAATGCAGGCTGTAGACTTAACAGGAGAAACAGGGAATTACAAATGCAGGCTAGTCAAAGGCTACGACGATGGTTAAGATATAAAACACAGATATACAAATGACAACAGTGGAATTACAGCCAGTGCTCAGGCTCTCCTTTGTTTACCGCGGTACTGCCCTCCTCACCACCAGCCCTCTGAAATCATCCTGAATAAGGAAGTACTGGACACCCCACCATAAATTATGAGTATACATAGTTTTAAATCTCTCATATATGCCTAATAAAATGTATAAGTCCAACATATACAACCTTGTAACTTTGAGTTGTAGTTGCCAGGTAGTTACTGCTGTTTTTGTGAGATGTGGTTATAGCAGCACAACCCGGAGCATTAAAAAAACCCATCACGATAAATTTTATCTTCGTGAAAAAGTGGAACGGGGGTAAATGGCATGCTGTGGTCTTCCTCATAAAGGAACATCGATGCGGAACCCGCCCCAGAGGACGACAATTGATGTAACAACTGGAAGTTGAATGCGGGGGGTCCGTGGACAGTGGCGGAAGGGACCGGGCAAGGTGCCCGTACGGCAAGCTGTTCCTGCCGCTGTGCTGTCAAGCAGATGCTGGTGCGAGGCTTGAGGAAAGAGACAGCGGACGTGCAAAGGCATAGTATGGAGACACGTCGGTAGCAGCTCTCCATGTTGTAATGGCGTGAAAACAGATGGAGCTGTGAAGGTGTTCAGAGCACAGCTGTCATGACGCCTCCGTGTAGAGCTCCTATACTCAGGGGTCCTGCGTTCAATTCCAGTGTAAAAGCTGGAGAATGTTCACTGCTGATCAACAGGGCTGGTGAAGAATTATACAGATACCCAGGCATGATTGCTGATTACTGCTGGACTGAAATGTCCTACTCAAACAACTCAACATAATCAGACACATGAAAGCTGTACAATGCAACAGGTGTCAAGCTCTGGCAAACTGCCGGCCTTGAATTACCAATTCACTCCGTAATGCAATGACCCCTACATTTCTGTGTAAAGGTTTATGTGCTTTAAAGTAAAAATGCAAACACGAAACGCTACCATAAAAGTGGGAAAGCACCATTAGCTGAGTAGGAAATGTGGCCCTGCCAGTTGTGCACTGCCGCTCTTGTGTGGTGGGTATTGGCATAATCAGACTCCAGTCAAAACAAAAGCACCAGGCCACCAGTTGCTCGTTCCTAAAGAACAGCTCACATATTCTGTCGTATATCAGCCATCACTCCAGTGTATGCCAGGCCATTAACCAGCTGCTACTGCTCTTAAAAGCACAGGCTATGCTAGTCTCCCTCTCTCTGGGCTCACACTCAGTGGTCTTTTTCTGTCTAGTGGTCTTCAGGATAATCCCCAGTGAGAGCACTCCAAAATATGAGTTCCTGCCTGGTTGACAAGGATGCGGACAGTGCATTCTAGCGTAGAAGCAGTACGGAAGACAGGACTGTCCCATTAATACCTAGACACACAAGAGCTAAGGACCAGAGTACCTGCGAATATGCCATTTAATCAAAGGCATGTGATATATGTTAAATAATCCATCAATTTTATCATAACACTTATTTTTCATGTGATTCCCAAATCTGAAAATGTTTGGATGCAGTGATGCCTGACAGTAGACCAAGGTGACACTGTGCGGAATCACTGGGCCTTGTGAAGGGTGTGTGAGCACAGACGACCCAGATGTGAAACTGGGTCAGGAGACAGCCTGGTCAAAATGACATAAAAGGACCACTCTGGAGGGGAACATCCAGCCTCCTCAGTGGACACCTGGGGCTGCTCTCGATGCCCTCGGAAATATGGGCTCTGTCATTCTTGGACGTTTGTCTAAAAGCTGATGTCAGGGTTAGTATCAGAAGACATATATTATCATGGTAGTTTGGAGGCATCAATGAGCCCCTGAGAGCGGCCCTTAATGAGCTTTACTTTAATAGGAACGGATAAATGTCCACATTTGTTAATGAAGTAAATGTAATAAGCAATCGTATAAAAACAAACACTAATTATTATTAGTCCTCCTCCTATTATTAGTCCTAAATATTGTATATATTTATTCTACATATGATTGAGGCTATATGAGGCACTGCAACAAAATAAAATATCCATCCATCCATCATCCAATCACTTATCCAACAGAGGGTTGCAGAGGCAAAACCAATATTTTATAAACCCTACATACTATTAAGAACATTACTCAACAATGCTAAGACTATCCAAAGCTCAGGCTCAGTGCTCATATGCCAGAATATTAGCTGGCTCACTCTAGCGTCACTTTTTTATTGCCAAGTGTGAAATGTCTGATTAAGAGCACGATGTCTAAAATGATCTTAGGAAATAAGAAATACCTTTGGAGAATTTCACAGACACCTATTCATAGACATAATCTCCTTTGTAAGGCACCAGAAAGGCAATAAAAATAAAGGGCTTTGCTATGTTTAAATTTATCCTCACAAGCTGGTCTGTTTATTTATTTATTTAAATGAATTCAAATTATGAAATACAGCTCAAAATCAGAGATAGCCATCCCAGTATATCTGAACATGCTACTTACATACTCATGCAATAATTAGCAATAATTAAAATGATATAACCACTTGCACCTTTTTACAATTACAGTACATTTTGATTAGGGAAAGGGGACTTATTTTCCAGCTCAAGAAAGACAGTGATAAATCTTTCCATAAAATGCAATGGTAATTGGGTTTTTAAGTTAGAAATGTTCTTCTACAAATAGGATTCCAGTAATGGATTAGGTCCAGATATTGAGGGTATCTGCATCCCCGCCCCTTTATGATGGAAATGCCCTTGACGGCTACTTTATGTATGAACGGTCCAGATATATTAGACTGATTAAGTAACAGTAAGGTGGAGCACCACAAACACAAGGTTGGCTGGGAATTGATTTCCAGACCCCTGGTCTAAATCAATATCTGAATCATAACACAACTACCAAGCAAAAAGGTTACAAGAGATATGAAAAGAAATTATGCAATCAAAATAAGCCACAACCACATGTGATGGAATGGACAAGCTTTGCTGATTTGTAGGGGAACAAAGGGCCATTTTTGGGGAGGAACTTGTACGGATATCTGCAGGCACACTAGGTGTATCCAGGCCCCTGCTTAGACTGTTTCCATGCTTTGTTCTTCAAACCCCTCCCAGGGGGATTTCCAAAACCCCTTATTATTTCGAAAGTTTTACCAATTTATATCAGAAGTGGTGTAGTGTTTAAGCATCTTCAAATCAGCTATGTATTTGCCTGCAAACACTGGAACCTCAATATTCTTGTCACAAATCCAGCCCTTTCACCATCCGTAATGTCTGTCATTCCACAATAAATCCAATATTGTTTTCCCAGCATCTCAATATGCAATATTCTCCCAAATGAATGTATAGAAAAAGATGCAGCAGGATCAGCGAGAATGAAGTGTTCTCACTCCAGACGCTAATACAAGTTCAAAGTTCAAAGTCGTCTATGGAAGCCTGAAACATATATGGAATATGACTCCATGACTATGTTCCACAGACAGGATGTGGTCTGCCAAGTTCTCCAAAGCTCACTGGTGAACCAAGGACATTTTTATTAAAGGTGTTAAGAAATGGCAGCCTTACCCTCCCACTGACATTTAAATACCACTCAAGAAAATCACCACACTCACTCCATTTAAAAGAAAAAGGCTCAGCCCTGCAGAGCTTTTCCTGCAGAAATAAACAGCCCACTGTCAAATGACTACACAAGAAAATACGGTCATGACTGGGGAAGTCCAGCTGTGCATGGGCAGGAAGGAATTTACCTTCAGAAGCTATGTGAAGAATGTTCAGCTACACACGGATGTACACAAGGGGACAGAACAGACACGACTTCCTGCCACATGCAAGGTTCCCAGTCAAGGCCAGAATTTTCAAATGGTTTTCACTTTTGCATGCAGCACTGCTAACACATGTAAATGCATGCGGCAGCTCTCTCTCTCTCTCATGGATCATTTTGCCAGAAAAACTTGGACCTGAAAAACAACAGAATCTCAAGGAACCCTTCTCAAAGAAGGAAAACACTCAAAGATAAAACGGGCCAACGGCAAGCTTGTAGAAGGCCGTGCACGTAGGACCCCTGGAAAAAATAAAACCAGCCAGGAAAGGGCACATCGTGTTTGGAAAACCATAGGGAGGGGTGTGTGTGTGACACCAGAGGACAGTCCCACTCCATTCTAATAATGTTTGCTTTTTCTGGGCCTCCAAGATGTTGTTCATTAATATACCTGTTGAAGCATGTGGTGGGCTTCACCCAGGGTAAGCAGTATGGGGGGTGGAAGGGAGTGTTGAGGAGTGACTGGTGTTAAACATACCTGAAACATACTGTATGCACCACAGCGGTTAGTCAAAATGGACCATAGCTGTCAGTCAAAATGTACCATAGATGCTAGCCAAAATATACCTGTAGCTGTGAGTCAAAATGTACCGTAGTTGCTAGTCAAAATGCACCGTAGCTGTTAGCCAAAATGTACCGTAGCTGTTAGCTGTGCCACTGAAAATGTGGACAGAAATGACACTTAAACTGTCAAGGCATGCTGAAAGCCCACCTGGAGGACACGTGGGCCAGTTAACTTTGGTGCTGAGTAGAGCAAGGACATGTTACCCTTTAGCTACTGGGAAGGGAGGTGGGAGGGGAAAAAAAAAATTACACATGTGAATGTTATAGGAAAAATTAGGTAAACAGACATTCACAGTGATCCTCTATGGGTAAATCCACTAGTTGTGCTATATGCCCATATGGGAAAAGGAATCATCCCAATATGCATACACTTAACTAATTTGATAGTCAATTTGAACTAGCACGAGCTTTGAAAATTCTTGATTTCTTGAATTCTTGGTTTTGGCATATGATTGTTTTCAAGGGAATTAGCCTTTCACATCCACTGTCATTAGGTTCCAGTTAACTGACATTTATTTCACAAGCCTCTAAAAGCAGGGGTCATATTTAATATTTTTTGCACCAAAAACATGTTCATGCAGTGCTTTAAAGGGAAAATGTGCACAGTCATAAATAACTCAGGATACAGCAATTACGGCTAATAGCTCATTGTTACCAATCATTAAAATTGCCCTGTGAGATGAGTCTATCACAGGGCAACACCTGATTGGTAGATTATGGTCAACTTCAGAAACAAGAATGGCGATTGCTCTTATGTGGTTTCAATATGTGGAATCAGTCTCCCCTTACTCTGACTTTGACTCGAGCCTATCAACAACACAAAGTCTTCTCTACAGATCCCCTGAGAACTCCATATCCAGGAGGAAGCTGAGCAACACCCTGAGCAGACATTTGAAGGAAGCAGACAAGATCCATCACTTCACTCGCGCACACAACATGCTGTTCCCAAGGGAATTCTGGGATGTGACCCCTGAGTTCATTGATTCATACTGTCACTTAATAATTCATGTGTCCATGTGTCCTTGTTTTCAAATTTTCATAAATTTCCGATTGATTTAAAAATGAGATTTATGCTTACACACACAGACATACACACAGCTGTGGAAAAAAAACACTCTATATTTCAAAAAAAAATCTGCATTCTTAAATCCTGGTTTAAACCTTTTTCCCGCAGCAGGTTGCTTCCAGTCTCAACGTTTCTAAGACAGCAGTACCCAAGATCAAGGTGAAGTAGGAGACACTGGCAAATGACCAAAAACAGGGCAGAAGCAACTTTCTAATGCCAGATATGACCATCAACTTATCCAACAGTGCCTCATAAATCAGAGGATGACCTCAAGTGACTTTCAAAATGAATAGGAATGAGTAAGTTGTGCGAAGTGCACTGCTATGATAGTTAGGACTGCCATGACTCCTAAAAGCCCTTAAATACCCATAAAGCAAGGAAGAAGCCCTTCATCAATGAGAAGCAGGGAAGAGCCAGGAGTTTGCAAACAAAAATGAATATTTTACACAGACACAGCCCCATAAACTAAGAAATAAGTCAAACTAAAAATGTTGCTGTGGTCCCTAATTTTTTTCCAGAGATGTACACACACACACACACACATCCATTTATCAGGAATATGTCAGCACTGTCCAATGTTTAAAATATTTGAATATTTCGAGAATGTGTAAAAAATTCAGAAAAAAATCTTAAAATCAAATAATAAATTAACTATTTTGAATGCTATTTAGCAGCAATATAACAAGCTTTGATTTATGAATTCTCTAATAAGTTTGCAGTTAATTTGTTCTGAAGTTGCTTTTGTATGAACTCTGCATGTGCTGTCAGAGCCATATAATAATAATTTTCGTCCTTGCTCTCTCATAGTGTGGCACATGTGATTAATGTCTGAAGGCAACAAAAATGACTGAGGTGAACAAGCCGAACAAACTGAACATTCGTCTTTTGCTATATGGAAATATTTTCGTTGAGCAAAATTAAGTAATTTGTCAGTACTGCTTTATGTTTGTCGGCACAACTGACCCAAAATGGCAAAAGTCAGCAACAAGTGTAAGAGGATCTGATTATGCTGCTGCTCTTAATTTAATTTAGGTTGTCATGCCGTTAATAATGTTCTTGAAATTCATGTTCTGCGAAATTCATTCTTAAATACAGTTTTAAATAAGAGTAAATCAGCGTAGCAACAGATATTTTTTGTGAGTTAACCAGAATGTGAACTACTGACTAGCCTTTCCAAGTAAATACAGACTCTATTGGTAAATAACAGTAAGTTCTTTTCGGCTATAGTTCATTTTGGGTCATTTTTGAATTCATAATATTGTAATAAGTATCGCAACATTCATCTCAAAGATTTCAAATATTGCAATGTGTATTTCTTCCAATATCATTAATTCCAAGTTCCAAGGCTACTTTTAATGAGAGGTAAGTTATCCTTTTGCAACAACAAATGATGTTATTTTGTATGGAAATGAATTAATGGGGAAGCCTATAAGGCAGAGAAGTATTGTTAGGATTGCGTTGTTAAAAATAAAGAAACCAGCATTCACCATGACTGCCTATGGCCCAGGTTATTAAACATTAGTGTATGCTACTGCTATCTCTTCAATTTAATTTTTATTTCAATTTCAGATTAATTTATTCGAACTACGCTTCGATGTTTTTCATTATCCTTTTGCAGCAAGGACTAATATCTAATTTTGAATAGAAATACATATTTCGATCCATACGCCATGCACATTTCTCCCTGTGTGTGGTGGGGGAGGGCCGGGAGTGTGGTTAATCAAATATTATTCGAGTAATGACTGGCGAAATTCCTCTAGTAATTCGGCATGAAATAACCATCCCGAATATATAGCATTTAATGTGAACAATTGATTACATCAGGGGTGGCCAATCTTATCCACAAAGGGCCCGTTATGAATGCAGGTATTTGGGATAACCTTTAGATCAGCTGTTCAAACCCAAGTGTGAGGACTCTTCAGCCAATCATTCCTCTGATTAGTAATCTAAGTAGGGAGTTCCAGTGAAAACCTGCATACATTATGGTCCTATCTGGATAAGTTTGACCACCCCTGGTTTAGAAAGATATAACAACTACAGTAAATATCTGGTTACTCATGCACACAGAACATACCGAAAGCTAGTCTCAACTGAACACACAACCAGGAGCACTCAGGAAAGCAGTTTATCAGTGGTAAACCATCAACCTGACAACCATTAATTTCTATTACTCAAAGTCGTGCCTTACTGCCATGGTTTTAGAACTTCCTACATGGATCCCTGAAGGAGGACGATCAGAACCTGCGCAATTACAGCCAGCTTCAATTGCCCAAGGCTCCCCGCATGTTCCCAGGAAAAGGTCCAGACACTAATGAAATTTTGCCTTTTTAAGATGCCGATGATGGAGAAGCTAGAGTGTGTGTGCGTGTGTGTGTGTGTGCGTATTATGTATATATTACATTGTGGACGCCAAATGTCCCCATAATGTGATAAAAACCATTTTTTGGTCCCCACCGAAGGAAACTCAATTTTATAAGAATCTGTGACTGCAATTAAAAATCCAAAAATCTTATATTTTGTTTTGATACTTATGGTTAAGACTAGGGCTGGGTAGTGGTTAAGGTTATTGTTGGGATTAGGGTTATGCCCATAGACATGAATGGATGGTCCCTGCAAAGATGGGTTTGTGTGTGTGTGTGTGTGTGAGTGAGTGAACCAAATTAACTCCAAAGAGCTGGAAGGAAAGACAGTAGCTGAATTAGGAGAACTAACAGGAGTACACACCGACCCAAAGGACAAAGCACACTGACAGGAGTACACACCGACCCAAAAGTGAGCAATCATTCTGGCTGGAATGTTGAGGAAAGTGTCACTCTTTCTCTACTGACAAGGTACAATGACATGATTCAGAGCCTATTCATAGTGTTAACAAGAACAAGAGTCACTACTGTGCTCTGATTAAAGCTGACTCTGCATGATCATGCCATAATTAGATGACTGCTGGCGTTTCTGACAAACCAAAACAAAATAAAATTAGCAAAGAGGAGGCCATTTGGCTTCAGCAAGCTAATAGAACGCAACAGGATTATGAGCACCATGGGAAGGGAGGCGGACTAAATAGGGGACCCTTCCTCCACTGGAGCACAATGAGCAGGGATAGGCGCCAGCGGCAACCCTTTGCATTTAGCTCATCAGAAGCTGCTCTCAGCATGGGCCTCCATCCACCGCCAAGGCTAATGAGCACTTAGCAGCTAGTGCTGCATAGTAGTGATTAAAACAGCATGCAGACCTTTACTGGGGGCGTCGCTCATCAAAGGCCACAGCCTAGATGGTCTTGGGGGATGCAGACAGGCCAGAAGCTACCGCAAAGACGACTGCTGTCGATTAAAGATGAAATGTGGCACAAAGGACCACCAAAGTCTGCAGGCTGCAAACAGGACCAGCTGCAGTGTGTATAGCAGACAGGCTCTCATATGGGCTGATGCAGATGGACCCAATGTGAGCGCACAATTCTGGACAACCAACCAGTCTCTTCAGTTATCGGGTAAAATAGGGCCCTCTACGAATCAGCTGGCTTCTTTAAAACAGAAGATTTGGTCTCATTGGGGAGCAGAAATATTCAAACACAATCTGAAAAGACACGCATTTAAAGCACAGAGTATATGCATATTTATGATAATTCTGTTTTGTCATTCAGTTTGAAATAGTCAAGGAATCAAATTAAGAATTAATGATGATACCAAAGGCCGAACAGAAGAATTGACGTTTGATCTGATCGCTGAACCATACAATTTACTTATCATGAAATTTTAATCAAAGATCTCATTCAGTTTCATTTAATGTTACTTGTGACAATATCTCAAGATAAGATGACCTCAAATAAATGCAATTATAAGGTCAGTAGAAAGCCACAGTTAGTCATGCAGAAATTTCCCATGATCGATGAGCTGGGCTGATCCAGAGTAACCTTCCATTCCGCCATCTCAAAGACACGATGACTTCTTGTTCCACTGAAGATAAAACATTTGAGAGATTCCTGTCAATATATCTAAAAGCACATAGGATGAAATTAAGCTTTTTTACAACTAAGCAATTCAAAACACATCAATATGCCTCAATTGATATGCATCAAGAACTTATTAACTTCCATCTCCACGCAAGTATCACCAGAAGCAAATATCAGGTGAGCACAGGCCTACCTGAATTTTCAATGGGCTATAGTAAGCTGTATGAAGCCATAATTAATCTGCTTTTTAAAATGTTTAGAAAATACAAAACATCACTGTTTTGACACTGTAAACAAAACCAGCGAAACGCCAGGCATGAGTCAAACTTACCTATAATCACATTATTTGGTAACGGTAACTGAGAAACAAACCGACTGGGACATTGACATGGTATGCAGTACTGAACATACAGTATATTTGCTAATTTCAGGCATACCAGTGATTAAATCAAGAGTTGCTCAGTGCTACAGGAAAGGGATTTCTTCCTCCTCTACATCTTTTATGCCTATATTCTGTAAGAGATCAAAATGTTCTGCTGATTCGGAGTGACTGGCATGTCACAGCAGAGATGCTACAGCACATAAATAAATGGCCAGGATGGACTTCCTTCTTAACCAACGAAAGCCAATGAAATTTATCCATCTCTGTTATGTAATGCATTTGAGGTGGTACTTCCATTTGCATGTCCTAAATTTACATGTTTATGCCCAGACTGTGTGTCTTCTTTTTGTTTGGTACACTGTTGCAGTATATGACATCTGACTTGCTGACTTAGTAATCTGGAAAATTTCTAAATAAAGACCAGAAACTTCCCCACTTTGTGGTGACCAGGCAAATCCCGCTTCATCCAACTGCTTTTCAAAAACTTAGGTCTTGGCCCCAGAGGAACTGAAGCCATCAACATAAAGGCCAGTGTTCTCCTGAAATCCACTAGTCTTTGACATCTAACATGTGATCTGAGGTGGACTGTCCATTTGCATTTTCTAAATTTAGATATGCGTCACCTCATTTTGTTTGGCACTTAATGGCACTTCAGCCTGAATGTACTAAAGATGGGCTGTACGATGCAGGCTCCAATTATCTGAACTTTTGGTGAAATTAAGTCTTTTCAATATACATTTACAAGCGTTTCCTGTTTATATATTGATGAAGATGGATCTGCGCAGCTCTGTGGGGGGAGAACGGGATTGATTAAACACACCATTATGCATGTCACCTGGGGTAAATCCAGGCCGCAATGCCATCCATCTTTTTCAAAATGCACCAACCTATGCATTAAACCATGAATTTCCAACATTGCAACTGATTTCCCATATCTCAAGATTGTGGATTTCTTAGTAAGCACTAGACAGATTATACATCACAAACACACACTAACAAACACACACGTTGGTTTTCATATATTTGCGGTGATCTTGACAACATTAACCTTAACCATAAGCAACCAACCAAAATACAAGACTTGGCATTTTTAGATTTTTTTTTTTTGTTTATAAAATTGAGGTTTATTTTGTGGGGGTGTCCCCACTAAAAATGTCCCCACAAACTAAAAAGTAACAGGTTTTATGACATTGTGGTGACATTGTGGTAAAGACAAACACACACACACACACACACACACACACACACACACACACACACACACACACTTTGTGTCTAGTTAACAAGTACATTTTATGTATTTAGCCGATGCTTTTATACAAAACAATGTACAATTGAGAAAGTAGGGTCAGCCAATCCCAGAGACAATGGGAGTTAATGGTCTTGCTCAAGAGCTCAATGATGAAATTGCTATGCTGGTCATGGGATTTGGGACAACCTTCTGATCACAGGCACAGAGTCTTAACTCGCTGAGCCACACATCACCTGCATTTAAATGTACATAGGAACCTGTAACCTTACTGCTTATGTTAAATAATAATAAATAATAATAATAATAATAATAATAATAATAATGATGATATGAGAGACTGGGTGATTTCCACAGCCCAGAAAACAGCAGAGATAGGAGACGAGGCGAATGTCCCTGCATTAAGGAGCAGTTGTTTCGAATTTAAACAGTAGGCTAAACTGCTAGGCATGATACTGTTTTGTCACCATGGCAACTGGGAGACTATCCATACCAACAAGTTAATGGATAAAAAGCAAACCAGCCAGGGATTCAAGGCATAATGAGGTAATGCAGTATTGTCTACTGGTGACCACTGCTGTGCCCATTTAAACATGTCACCCTCCAGCAATATATATTTTTGTATTTTCCCAATGGTTCCAAAAGAAATTCCTTTAGCTCTATGTTCATTTTTCAAGGTAAACATTCCACCAGTTAACTGCGGCCTAAGGCGGTGGACCCTTTTATTGATGTTTATAGGAAGTACATTTGTGCACATTCGGTTAAAGAGAACATGCAAGAGATTGTGACAAGAAAGCTTCTTTCAATCAAGTGGACGTTCAGTACTGGATTTTACTTTAATTTACTATTAACTGTAATTTACTGTTTTTCTGCTCAAGCAGTAGATGAGAATTATGAGTGAATATATTGTGTTTAATCCATTTTCCTAGAAACCGTAATGCAGTATATGGCCACAGCAAGGACTCAGAGAAGCTGGAGTATGTAGCGGGTTCCCACATAAAGACAGAGAAAATGCCAGGTCCACACACACAGAACAGGGCAGCAATCAGTCACACGGCCTTGGAGACGTGAGGCCACGATGCTGCCCATTCAATCTCCCATACTGCATGTTATAATCTCAGGCATGCCAGAGGCTGCTGTGCCTTTCACTGAGCATTTAAGGAGAACCATGTGATCGTAGGGAGGAGGGGGTGGATCGGCGATGGGGTGCTCTCGGGGTCAGGCGGTGCTGCAGGGCTCCTCAAGCCCCTTGTGAAAAGGCTACTCTAGAACCCGTGGCGCTAAATGGTTCACGGATCGGGGGTCAGGGGATCCTAGTCGCTGCCCCCATTTGTCCAGTGATGGAAAGCAGAATACTTTAATTTCCAGAATTCAAATGAGGCCCTCTTCAGTGGAATCTGACATGGAGGAAGCGGGCTGCGTGGCTGGGTGGGACAAAGGGGATCCCCCCCACCAACACCCACACACTGGTCCCAGTATTTTACACAGGCGTACACACAACCCCGCACACAGGCTGCTTTATCCATTGTTCAAACACACAGACCACAGTAACGTTGGTCCAGTGATAGCCCCACCCTCCCATTCGTATCCAGCGGGGGGGACGCACTGAGCCCTCACTGAGCTGACACAGCAACATCTCCTCATGTTGCCACACAATTAAGCAGATATGAGAAATTCCTGGATGCTTTTGGGCTTTGCAGTGTTTATTAAGTTCGTCCAGTTCTTCATTTGAAGGCAACTCCAAAAGTAAAACGATTCCAGCTCTCGGGGACCAACACAGCCAAGGCCAGCATTTGAAACTAAACAAACAGACAACATTGGTTTTCTCAAGAAATTAAAATGGATAGAACAGACAAACAGAAACAGAATAATCACTAAATGGGTGTGCATGTGTGTGTGTGTGTGTGGTGGGGTGAGAGTGTATCTTATAAATATCTGTGACTGCAGTTAAAAGTCTAATAATGCCAAAAGTCTTGTATGTTACTTAAGGTTAAGGTTAGGGTTGGGTAGGATTTAAGGTTGTCATTGTTGGGATTAAGGTGTTTCCCATAGAAATGAATGGAGAGTCCCCATAAAGATATGAATACAAAAATGTATTCCAACCAAATGTTCCCCACAATGTAATAAAAACCTGTTATTTTGACATTGTGGGGACCATGTTTCAGGTCTCTACAAAGATCTGCAAATGCAATCAAATAACTAAAAATGCCAGAAGTCTCGAATTTAGTTTTGTTACTTACTGTATGGTTAAGGTTGGGTAGGGGTTAAGGCTGTCATGCTGGGATTAGAGTTTTCCCCACAGAAATGACTGGAGTGTTCCCACAAAGATATAATTACAAACCTGTGCGTGTGTGCGTGCTCATGTGTGTACACACACACACACACACACACACACACACAATCAGATAAGATTTTGCATGCCTTATGCCTTATCAAATCAAATGACTCAGATGAGAAGCTCACATCCACAGCTAGATTTGGATAATCCCCCCCCCCCCCATGTATCATGCATCACAAGCTCAGGAGATAAGAGGTAGAAGGAATAAAAGGTAAGAAGTTAAGCCAATGTAAAAATACAAGTAATCCATTGGATAAATTACATTTGTGCATTTTAACAGCTAGACTTATTTGTCAAAATCAATCTCTCTAGATGAACTAGTTTACAAATCCTGTGTCCAGCCAATGACACCCTATAGACAAAGCCTCCCAATACTCCCTTCACTGCATCAGTTTTCAGATTCTGGAAGATCGCAGAGCCATTCAAGCCCCTTTCTGTGGTCCATGCACCATTGTGATGTCAATGCTGGAATGACTGACTGTGTTCTCAGCTGGGGGTCAGGGCAGCTGAGCAGACTAGTACAGGACAGTATGGCGCTGAGCAGGTCGTTTACTCTTGTTATTTTCTGTTCCAAACAATTAACAACATCTTCGAGGAATATTATCATTGAAGTAAAAAAAAATAATAATTAGTTTGCATATGTTTACATACTACTGAGAATTCAGTTACAAGGTCTAAAAGTCCACTCAAGCATGATCTCCATGATTAGGGACGGTTAGAGCATTGCTAATCGTATTGAGAGCATCTGTAATAAAAAAAAAGACAATTCGCAGACAGCGATCTGCAAAAAATCAAAGGCTCTCTCATTCATGCTACAAACTTGAGTTCCCGGAAGGCTGCTCCATCAGGTCACCGAGATGTCCTCCTCCAGACGTGTTTACTTACACATTTCTGTTCTCGGTTTGGGTGACAGATAATCAGCCAGCCTCTCTCATAATTACAGGGGAGACCTGTAATTTCTGTGTGCCTGAATTATTTCCCGAATCTATTTGAATATTTAGGATGTGTCCGGATTGCTTCAGGAACTGAAACAATTTGTTTGAATAGCTGTAATGAATCGCTGATATGCAAGCTGAAGGTAATAAGGAATGAACTGGAATACCAGTACATGCAAAGCAGTGGGAGAATTTTTTCTTCCTCCTGGAATGTTCTTCTGCTTCTGCCTTCTTTTCTGCCTTCACCGGGCCAACTTACACATCTATTGCTCGTTCCAGAAACAAAACAAAAAGAAGAAAACACATCTAATTCTGTTTATATTATATAAATATATATATATATTTGCAATGAATATTTCCATATTGATATTTAATAATTTGCTTGCAGTTTTCAAAATCTTGTTTAATACTTAATTAATTCAAGAGCTGACTAGCTATTAGTTACTAGAATTTTAACACCACCCTTCTAGGGAGCTTAGTTTGATACAGCGTCATATGTAGAATGACAAGGAATTATGCCCAGGGTCACAAGAGGAGCAATAGGAGCACAATATATTTACAAATGAGAGGAGGCCATTCAGCCCATCAAGTTCACTTGGGGAAAATAGCTTAAAGTTGTTAAAATTTTTTATCTAGCACTGATTTAAAGAAACACAAGGTTTTAGCTTGCACTACACTAACAGGAAGACTATTCCATACTGTAACTACACGCTGTGTAAAGAAGTGCTTTGAACATTGAAGTAACTATTTGGTTGAAACAGCATCCAAACCTGTTAGAATTGGTTTCCAAATCTGGAGTTAAACTTTCTGTGGATCGACCAGTGACTTCTGCTGTACATTGTACCGGCCAACTGTGTGTTCAGTTCTAGGAGGCCAGTGTCTCTGTTGGTAATGATTTT
>JAODKC010000021.1:12658370-12671442 GCA_026777985.1 Mormyrops attenuatus
AATTAAACAGAATTTGCTTATCATGGGGGGGGTGGGGGGGAATTTAGGCTCTTCCACCAATAGATGATTTACTGTCGAAATAAAGGCAGATTAACCTGCAATCACTGTCATAGATCATTAGTCAAAAATAGACATCAAGAGACATCAATGCATCTTTTTAAAATACTATTTTATTTCTGTATTTAAATCATTTTTAATTCTATAGGATATATCAGAGGATTTGTCACTGAATATCTATAAAAACTTAAATGCATGCAATTGTTCATGAATGCCCACGGATTATGGCATTTTTCTTTTTACTTTTGAGAACATGAAGGTAGCTATTGTTCCGCTGCACATATACATATATATGTGTCTTTAGGCAGCACTCTGACTGGAGTTCTGCAGATGGACTCTTCAGAAAGGTACTGAACCTTAATTAAGTGGAAAAATGTTTGGAATGAACTTGCTACTTAGTGTAAATGTGAGCAAAAGTTAAAATTAACTTATATTTCAGTTTACATTTTTTATCACCATACTGCATGAGGCAAAAATGTCAGGAATAACTCCAACAGGATACGGAGCAGTGAGTGCAGGAGAAAAATTATTTAGGATTTAGGTAGAATCGTTTATTTAGGATTACATTCTAAGACATGAGATTGTTAAAGGCCAGTGACAATCCTTGAGCCCTAAATGTCATTTTTGCCTGTTAGCTGCTGAAAGTACATTTGATTGATGGTTCCTGATTCGCCCACTTCAACGTTGATGTGTAGAATATTAAAATATCAATGAAATGAAAAGCAAATTACCTTTGACCACAGAAAATCTAGAGGAACAAAGCAAATCGCTTTTCAATGGGATTGATAGCCAAAAAAATAGCACTAAATAAATGCAGAACACCTATTTCATGAGCTTTGAAACCAATATGAATGAATGATCCTTTGTCTTTGAATCAGAAATGGATTGCGTGAATTGTGGAAGTCAAAGATTTCATTTCAGAATCACAAAAATGAGTGGCCACTTCATTAGGTACGCAAGTTTTTTAAATGAAAGCCTGATCCTTCAAATAGTGAATCATGTGGCTGTAGCTCGATATATAAAGCATAAAGAAAGGGTCAAGAATCTCAGTTACTCTTCAGTTAAACATTAGAATGGGCATGACATGCGATCGAAGCAATTTCGAACATGCTATGATTGCTGGTGCCACACATGAAGGTTCCATCTCAGAAACATCCATCCTTCAGGGGTTTTGGCACATTTCAGTGATTATCGTTTACAGAGAATGGTGTGACACTCAGTGCCATTTCTGTGCACTAAAATAACTTGTTAATGACGGAGGTCAGGGGAGAATGACCAGGCTGGTTAAAGCTAACAGGAAGGCCACGAGTGCAAAAACAGGAGCTCAGTACGGCACTAGAGCGACAGCAGAAAAAGATGATGTTGAGTTCCACTCCCGTCAGCTAGGATTAAGAAGATGGAGGCATAATTGGCAAATGCTTACCAAAACTGCACAACTGGAGAGGAGCTTTTCTACTCTCGTCTTTTCTTCTCTTGAAATACACATGCTAACGGTATGGGACGGAATTTACTAGAAATAGTATGGATTATGGAGTCTGTCTGCCATCTGTCAAACTTACACCTTGCTGGTGGTGATATAATGGTGTGAGGAATGCTTTCCTGGAAGGGATTAGGTCCCAGTAACACCATCTGAGCATGACAGCATCTTCAAGCATTGTTGCTGAATATCCCTTCAGGGCCGTACTCTACGACTTTTCAAATTGATAGTTCTAGAAGGGTAACATTCCATGTTGCAATGCTTCCATCATCTCAAGGTGATTCCAGGAGCACGACAGAGAGTTAGTTTAATCCAATGGCCTGCAAAGTTTCATGATGTCACCCAGAAAAGTACCTTTGGAATGAGGTGGAATGAGAGATTTGCAGGATGAATGTATGACCAAAAAAACCACTGGAACTGAGTGATGCTATCAAGCTAGCAACCAAATGAGGGATGTTTGGCCAAACTTGCTGAACACATTGCTTGAAAAATTTAGGCTGTTCTGGAGGTAACATAGGGTACATACCTAATAAGATGTCCACTGAAGTCACATCTGTATTTACAAGCATACTCAGTAGCTAATTTATTAGGTACACCTGCCTACTAATAAAAAAAGCATGCTCCCCCAAACAGCGAATCACGTAGCTGCAACTGAATATACACAGAATGTTGACAGGGTTAATAGGTTCACTTGCAGTTTGACTAAGCGTTTAGAACAGTCAGGGCACCTGATTTGAGCTTGAACATCGTGTGATCGTTGATGCCAGCCGCCCTCCTGAGATTTTCACACACTACAGTGTCTATAGTTTACAGAGAATGATGTGGTTAAAAAAACACACACACAACAGTATATCTGTGCGGAAAACACCTTGTAAATGAGAGAGGTCAGAGGAGAATGGTCAGATTCGTTACAGCTAACAGGAAGGCCACAAGTGCAAAAATAACAGTGCAGTACTGCAGTGGTGTACAGAATGAAAGAAGGTCCTGGTGATACTAACTGTCTGGTGGTGCAGTCTGTCAAGAGGCTGCCAAAGAACATTATGCTTAAATGATCTTCATATTGGTGTTAACTGTAATGTTATGTCTGTCAAAGTGCGAGCTCAGCCATTTGAAAACCTCTCCCAAAGTCACTGCAGTTTTTGCAGTAAATATATTTACGCACGTTTCTTAACTCAATCCCTTACATTCCATGTACGACTAATCACCTTATCAGACTATTTAAATAATTAAAGTAATTTCATTTTGCAAATTTGTGCTGAAATATAAGAAAATAAATGGAATGGTTGAGGTTCCACTGAGGAGAGGTTTGGGAACCAAAGTGGTATTCTTCAAGCCATCTAACAAAACAAGATCCATGATCAGCCATAACATTAAAACCACCTGCCTAATATTTTGTATGTCCCCTTCATGTCTCCAAACCAGCTGCGGCTCATCGAGGCATGGACTCCACGAGACCTCTGAAGGTGTCCTGTGGTATCTGCCACCAAGATGTTAGCAGCAGATCCTTTAAATCCTGTGAGGTGGGGCCTCCACGGATTGGACTTGTTTATCCAGCACATCCCACAGATGATCGATTGGATTACAATCTGGTGAATTTGTTGGCCAAGTCAACACCTTGAACTCTTTGCCATGTTCCTCAAACCATTCCTGAACAATTTTTGCAGTGGGACCGGGCACATTATCCTGCTGATCACTGCCTGTTCCGGCTTGCTTTCCTCCCTGACTGCATCCTGGTGCCATCTCTTCCCCAGGTAAACGATGCACATGCCTCCGACCATCCACACATGATGTAAGAGAAAACATGACTCATCAGACCTTCTTCCATTGCTCCATTGTCCAGTTCTAATGCTCACATGTCCATTGTCGGTGTTTTCAGTGGTGGACAGGGACCAGCATGGCCACTCTGACCAATCTCCAGCTACGTATCCAAGCCAGTATTAACGTTTTCAGTAATTTGTGCTACAGTAGCTGCCCTGTGGGATAGGACCAGTTAGGCTAGCCTTTGCTTTTCATGCACATCCATTAGCCCCTGACCTCATCGTCGGTTCACCGGTTGGCCTTCTTTGGACCACTTTTGGTAGGTACCACTGCACACCAGGAACAGCCCACAAGACCTGCTGTTTTGGAAATGCTCTAACCCAGTTATCAAGAAATCATAGTTGCCAAAATCGCTCAGATCCTTATGCTTGTCCATTTCTCCTGCTTCCAACACATCAACCTCAAGAACTGACCATTCACTTGCCTAATATATAATGCAGAGATGGGGACTCAAGTTTGAATCTCAAACTCAAGCTGCACTCAAGGCTCTCAGAAATTGACTTACAACTCGACTTGTTATTTTTTGAGTCTGAGTCGTTGATAGCGACTCAGACTCTTATTGAACAATAAGAGTCTTAAAGGCTCTGTTGAAATTTCTACACATGTGAAGCATTGAGTGTACAACTCTTCAAATCGTAAAGGTGTTAAACATGTCATGATGAGTATAGGAACTAGAGCCGGAGAAGCGTGATGTCAACAAACAGGCTTTTTCTGTTTTGCCACTAGCACAAATTGCGGACCCGATCTGACACAGATCAGCATAGATTGCCATAAATATGATAATTTAGCAGATATGTCCCAAAAACACCTTTTTGTTTCTGATATACTCTTCCAACTCAAGCTGTATTTTCTTACGACTGCCCGCACCTTTTCATTGTGCCCCGTGCGCGGCATGTAGTATTACGTCTTAAATTATTCGGAGTTCCGTCACGCATTTAAATTTAATGGTTTTTAATAAAGTAAAAGCATAATGCCAGCAAATAATTGGATTGAACAGTAATATCACTGACTGCTCTCCCATACCTAAAAGAGCAACACGACTGCACATATTATTTTAACTTTTTAACATGGAGTCGGCAGTGTTACTTGCATAATCATTTATTTAACTGCACACACACATGAGCTAAGAGACAAATGCATCTTTATCCATTAATCGTTCAGAACGATGTAAAAAAATTAAAATCGTCATTTACCTTAACATGCATAGCAGCACGATAAATGGGGTCACTCTAACGTAGCTGGGGGCGGAGTCTGGCATGGTTTGGTCTGGCTCCAGAGCAGGGCCATTCTGACATGATTTCAGCGCAGCAATTTGTGCATACACGCGTGGTCCAAATCGGGAACTGATGCCAAAATTTTCCTGCAACAGATGTATTCATCATAATGTTATTTTTGAGAAAGTATTAATTTTAAAATCTACATTAGAAATCTACATTAAGTTCTTGCAAAATAATGTATTGCCTCAAAGGCATTCGTAATAGCAATTACTTTGAAAATGTATATAAGCCTAAGGAACTATGAGAAAGTGGTGATTCCTATTTAGTCATATCAGTTACTAATAGATAAAAACAAATAGGCTTGACTCAGACGCTAAGTCAGAGACTTGACTTGGACTCTAATTGTGACTCATGAACATCTCTGATGTAATGGCACCCTTGACGAGTGCCAATGTAATGAGATAATTAATGTTTTTCACTTCACATATCAGAGCTTTTAATGTTGTGGTTGATCGGTGTATGTATACAATATACAAGAAAAAAAAACAAGAATTTCTTTGGTCCTTCATCAACCCAGTATTTGCAGCAACCATAGAATAGTGCCATGTATGTTTTGAATGGGCCACTAGCGCACCTAGCATGGCTGCTTGGAAAACCAAAGCATTGTTCATCTTCCCAGCGCTCAATATGGTGTAACTTTCTGGAGAACAGAAGAAATTCTTGATAGTTTTTATTGTGTTACTATTAATTTGCATGTGTTATAATGTATGTGTTCTAACCCAGATAAATAGCTTTAAACATTTTCTTTGACTACCTAAGACTTTTGAACTTTTTCTTTGAATGCCAAAGACTTTAACCATGTTTACTAATTGAAGAGAAAATTTAACTGAGAAAAATTCCCTGACGCAGATTCACTCTGTACAAAAACCAGTTATATATCTCAAAACAAACTCTGAAATAATATGTGGACACAACCTAAGTAACAATGGCACAATCTCTTCAGGAATGACTTTTGTGACAAGATCCCCAAATTATTGCCTGCATCATAGAAGGGACAACACTGACTCTAGACAATATCATTCCATCAACAGAGCCCCGGGAGATGTGTGTCTTACACTGTTTTATCAAATTCACATCAGCTTGCACAGTGTTAATATACATGCAATAAATATGGCTGAATCAATTATGCCATAGTTTTCTACAGGAACTATCACATCTGAATTTTATGTTCGCCTCTGCCCAATGATTTTTTTAATCATTACTCTTTAATGTATTGCCCAATACCGTTCTTTACACCTTTTGGTCCAGATTTTAATGAAGACGCGCATAAAACATAAACAAGCAAACACCTTTTATGTTTGAAGCATTGCAGTGAGTTAAAATCTAGTGGATGATACAAACCAGACAATAGATTATAGTGAATGCCACAGGCAAAGCAGACAGTCATAATGCAAAGCCATACTTGAAGCTATTTTCAAAGTAAGGCCTGTTTGTCCGACACAATGAATGCATTTCAATGGTCTCTCCATGGAAGAGGAATGCACCTGAATGAAAGGGGGGGAAGCCCAAAAATGGCAGCCCACATGTATTCTGCCCTTAGCTTATGTTACAACTCATTTGATTCCTATAGATCACACACCTGCATACGTCTCACTGGGCTGGAGCTTGATCCTGCCATGGTCTGTTTGACGTTCCTTTGGCGTGTAGGAAAGGGCAGGGCAGGTCTCCACAAGCCTGGCTTCAGTGCCTGTTGCTCAGAGAGATCTGTTCGTTTCCAGAGGTGCCTTTGAGACAGGGGGCACGTTGCACTGGTCTTTTAGCCTGTACCCGCAGATGCAGCCAGTCATTGTCTCTGTAGACATTCTCCATTTCCAGTGTCCTGCTTTCCACTGAAACCGCATAACAGTTGCACACAGTGACAGGAGCTCTCCATTTCAGAGGATCGATATTTACTTGTCTGAGGCAAAAAAAAAACGTTCATAAAACCTGAATGCTATTTATTATGCAAATGATATTGAAGGAGCGTGGTGGGTTAGAGGCTTCCATCAGCTGAGAGGTATGGCTGTGTGCGATAGCGTGGCAGTCGGGCAGGCGGGGGGGCGAGCCGCCGGCTTGACGTGATGACAGGTCAATTTCGGCGTCTTTGTGCTGTGAACCCTGCTCCCGCAGCACAGGCCTCCTTGTGTTGTTTCTCCTTCCCCCTGGACTTTGATTTCTCCTTTGTTGTGTCGCCTCCTCTCCTGACACTCGGCGACAATGAGAGATGCAGCTCAACAGTGACCCTTCGCACTCCGGCGCTGACCTTTCGCTTTTCATGCGCGACCCTTGACCCCAAACCTGACAACTTGATTAATTGCTGGGGGTTATGATTTATGAATGTCTCCTCAGCATGATTAACAGGGCAACAGGTGGCATCACCATCCAACTACAAGGGCACGATGTGGGAAAGAGGGAAACAATATGAAGACTGTGTGCAGGGCTGTGGTTTTGTCCCAAAATGGCACCCTCTTTGGTTCAACCATACATCATCTTGACTCTAATGTATTTGGTCAGTCCTGGGATATTTCCTGGATATTGTTTTTGGGCAAGTCTGACATTTTTCTCCAGTCTTTGTAGTCAGTTCACTGATTAAGTACAAAAGGAACCGCAGACATTCACCTCTGTGTCTCAGAGGCTTCTCACTGCTCTTCATAGATGCCCCCTTTTAACAATCTTATTGCTGTTAATAGGGCCATTGTCAGTCACAGAGTTGGTTAATTTTTTAGGAGGATGGAATCACAAACCAAGCCAATATTTTTTTCCTTAAATGAAATATATTGAGCATTAAGCAGGGACTTACTCCTGAAACCTCACCAACGCCCTGCCATTACCAATATCTCTGATGTATTTTAAATTAAAAAAAAAAACCTTCTTAAACGTAGAATTTTGAAGTTCATGTAATTCACTACACAGAACTATCACTTAAAAAAATCCAAAACTATTTGAAAAATACATTAATTCTAAAAAAACGTATTAATTAAAATGACATCAATGGGGTCTATATTTTGCATCAGTTTCCAGGTTCTGTGATATATTTACCTTCTTCCTGAATATTTAAAAGAGATGATGATTTGCAAATAAACACTTTTTTATTGCAAATAAACAGCTTTGGTATCACTAACACACAGGAAGGACTTCAACATAAGGCCTCCTAATGGTTAGAAATGGTAACCAGTAAGTGTTCTGAGTGGAGAAGTTTGATGGATGGTCCATGTCAAGATGTTCACTAGCTTTTGCCTGTCCGAATGACACAGAGAGGCAATAAACCTGGCTTGGCCTTCGTGAGCAGCATGCGGGGGTTGCACGACACTCCAGTCTCTTGTCCGCACTGGCTGCTCACAGTGGACGTGAGTATCAGGTGGCCACACTGACTCCAGCACCTACCAGTAGCCCTCTGCCACCAGACAGCCGTCTTCAGTATCAGGCAGGTGAAATACTGACCATCAGACACTTCAATGGGGACTTGAACAAGACAGATAATTAGGCACATCGCATTTCTCTCTGTCGGCTTTCAGGTATGGCGCCCCAAAATAAGTGTGTGCAAGACAACAGTACTGTCATCTCACTACAAAGGTACAACATCTGTCAAACATTTGTCAAACAAGACTGCACCTCGGTATATTTGCTGTCGTCACATCCGTAAGTAAACCTGTAGTAAACCTGAGTAAACAAGTAGCATGTAGTAGCTCTGCGAGTTTTCGATTTGTCATTTGTAAAACTTTGTACAACGTAATTGTAACAGCTTCACATATATATCTCGGTTTTACATAATCCATGAATAAGTACTGTGAATAATTTGTTTAATTATACTTCTCCCGGCATTAGCGGTATGTTTATTTGTGAGAAGTGTCAGTTAGTCGCTAGGCTGATGGAGAAGATTGCAGCGTTAGAGGGACGTATCCGGATGGTACGGGAGATTCAGGAGAGTGAGAGCTTTATTGATTCGGTGCTAGCAGCTCCGGATATGTCCATGCTAGTGAGTCAGTCTCCCCCTGCTCCGGTAGCCGAGCCTTCGCAGCAAGGCGAGGGGGTGTCGGCTCGCCGGCATAGTCGTAAATGTGAACCTAAGTCCCACCGTCAACACTTGCCCGTTCGTGTTTCCAATAGCTTCTCCACACTCTGTGAAACACACGTTGCTGAATGTTCTTTGATAATTGGTGACTCAGTTTTAAGAAATGTGAAGGTAGCAACACCAGCGATCAAACTAAATTGTTAGAGCCATCAACATTTCAGCAAATTTAAAGATAAACGCTCTCAGATTACTATAGACGCCAGAGCTAATGATGTCCGGTTGAAACAATCAGAGATCACAAAGAGTAATTTTGTAGAGACAGTCAAACTTGTGAAGGAGATGTCTGTATCAGTAATGTGCTTTGGCCCCATCCCTGCTAGACGTGGCAACGAAATGTACAGCAGATTATTGTTGCGGTATCGCAGGCTGTCTGAGTGGTGTCTGGTAAATGGTGTGGGTTATATAGACAATTAGTGTAAGTTTTGGAGTTTGGCTTTTGAAGAGGGACAGTATTCACCCCTCACCTGTACAAAAGCATAGCTTAAAGTCTCGAGGCAAATCGCTGTCTAGTCAGAGCCAAGTCCAGGCGGCAGCCAAACCGACATGACAGACCACCTGCTAGTCGCTTAGAGTCGTCACCTAGGGTTCATGTTATTGAGACTTCTCCATGCCTTTGCTCATGGAGGTCTGTTCCAGCATAATGCATGTCAAAGCAATTTAAGAAAAATCAAACCAAATCCATTATTAGAAAATAGGTTTCATGCAAGGCTAAAACATGGACTTTTGAATGCAAGATCTTTAGCCCATAAGGCCTTACTGATAAATGAAACCATTACTGATTTTAGTCTTGGTCCTTATGCCTTACTAAGACCTGGCATAAACCGAATGAATTCATGGTACTAAATGAATCTACTCCAGCTGATTACAGATATAAGCATAACCCTCGACCACATGGCAAAGGTGGTGCCACAATATTTCAGTCCAACTTAGGTGTCTGAGAAAACTGATTATAGCTTCAGCACATTTGAAATTCTTGTTCTTAGTTTTGCTGGTTCATCTCATTACAATTCATCACCTCCAGTCATCATTGTCATTTGTACAGATTGCCTGGTCCCAACAGTAATTATCTAAATGAGTTTGCAGATTTCTTAACAAACCTGGTGGTCATCACTGATAAAGCTGTGATTGTGTGATTTTAATATGCACATGGAAAATCGCAGCGAAATGTTTGCTGCTAATCTTGACTCTGTTGTTGTGTATCACTACATAGTTGGGCCTATTCATGCCTGTAGCCATACTCTGGATTTGAATCTTAGCCATAGTTTCCTAATGGAACATGTATCTATTTTCCCTCAGAATCCTCCAATTTCAGATCTTTACCTGTTAAAGTTTGAAATACAATGTAGCCTCACACACACAAAAATGTCTGTGACCTTAAACACGCTTCATGCAAGGTAGAGTGCTCAACTAAACTAGAGGTTTTCAGAAAATTGAGAAATAATTAGGAAATTATAGACCCATCTCAAATCTTGCTTTTATTTCAAAGATCTTGGAAAAAGTTGATGTTCATCAGACCACCCCATAGCAAAGAAACATTTGCTTTGAAATATTTGTTTAGGGCTTCTGATCATGGCTGTACATCCTTGTTGGTGTTATCAGATCTAACAGCAGAATCCTGTAGACCATAATTTTCTTTTGGACTAGCCAGAATCTGTGGTTGGCAGTAAGGGGACAGCTCTCTCTTGGTTTTGCTCTTATGTATCAGATCTTCATCAGTTTGTTCATGTGACTACTGCATCCTCCTTGCCCACTACAGTTAAACATGGTGTCCCTCAAGGATCAGTACTGGGCCTGCTATGGTTCAATTCATATATGCTGTTACTTGGTAATGTTATTATAAGGACCCCCCAGGCCTGCGTTCCCACCTCCCTCTCCCTCCTACTTATACTGCCATAGCCTTATCGGACGGAGCTTACAGTACATACTGCACTCACCTATCTGTTTGCACTGCCTCTAGTCTCTCCAACTTTGGATAATGCACTATTTATCCCTCCAAGTCCTCATGGGCTGTGCTGCCTGTGACCCCGTACTACCTGTGACATCCTTCTGCCTGTGACCCCATACTACCTGTGACATCCTTCTGCCTGTGATGTCTCTACTGCCTGCCAGGCATAACAAATAGGAGCATGTATATTGGGACTTTGTTAATTTGACTTCCTCTGCTGGCCCCTGGAGGATGGGATCCCCCTTTGAGCCTTCCTACTTGGGAAGTTTTACTTGCCACTGTCATCTTATGTTTACTCTCTGGGGGCTTTGGGTCAGGATAATGTAAAGTACTTTGAGACAACGTAATGTTGTGAAAATACACTATACAAATACAGCTGAATTGGATTGAAAAATCAGGAACTTTTCCCTCAATAAAGTTCAGTTCCAGTTGAGAGATAGGTCTGTTGCTACAATGGAAATGGAATCGGAACAGCATTAAATGCTATATAAGGTTTTAAATATATGTGTTGATGAAAGTCTTTAAAACACACAAAAAAGAAATGACAAATTTTCTCCAAGATAGTACTGAAATTGACTGATAACCAGATACAAATTGTCCTTCTCTTTACCTGATAGTTAATGAGGTTTTTCATCCGTGTCTTTGCTGTTACTTTCCCTCACTTCTGAAATTCATTATGTAGGAGTCACAGAAGGTTAATTTTGGTCAGAGACCTTGCGATTGAAGGACCTGACCTCTCACACCAGCCATGACACCTCCTTGGAGCTGAGGTGACACAGAGGGTGACCTCTGACATGGACAGTGGCATCGCAGCACTGCAAAAAGCCTCTCTCTTGCAGGGGGAGGAATATTCTCCGCTCTGAGGAAATCACGCTGACCAGAGGACATCAGACTCCCGTGTCACCCGCATGGTTGCCGCCGCTGCGGCCGATGAGATGCTCCCTGCCTCGACGGCTTCTTGCCCAAGTTCCTGCTGAAGTGCCTGCAAGGTGCATTCTTGGATACTGTAGTTACTAATTATGAATTTAATTTGCATTTTATAATTAGAATGGTGAAATATTAAACTGCACCAACTGGACACTTTGACACGTTGTGTCATTTTTTCCCATTCTAACTGCCTTAATTCAGAAATGTGTTTTTACTGGTCCCCATGATACAATGTGTGCAGTCCTCCCACTCCTGTCTTCTGCTCCCACAAATATCAAGGTCTTCATTGTCACTTTTCTGTATTACAATGTGTTAGCTGTGTTTGTGTTGCGCCCTCAACAAACATCTAGCTGGTGTCACATTGTCGCGCTCGATCTGATATATAACCTGCTATGTTTTCAGGGAAAAAATAGCTCAGGTGACCAACTGACTCTGTTTACCCCAGTTTGCAAAAAGTGTGTAAGAAGCTGCACACATCAGAGCTGCCACTCAAAGCAACTCAACACACGGCAGGCAGCAGAGCTCATCCTGTGATAATTATGCGAGCTCCACATTTAATTTACTTTATGGCATATGGAGGGATTGAGGATGCAGGCACATAAATGTCTTGCTGAAAATGATCTGATATATGTAAATATTATCCAAAAGAAAAAACTCACAGTCCTTAGCAGATGTTGGTCTTACAGAGTCAGGCTAAGTAAGTAAAAATGCATTGCGAGCGTAGCAGGCGGAAGGCACCGGAATGCCAACAGCTAGCTGGATGCTGCGTTTTGCTTAGCTTCCCGAACGGACAATAAGTATGTGTGCCCTGTTATTTCACTCGGGTTCGGTCATTATTTTCCAATCTTCTTAATTTATCCTCTCCTCAGTGTTGTTCGTCCACGGTCATTCTCATTCCCTTTCTCGGCTCCCCTGGGTGTCCTTGCTCAATAATTGTCATTAATTGATTGACAGCTCTGATAGACCCAACTCACCCCATTCTCGTTCTCATGTCTGTTTTTAAATGAGTCCTTGTACAGCCAATGACCTTGTCAGCTCGTCAACCATCACCAAATCAGAATGGAGATATAAATGACAAACGTACAGGATATGTATCACACCCCACATTGCGGCAAACAGAAGGCAGATTTAACCACTCGTGGGATGTCTTCAGACCAGCCTGTGTTCAGCTGAAGTTGATAAAGTTTAATGATTAACTTCCACAAGACTGACAACCCTCATTAACTTTGTGTACTTTTAATTAATTGTGTTTTAATTGTGCTTTTAATTAATTGTATTTTAATTATATAGCTCTAGCTCCTGGATAAGTGTTCTTGAAAGTGAGTCAATAAATAAAATTCAAAAGTTCAAAAAATTAAGATGGCAAGTGTGTTCTAGAGCGTATTTAAACAAATTATAAAGGGCCGTAACTGTATCCGCTATATAAAGGGCCGTAACTGTACTCGCTATATAAAGGGCCGTAACTGTACCCGCTATATAAAGGGCCGTAACTGTATCCGCTATATAAAGGGCCGTAACTG
>JAODKC010000021.1:12687814-12699361 GCA_026777985.1 Mormyrops attenuatus
TTATCAGCGGCTGATTTTGGGGTGCCCCACGCTGGAATAAAAACGCACTTTAACTGTGTGGCCTTTTCCGCGGGGTCCACCTTGTTATTTGGTGATGTGGTGGGGTGTGCCCCCCCCCCCCCCCCAAAACCTGTTGTATATGTAAAAACTGGGAAAAAGAGCCTTTCATGTTCGGAGAGATTAAGGTTTAACAAGCATGTAGATGTAATAGACTGGGACTTGAACTGCAGAAAGTCACCCACAGCAGTATTCCTATTACTAATGGACAAACACATTGATCAGTAATTCAGTGTGATCCCCCTTATCAGTGGCCCATGGGCTGCAGCCTCTCACATCAAACAGGACTGATGGGAAATTATGTTACCGCATTTGATGGTTTGTTTTCTGTGTCTCTTTAAATACTGGTAGTGCTACATGGCGGAGATCATTGTTTCTCTGTGAACTCGACACACTTTCCAATGTGAGGAAGGCTGCCTCACTGGCTGATACAGCCTGCTCTGTAGATTAAATATGGAATATGCTGTGCCTATTCTTGGAATAAGTGTATTTTAACCAATATTTTAAAATATTCATCATAAACATAAAGATCAAACTTTCTAAGCAAAACTTTGAGAACCAACACTGGCTCCAGGTCACAATATCAATCAATGTAAGATTGTATTGAATGAAGTTTCATTGCCTGAGGGATTGATATGATGTCGAATAAGAATTCAGAATGAAGGGTTGTAAAAAAATCATTCAAAACATGCAGCAAGACACAATTATGGATAATAAAACGGTGTATTTTTTTGTAATTTCATTGTCATGCCAATACTGAAAATAATTAGATTTGTTGTTTGTAATAATATAGTAAGATATAGTTTATTGGGCATTTTGTATTTATTTTAATTATATTAAAGTAAAATATTTTTGGCATTTATCGCTTATTACGTATGTGAGGGTAATTAAAACTCTGATGTGCAAGTTTTTTTACATTATTACAAATGTGATATCACATTTTTATTATAGAAATACGTTACTAAGTATTCCACTTCTCTGGTTATTACTGCTACATCCCTCATGTAAGACGGAACGCTGCCACAGGTCCTCCATTCCATCTGCCATTAGACTCTATAACACCACAGTCAAGTACAGCCCATCAATTTTTCCAACTGAATGTCCATTACACAGGGATGCTCTATACATTTGTGCAATATCCAGTACATATGGGTAACTTCTATATTTAAATCCACCGGGGGCGATATCTATATTTATATCCAAGTCAGCTAAAGTTTCTTCTGTGAACCATTCCATAGGTATAACATCTCTGCGATATCCCAGGCATGTGTGCGATATGCGTAATTGTGTACACATTTTTTTTTCATATTTCTTCGTATTTATTTCTGTTGTTATAGTTTTTTTGTTATTGCTACTTACCTCTGTTTCTTATCTTGTCTTATTTTTTAGAAGCTTGGGAGTGTTCAGATTAAACACTTTTGACGTTAAAATAAGTCCAACACTACATGCCTAATCACTCCTTTTGTCATTCAGTCCTTGTGTCTCCCATATTTTCTTCAACTTTGAGACAACAAAATGTATTATATCTGTGCATTTATACACATTTACATCATAATCTATAAAAGTGGCATTCTCTGAGAATTTTTTAGCACAAAGCTTAAAAGTTTTAATGAAATTCTGGCTGAGTTGGGTATGTTTAAGGTAAATTATAACTCAGCATTTCATGTTAATCGTCCTATAAGGAATTTTCCTTTTATATGCAATAGGTTGATCATAACTAAATTTACTGCATAAAGTGAAATATATCCATCACTCAACACACATAAAGCAGAAGTCCAAAAAAGTATTTATTTTTTCTTGCAAGTTAAATAGTTCTTGCATTTTATTACAATTAAAAATGGACACGTTATTCTTCAGTAGTACTATTACATTTGCACCAAGCAACTCTACTAAAAATGATTATCTGTTTCAAACCTCCTACTTTTGAGCTAAGCTCAGACCATAGCACCACCACTGCTGATCATATTATGTGTGAGATATTGATGTTTAATATGTAAATTAGACTTTGCAGTGATTCTGTATTATTTGGAAATAATGGCCCTCCGATGGTGCTCGTTGAAAGGTTTTGGAGAATACCCAAAGCCCATTGTAATTCCTCTAGGAACTGCAGCAAACAGAAAGGATAGTGTTCAGACCTCATTCTCCTTCATCCCTCCCAGGAACAACACTTGATCCATGGCCCTTAAAAGTATGGACTATCCCTCTCCTCCTCCCCTTCCGTGGCCTTTTGGGTCTCCGAAGTCCCGGAGCCAGCCGTGCTTATCTGACCCTAACCTTAGTGTGTGCTGACCTTGACCTGCTCCTCACCCCGTCCGCATGCTAGGGGCTGCATCTGTTCGCCTCCCCTGGACACCCAAGTGGTTAGTGAAATTGAAACGTCACCTTGAAGTTCCATTTGTTTTCTTAGTAGAGGTCAGCAAGGGGCTGTCATTAGGATGAACTTGATCCTCTGCCTTATGAAGAATAAGCGAACTCATGCTAATGGTGCATAATAAATAACACACAGGCCACACTGGACACACTATATAATGAGAGTTTTGTATTTTGATTATTATATCTCAGGATTAAATCATTTATATTTACATGTACTTCAACATGAATGAAGACAGGAAATATGTTTCTATAATATTTACCATTTTGAAAACAAAACATGTATAATAATCATCAAATGATGGCACATCTTACCAGCAATGATTCAATGAAATTTACATTGTCAAATGGGTCGCTACCTAAATTAGAAATATATTTCCCTTTTATTTCACATTTAGTAGCTAGTCTGACAAAGAAATACTTAGATGTACCATTTCTTTCAACCATTAGAAATTTCCTGAAGCATAGCTAGCAGCACAACAATAGTATTCATTTAAAATAATGCATAAATTACTCTGCTGTTTGTGGTTCCATTGGGTTTCCTGTCATCTTAATGCTAGCAGCTTGTCCTGATGAGATTGCTTGATTGTGATGCCCTTTATTACTGCGTCTAGTGTTTCGGCAGTTCTGTGATTTCTGACCTTTTCCGGAGTTTTTTTCCCCTGTTGAGGAAAAAGAAAAAATATGAGGCAAGACAGAGTTAATATTAATGAAGGAACAGAAGCGATGTCATTCTTTAATGGATAATAGATCAGAGCATGGCCATTGATCACTCTGCGCATGCTAAGGAAGTACCGCCTACAGCAGGATGCTGTCTTTTCATGGATGTTTTGATAATTTCATAAATCATAAAAGACTAAGGGCAGGTCACAGAACTTTGCACTAAAACTGCATTCTCCCCATAACACAGTGTGCCTAGGTAGTGAGGTACAATAATGCTTCTGGGATCAGCAGCATTTCTCATTCGCTTTCCACCGATATGTCATTTTGTCCAGTCTATGGTGAGTCTTCTGAAGTCTGAATACTCATGGTAATAGTATACCCAGAGTGTTACAATGTACATCACAATGCCTGTATCCTATTGTGCTAATTGCGCTTTTAAATGCTCAGTATGTGTCACTCATTTTAAATGTCTACGGGCCCTTAATACTAAGATAAGTGGAAACCGTAGTGTCACCAGAAGGCGCTGCAAAATTTGCCTGGTTCTTGACACACTAATTCCAATATTACCCCATATATGCAACAAAATACTAATCAGAATGCAAACTACATTCATTATTCATTAAATAATATTATACAATTTTTTTATACTTATTCCACAGAATAAACATACCAATATTTAAATATGGACATCCCAACAAGAATTAATACATTGGAATAGTCCACACATTCCCCCTACCCATTCATGGAGCAGGAAAATACATTATTTTAGGATTTCCCAACCAAAGCCTCGGTTTCCCACCATGCTCCTATGATGACGTCATTGGGCCGCCTCAGACACGGAACCGAACACAATGAACAGACGCTCATGGGGGTAAAACAAAACGTGTATAACAATAAAATAATTAAAGCAATTTAACGATGAAGTTGTGTCTTTTGTCCTAGTGTGAGTTAGCTGCATAATTGGGGTTGTGTTTGTAATGGAAATGCATCGCAACTGTTTGATAAATACGGAGATACCGGCTATGTTATGTGTGCACCCACAACTTGCCGGTTTATGGAGAGATAAATGTACATCGGCATGTATCCGCTCCCTACCGCGCTGTTGTGAACTTTGTCACACGTGCCAATGAAAACAAAAGCCTTATTATTTTTATATTTTTATTCATGCAGACCAAATAAAATTGTAACATGCAATATATTTGAATCCAGGCTTTTTATACTTGTATGATAAATTTAGTACACGTGGTAGATTCGTCCACCACAGGCACTATGGTCCTGCATACTGTGTACCAGCACATGTGCAAAAGCAGATACTACAGTGGGCCCTCGTGAATGTGACATTACATTTTGCTGCTGAGTATTGTCCTGTTATAGTTTTTAGCTCTAGTGAAGTGAACAGAAATGGTTTTCCCTAAACATGTAGAATGAAAAGCAAGCAGGTCCACACTGTCAGCACCACAGGCCTCTTTGTTGTATACCAACCTGTCATTTTCCTAAGAAAAATGAATATCGTCTCCCAGCCAAAAGAAGGCCCTTGGTATTTGTATGGTCACTGTGACCTTTCCACATGCCCCCTTAGATTAGGTGCACAACATGGAAAATTGTGCTCTTCAAGCAGTCCATAAATCATAGCTGGCCATTTTCTTTAAAGAGGTATGTAAATACCAGTGTAAAAGGTAAGGTAAACAACACTAACCCCACACAAATAGCTTGAAAATTGAAGAAAACCACCTTATTTTTCAGGTGAAATTGCTTTTGAAGCCTAACACATGGGCTGGAATGGAGAAAGCATGAAATGATATGTGCTGGGAAAATGGAAAATGGGTTGATGGTAACTGTGTGCGACACAGTTTCTCTCCTGCCAAGTTCTTACTGTAATCAGAGCTATCATTGTCATTGTTTTATCCCCATGTGAGGTTGGAGCGACACGCACATTATCTGTGCGTCTCCCACATCCGGCAGGCCCCACGGGCGCAGGTGTGTCTCACCTGCATGGGCGGCAGTGCGTCCTTCATCACGGCCTGGCGATGAATCGGCGCCGTGGTGATTAAGCTGGTTAGAATGGTATGGCTGCTACCGGAGGCTGCACAGGTAGCTGCTTTCCAGGACCCTGCAGAAATCGCACACACGCTCCCACTTAAAGCACTCAAAGTCCATCCTGCATGTGGCTCCCGATTTGCAAGATGTTCCAATCCCACATATGGGCATCTGTCAGTAATAACAGAAATTAGTAGCAGAAAATGTTCTAAATGTTCTTGTACTTCATGAGCTAAAATAAATAAGCCTTAAGAAATGTATTTTTTTTGAGATTGAGCAGTCAAATTGAAGCTTCTTTTTACAGGATACAGAAATGTCCACAATTTTGCTTAGTTTTTGTTTGTGAGGCGTGGAAATGAGAACAATGTGAAAAGAGCCTTAGGTACAGCTGGTTCTGTTTTAATGGCCCGTGGGCCAGTAAGCTAGACCTGTGGCTTTCCCTTCACGCTCACCCAATGACCCCTTTTCATTGCAATGCACAGCTGCAAAACAGAAACATCTCACTTTCTCTATTAAACTGTCTGCCTTGGTTTTATATCGTAGAACTTAAGCTTTGCTCCCTTACTTCGTTGGGTAGTTTATTTTGCACACCATCCTGACAGGAACTACCAAGTACACAAGCAGCGTGTCTTGTATCTCACTAACACTCACATGCTAGCATGGAGAATAAAAAACAGCTGGCTCTCCATGGCCTCAGGTCCCGCATCTGTGAACTGAGCCAACCGTGGATAAGAAATATGTGAAAAAAAATTCAAAAAGTTCCAAAAAGCTAAACTTGAAGCTAAGACACGGCAAGCACTAAGCTGCCTCCGCACAAATGAAGTGATGTGTAGGCATACCCTGCTGACAGATCAGATCCGCAGTCTCTCTCCAGCACTTGTTATTTGAGCATTGTTCGCCTTAGATCTTGTTCGCTCACTACTTGTTTTGTAAGAGTAAGTAATCTCTAAGCATGAAGAAAGAAAATGGTGTGTCCCCTGTGGATATCTGGGGACTGTTTTTTATTGTAAGAAGTCTTGTAATGACAAGGACATATTTAGCTTCATTTTGTCCACCAACCTAAATTATTCTGTTGACGTCGTTTTCTGCTCTCTGAGGTGTGACACTGGGGATGCTGGCCATGGAAATGCTGCCCCAAGCTACTGCTTTATCCTCCTCCCCCTTTTGGTGCTCAAGATATTTAATCAGACAGATCTACTCAGTTCAGATTCTACATCCCAACCCAAATGGCTTTTAGAGGGAACGATAAACTACCATGGCAGTGAGATCTTTCCTTTTCATTTGAGCTGCTTGTTTGTCAACACAGGACTCCGTATCCTTGTCATGTCTTGTTTGTCCACACAGGACTCCGTTTCCTTTGTCATGTCTTCTTTGTTCAAACAGGACTCCGTATCCTTTGTCATGTCTTGTTTGTCAACACAGGACTCCGTATCCTTGTCATGTCTTGTTTGTCCACACAGGACTCCGTTTCCTTTGTCATGTCTTCTTTGTTCAAACAGGACTCCGTATCCTTTGTCATGTCTTGTTTGTCAACACAGGACTCCGTATCCTTTGTCATGTCTTGTTTGTCCTCACAGGACTCTGTATCCTTTGTCATGTCTTGTTTGTCAACACAGGACTCCGTATCCTTTGTCATGTCTTGTTTGTCCTCACAGGACTTGTTTGTTATGTCTTGAGGAAAAGGACAAGAAATGGCACAGAACCTGTCTTTGAAAAGCATAGACCAGGTCATATTGTTGACTGCTGAACCCCCTTCTGAAGCAGGTTATGTGTCCCAATATAGATGTAAAACATTAACGTGGGTGAAAACAATTCAACGTTCTTCCAAACAATGAGAGCAAATTCAGGAAAGTGTGTATACCTTTTTTAGCAAGAACCTAACAAGACCATAGGTTCTAGAGTTACACTGCCGTCTGCGAAAACCTCATTATGACATAAAAACAGGAGTTCGCCCATGGCTTAGAAAAGGGCTCTGGGCCCTTTTTTAATATTAATATCCTGCTCTGGTGTAGCAGTAATGATATTAGGGAGCTGACGGAATTCTCCACCCAGCTGGACATGTTAATTGAGAAGCCAAGTCTTAAAGGCAAAGTTCATGTTTGTGCAGATGGTGGGACAATGTGGAGGGGTGGACCTAGGTCAGTGTCATTCCCAAGCCATAACATAATGGACATGGTTTTTTTTTCTTTTCTTTTTTTAAGTTTGACGTATGCAAGTCCCTGAGGTATCATTGGGCCCTTGAGGTCTTTCCTGCTAACTCAGCTCTACTGACTGAGAACCACATGATCCTGTCAATGAAGAGGCTCTGTTGAACAAAATGCATCATAAACACATGGTGTTCTGGCTGACATGCTAAAAACAAAAGTTTCAAAATTGTTTTGTTTGCTCTCTTTCATACACAACTACATAACAGCCAGAGTGGTACCTGTAGCTGAGCTTTTAATAACATACAGGCACCTGTTGTGGAGAGTGACTGAAGCCTCTACACACACGGCAGCCACCGTCTCCTCAGTCTGTGCATTACTCTGCCATGCATAGCATGCGACACTTTAGATAAAACTGCAGATTGGACAGCTATACTCTGCACCGTATCATGCATGACTTACCCAAGATGACAATGATGCATTGCTTGCCTAATTTATCTTCATATGTAGAAGCTTCAAAATACATATTACCCTCTGATCTTTGAGACTGAAACCACCTTTGCCTTCAGAAACATCCCTCAGCACCTGGCCTTAGTCCTTCCAGATGCCTCCTAGCTGTTTAAAGCAGTGACCTGATATGCGACTGGGGACACCTTCTGCTGCCACAGTCTTGTGAGGTTTTGGGATCCAGTCAACTGAGAGCCACGTATCTGGTCAAGGATGGATGCCAGCGGTGTGCGCCCTGCTTCTTTTCTCATCCACTTATAGCTGCTGTAAGAGAGCTTGTCTTTCCCCCCAGAGATCTACCTGAGAAGCCCCCAGATTCTGATTTACCTCTCAGAACACATGAAACAGGACAGAAAATAATGTCCTTGGAGCCTACTGCCACAGGGCTACAGTTTATCTACTATAACTACCTGTCTCCTTCATAGTTTATCTGTCCGAACAAATAGACCTAGACGGTACTTGCGTGTGTGTGTGTGTGTGTTTCCAGTTTGAGGAGACTTACAGAAAATTTTGTTGAAACTGAGCACAAAAGCAAAAATTAAAAGGTGTGTGAAGATTGCTTTGCCATGCAGAACATTGTTAACATTAGACACAAAGCTTCAACTGAAACATAATGTTAAAGATCAAAAAGGTCCTTTTCTCCAAAGACACGAGACACCCAACAGTGAAAGAAAGAAAAAAACATCATATTATGAGTGGCTACATCTTCTTGCCACTGGTCACAGACTCTAAGCAGGTGTCTGCTTAATAACTCGGTCAAAGATCAGCGAGTTAAAGGTTAGGGCCCAGGGACGAGGGGGCCAGGGTCACAGTGCCGTTAGGACGATGCTGAGACACGATCTGCCCAAGTCTGGAGCATTCGAACCTCAAGGTCATCCATTAGTGCTCTGGCCCAATGGTTGGGGAGACCCACAATAAATTTACCATGCACCTTTAACCCTTTTAATACACAGAAACCCCCCCTTTGGGCTGGCCCAATGGGGGAACTATATTACATGATTAACTTGGCATAGCCATTGACTGCTATTCATCTGTGCCTGCGTGTACGTCTGCTCTGTCTGTCTATTGAAATACTCACATGCAAATGTGCAATTATGGCTACGCCATTCTATCAGGTATTGGAGAGTGAGGTATTTATCGCAATATAATTTATAATAGATTCTAATAGAAAATGGTGCGGGAGTTGAACCACATTAAATTGTGATAGATTAGATCTTTCATTTTAATTATTGCCAGACTATTTTAATATTAGAGTCCCTACAGCCATCTGTGATCATTTCGTGTATGTAGGTGATAGAGTCAGCTCTGACCAAAGTGTGAAAGAATATTGAGCCATGACTGATTATTATCTGCAGTTTGGGGCAAGGTGTGAAAGTCTGCTTTTAATGCGAGACATTTTCTTTTCACAAGGATTCAGCGCTGAGCTGCAGAGGATGACCAAATGTCAGGTAATCTCAAGCCCCCCTCTTTAAATAAGAGTTTCCCATGATCCCTTGCACCCTCTCCCTCAACCTTTCCCAGGTGGCCGAGTTGTACATCATAAAAAGAAATTAAGATGACAGGGTGTTGACAGGAGTAAAGACATTGGAGTTTTCATCCCTCTCCAGACAAAAGGAATGACATCATGTCTTATGAAAGTGACGCTCTAATGAATCTCATAACACCTGAACTTTTCTGGCAGGGGGGACCTTTGACTGGGGCAGCTACTCGGTGTCATTAATAATGGGATGGTGTATTGGATCCCGGTGATTTGATGGCAGTCTCACCTCTCCTAGGCCTAACAACTTGACACGGGTTCACTTGCCATTCGCTCTTAAAGACATCCCCCTCCAAGGTGTTGTACCACTGTAAAGACGTCGTCCCTTTGTCATCCTGCTCTTTGTTTAAACAGCTCCAAGAGCAGAAATGTCACATTAATCTGAGGCAGCTCTGATTTATGGAGAACCTATGGAGGGAAGGGAATTTAGCTTTCCCAAGTGTGTCTGCAGGGATTTATAGGCAAAAGCTGATATTTTATTCAGAAAGGGTAGTAATGTGCTCATTGTTTTACTTCCTTGCACATTCTTAAAAAACAGGCTGGACTGGAGGCCGATGTAGCCAAAAGACAGACAGAACGGTGCATTAATGGGAACCGCCACTAATAAATAGCACTGACTGATAAAAAGTCCATATTCAGGTGCTTTTTTATAGTAGTACTTCTGGCAAAAGTACTATAGGGAAAAAACCTGCTCGATGCTACAACGGCAGAGATGGCACAACCAGGGGCATTAGCCTCTCGGCCCCATCTCCCCCCCTCCTACTCTGCTACATCTCTGTGTGAGTCACACCCCCCTCACCCCACCCCCGAGCTCCCCACCGTAGTCAGATTCCCACACATGTGGCCAAGGGGGCCCCGTGGCAGCGTGTCGCCCTGCGCCTGCCTGCCGCGTCCCTGCCTCCCAGGCCCCCCCGGGCGCACGGCTGGTGTCCCTTTGTACGGCCCCCGCTCCCACACCGCGCCGTCTCCGTGCTTCTGCCGCCTGCCTTTCATGGCGAGCGATTCAACATAAACAATCAGCACTCATGCCTCTAAGAAGACCCCCCTGCTCCCATTGCCAGCCAATTAAACGCCATCTGGGCCCAGAAGAAAAGGCAGGGCCGAAAATAAATCTCAGCTGATTTTATTATCATAAAAATCATCTCACAGCCCATAATATGATGAAAACTTAAAAAAAAAAATGAAACTTCACACTGGATTAAAAACAACCAAAAGCTGTGTGAAGTTTGGGCAAGCTGCTGGGTGACGGCAGAATCCAATTTAAAGAATATAAAAATAAAAAATCAAGCAACCAAGTGGAAAACAGCAGCGTTTTGGGGAAAATGTGAGCCACCCAGACACCGAATTCAGCCGAAGGTACCTGACTGAATCCAGCTTATATTCAATAAGAATGATATTCCATCCGATCTCTTCCCTTTGCAGAATGTGGGATGTGTCTGATCTAAAGAAAACTCCACAGCCAAATGGTGTGTAAAATATGGAAAATCCTTCAGACATCTAAAAATAGATAAAACCTTTGTCTGTTGAGAGACGGATACTTGCTTTGGGCTTGATGTAGCCTCGTGAAGTGAATTCAGTGAGAATATTGATTTTTTTCACTTGAGCTGGCTGCAATAGTTACTTGATGAAATTAGGAATTCATTATAGTAAAAATTAAAAACTAGTATTAAATAAAGTGAGTCCGACTTGGTGTTAAGTGTGGGGCTACAGTGCCCACACCATGGGTGTGAGTTCCGGTCTGTTAGGTGTAGGGTTACGGCAGCCACGCCGTGAATGTGAGTCCTGGTACGTGTTAGGCGTAGGGGTACGGGGCCCATGCCCTGAGTGTGAGTCTTGGTCTGTGTTAGGCATAGGGGTACGGGGCCACGCCATGAGTGTGAGTCTTGGTCTGTGTTAGGCATAGGGGTACGGCGGCCATGCCCTGAGTGTGAGTCTTGGTCTGTGTTAGGCGTAGGGGTACAGGACCAATGCCCAGAGTGTGAGTCTTGGTCTGTTTTAGGCATAGGGGTACGGGGCCCATGCCCTGAGTGTGAGTCCTGGTCTGTGTTAGGCGTAGGGGTACGGCAGCCACGCCATAAGTGCGAGTCCTGGTCTATGTTAGGCATAGGGGTATGGCGGCCATGCCCTGAGTGTGAGTCCCGGTCCGTGTTAGGCGTAGGGGTACAGGACCCATGCCCAAAGTGAGTCTTGGTCTGTTTTAGGCATAGGGGTATGGGGCCCATGCCCTGAGTG
>JAODKC010000021.1:12711371-12721382 GCA_026777985.1 Mormyrops attenuatus
TGAGGGCAGGCATGTGCGACAGGGGGGCCCAGGCAGGGAGTATAACCAAGTGGTTGGCCGAGGGCAGGCCTGTGCGGGAGGGGGCCCCATGCAGGGCGTATAACCGAGGGGTTGGCTGAGGGCAGGCATGTGCGGCAGGGGGCCCCTTGCAGGGCATATAACCGAGCGGTTGGCCGAGGGCAGGGGGACCCATGGAGGGCATACAATCAAGCTTCTGGCCAAGGGAAGGCCTGTGCGGCAGGGGGCCCCTTGCTGGGCGTATAACCAAGCGGTTGGCCGAGGGCAGGGGGACCCATGCAAGGCGTAAAATCAAGTTGCTGGCCGAGGGCAGGCCTGTGCGGCAGGGGGCCCCTCGCAGGGCGTATAATCAAGCAGCTGCCCAAGGGCAGGCCTGTGCGGCAGGGGGCCCCTTGCAGGGCGTATCACCGAGCAGCTGGCTGAGGGCAGGCATGTGCGACAGGGGGGCCCAGGCAGGGAGTATAACCAAGTGGTTGGCCGAGGGCAGGCCTGTGCGGCAGGGGGCCCCTTGCAGGGCGTATCACCGAGCGGCTGGCCGAGGGCAGGGGGACCCATGCAGGGTGTACAATCGAGCGGCTGGTCGAGGGCAGGCCTGTGCGGCAGGGGGCCCCTTGCAGACTGTATAACCGAGTAGCTGATTGAGGGTAGGCCTGTGCGCCAGGGGGGCCCATGCAGGGCGTATAACTGAACGGCTGGCCGAGGGCAGGCCTGTGAACATAGTTGAAATGTCATTTTGTTTGACTGCCTATGACTTTTGCACAATACAAAAAACAAGCAGATGTCATTTATGTTTCAGCATATGATATTATGCCAGTTAATAGGGACTCCTGTCATCAGTGTGAGTAGTGGCATGGAGGACAGTTAGCTCAGACGAGCGATGAAAAGCACAGAGAGACCAGGCAGGACGATCGTGGCTGGAATATTCACCAAGGATTATGCCACAATAACTGGAAGATTCTGCAGCCTCCAAATTTTTTTATAAAACCTGTTAATTAATTTCAGATCACTGATAAAAGTTCATATAATATAACTATGTTTATCTAAAACAACGCAATTTAACACATTACTGAACATGGATTATGAAAAATATACATTTAATGGGGTAAAGTTGCCTTGCGAGTAATTAACTGATATGAAGACAAACATAATTAAGTTTGTCTTAAATCCACTAAGGACATTTCATTTGTTGCTATTTGCTAATATGACATTTAAATCAATATGGTTAATTACAGGACAGCTACACACGAAGCATGTAAGCAGCAGGGGTTCGAACCCTACGCAGGGCTTCGTGTCACAGGTCCGAATACAGGCCAAGCAAAGACAGACACACTCCTGTTAAATGCATCAGTCTGGTTTTATATCCCTGGGTCACTGTGGACACTCCCTGCGCTGACTCTCTCAGGGTCCACCAAGGGTCACTGTGGACACTCCCTGCGCTTACTCTCTCAGGGTCCACCGAGGGTCACTGTGGACACTCCCTGCGCTGACTCTCTCAGGGTCCCCAGAGGGTCACTGTGGACACTCCCTACGCTGACTCTCTCAAGGCCCACAGAGGGTCACTGTGGACACTCCCTATGCCGACTCTCTCAGGGCCCACAGAGGGTCACTGTGGACACTCCCTGCGCCGACTCTCTCAGGGCCCACAGAGGGTCACTGTGGACACTCCCTACGCTGACTCTCTCAGGGTCCCCAGAGGGTCACTGTGGACACTCCCTACGCTGACTCTCTCAGGGTCCACAGAGGGTCACTGTGGACACTCCCTGCGCTGACTCTCTCAGGGTCCCCAGAGGGTCACTGTGGACACTACCTATGCTGACTCTCCCAGAGCCCCCAGCCCCCTGTTGTGCATGAGGGCCCTGCACTACCAGGAAGGTGGCTGGGAGCTTAATTGTCTAGTGAGGAGGGCTGGCCCAGGATGCTGGGTGCAAAGGGTCAGGTGACAGGAGGGGATCTCTGTGGCTGGGGGTACTTCAATTACCTGAGTTTCTCCTGACCTACCCCAGCTCCAGATCTGCTATCCTGAGCTGTCAATAGTGCCCTCCGTTCTCCCCTGCTTAATTAAAACTTTTCTCCATTTTACGTGTCTGCCCAGCTTGCTAACTCCACTCTTTTTCGCCTGCCTGCGTTTGCCTTTAATTTAATTTCACTTTTCATTTACTTTGGTTTATTCATGCCCGTGTCAATCTCCCTGTGTCTGTACACTTTTTTTGTTAGATTGGAATTCTTGGAAGCTAATTTAATTCTGGTAATGACTCATAAGAATGGACAAAAACAGCAAGATTCCAATAAAATGCTGATTTCAGCTAATTTTATTTTGCCGCCTCATCTTTCGCACGTAAACATTATCTTGTCAGACAGCAGATCGGGGAATTTGAAATGGATCTGAACCAATGGGGGCTGGCTCTGAAAGAATAGTCCACGGGCTTCTAAAAAACCTTAATATACTCTCTGTGGTGTTCCCGGGTGGCCGCCATGTGTCTTTGAGCAGAGCTACAGCTTGGCCTATTGTGTGCCTGTCACTGTGGTGCTCAAAGGCTGATGAAGCCGTCACATTATTCATACATATTTCTGGGCACTATATTTACGGACAGCTCCCCATACATCTCGCTCTCCCAGACATCCCACAAGAAATATGCTGGGCTTCGCAGGCGTGAGGCGAGAGGTTGGCTCGCAGGGCGAAGGCCAAACACATTGTGAAAGGCGCCCTCTTCCCCAGTCTGCCATCCGCAGTGCTGCAGCGTCCCCTCCTCTCTGGCGTCCATTCAGATGTGTCTTAGGCCGAATTGGCAGCAGCTTTGAAAGGCCCTGGCAGCCCGATGATCCCTGGGAGATCTCCACTGACATCTCTCTCAGCGTGTGTATGGCGGGGTCAGACCTCGGCCCAACTCCCAGACCCCAAGTCAGCCAGGCGATGCCATGAGTGAGCCCGGATAGAAATTAAAATCTCAAAGCTGGGCGCTAAAGGCATTCTTCAGCTTCCCCTACAATCCCAGCCCCCCTACACATTTTGTTTTCTTGACAGCCCCTCTGAGAATGGTTCACTTTTATGTCTCCTTACTTGAGATTATTGTAAGCCTACAACATATGAGAAGCACAGTGGGATTGAGAGCGAGAGGCACGGTTACAGTCAGCGCGGGGTTAACGCAGCTCCGTACTTTTGTCGCAGGATATTTGTGCCTCATTACCGTTTTTTGTGACAGTTTATCTATCCCACAGGATACGAATCTGGAGGAAATACACAGTCTGAATTTGGGAACCCATGAAATTTTTGCGATTTCTATGGCTAAATTAAATGTACTTGTACCGACATTTCATTTTGTCTTCTTTACATGCTCCACACTGCCTAATAAAGACTCACTCATTTTAGAGAAATAATATCAATTATTTGACAATACAATTAACCAAGATTAGCTGAACCCGCAAAGGGAAAAGATGCAGGTTTTCTATTTTTCAGTGCATTTTGCGATAACTAAAACAATGAGCTCCAAACAGCGATAGCTATGGCATCGAACCCAAGAAAACCCTGAATAAGAAATTGGCCTTAAAGAAACAGCAAATAAATATATTTTGAATAATTTGCCTGAACTTTGGCTCTCACAGAGAGCTGGAATAAGATATGTGAGAGAGTTCTGCAGTGCGTGTCGGCATGGAGAAGGAGCTTTTTGGGGGATTACTGATGGTTTCATTTACTGACTTATCATGGTGAATAATGAGGGATGGACCACTGTTTTTGGGGAATTCTCTGTGCTTTCTTTCAATGGCATTCAGCAGGATTGCTTCTGATATGCCCCGTCTTACCCTGCAATGAGCTCAAACTTAATTTAATTCAAGTACAAACCCAGTGCTTTGCATAGGATATGGGGAATAGATATGAGCAACAGCCCTCAGATGTGCTGGAGGAATCTGCAGCCTGGGCTGCTCTGCCAGTCTTCAGCCTAAAAGGATTGATTCGGTGTCAGAACCTTTGCCTTAGGGTCAGGCCTCCTTCTCATCCACACGCCCCCACCACCATCACAGCGACAAAGACAGAATTTCTTTTCTCCCAGTCCACACTCTCTTTGAAAAGTCTTTCTTCTCTTGAATTCAGCAGCAGCGCAGGGACAGGGTATTCCATTTGGAACAAGAATGAAACATTTTCTGTGGCAGTGGAGCCGGTATGAGCCAGTGAGAATCCATCGATGAAATCCTTTCTTCTGTCCCTTTCGCCCCCCCCCCCCCACATCCAAAGCCTGCTCTGCTTTTTCTCTCTGGTGACTGGGCGCGTGATTGAAATCAACATTGTGTCAAGGCCGTCATATCTCAGACGGTCGTAAAACATGCAGCGACATAAATAAGCAACAGGGTGGCTGACGGCTCTCCAACACGGCGGCTGACGCGCAGTGAGGACAGGAAGGTTAGGGCTCGGGGGGGATTGTAAAATGCCCGCGCCGGGAGCGACTTCAAGCTTGGGCGAGACCTATGAAAGACAAGATAAAGTCTATCGGGTTATCTCCTGGTTCAAGTTGCTGCCCAGACAGCAAGGCCGCTGGGACAGCAGGCATGTCACATGAACTGCGTCTGAGCCCACTGCCACTTCCAGTAGGTGTGCCTTTCAGCGTATGACAGGTTAACAAAAAAGCCAGGATGGACACCCCAGGTCCTTGCTTACAGCATGTCAGATAAGGCCAGGAATATGGACAGCATCTGCAAGTGAATCAAACATCCATGCTCTCCACTCACACACAACACAGGCACTCATATATGTACTCCTGTCTCTCCACTGACTCTTTTAAATTAATCCTTAATCCCAAACCACCGGAACTCCAAAAGCAATTAAAAGCAATAACAAAAAGTATCGGTGCTTTTTTAAGGGATGGAGTCAGTTATTTTTCTCATATCTCATAAACCTAAAGAAAATTCACACAATATATTTCAAAAAAAGATCTTCAGGCATCAGTGGCTGCACGAACACCAAAACATCAGAATCATTTAAAAACTGATAAAGTGTGAGGCACTTCAGAGAGCAGTTTGGGGTATCAGAGTAAGGCCAGCAGTTCACAGACCAAAAATTCCCTGTTGAGCCTGCGGTTGTTTTTCCTCATAATCTTTTGTTGTGAGGAAAGCTGACTAAATTATGCTGGGGAGCAAAAGGTAATCGCAGCAGGGACACCTTGCAGGATTCGGGCGTTATGAAAGATATAAATTATAGATCCTGTTAAAACAGAAGCTGCTTTTTTAACAGAGAGGTAACACAGGTGGTGGTAACACAGGTGGTGGTAACACAGATTATATCCACGCATCATGCATCAGAAATAAAAACTCAACTTGATGACAGCTTATTATTGAAAAAAAGAAGTAAAATAAGTACAATACTATACTTATAATCTTTGGATTTATATAGCAGGCAAAGTTTTTATGAGTTCTCTGGGAATAATTCCACTGCGGCGTATGTCACTGGGTTCTAAGTTATTACTCAGCAACAAAGTATGTGTCAGAAATGGCTGAGTGGAGCAGGTGGGTTCGCAAGTTAATGAAACAGGATGTGACGCCAACTGTGCCATGCTGTACCCAGTCAGCTGGGGTGCTTCGTACATGCCGCTGGCCTCTGGTAACGGCTAATGCACACGGAGATGCTGCAACTGCGCTGGGCTAATTAGCTGTTGTAGAGTGCAGAACTAAAGCTGATTGACAGGCGTGCCTAGATACCTCAGGGCAGGAGACCTTCCAGACATTGAGATCAGCTGTTCCAACAGTTGGACTGAGCAGGTTTTCATGACCTACTGCCCAGGCTCCTTATCTCCCTCAAAATGAACATGTTCAGTTGCTTTTTATAACAATTTATTTTCCTGTTTTTGAATTTGAAAATGTAGGTAGTCATCTTTATTTTAAAATAAACAAACATACAGCAGCATCAGCCTTACCATCTGCAGTCATGCTCTTCATGTTGGAAAAAAGATATACACTCTACACATAAATGGGATTTTTGGTCCATCTGTCTGCTGTCCATTGATGCTACAAGTTCTTCTATCTCAGGTAACTGTTTGCCTGTGTCCCATTATCTATTGATCATTGTGTCCACCTGTGTTAACATCTGTTGCAGCCTCTCTTTGTCTGCTGGCTGATTCACCTCACTGTTAGCTCTGGTGTCCCTTATTTCAGCTGTCAGCTTCCTGTTACAGCCAAATATATCTTCATGTCAAATTTCAAGGGAAAAAAGGAAAAAGTTCACAAGTAGCGATGTGCAGCAGTACAATAAAACAATAGAGTGTAAACATAACGAGGATACGAAGGTGTCTAGTTTAAAGAAACGCATCATTCGGATTACAATGATATCAATAATAAACGAGAAGGTATGTAAGGAATATCTGTTACTTTCAAAAAAATAAAACGATGTCTGAATGTTTTGTATACTTATCAAAAACGTTTCACGCAAAATGCAATACTATATACAAACGACATATATAACAATATCTTTTTCATGAATTAAAGCTTTAAAAAATTATAGAAATTTACACAATATTAAACTTACTTCACGTGTATTTTTATAATAATTTATATTAAGTCATATAATAAATATACTTATTAATATTTAAATACAATAATATCTTGAACAGCAAAGCAAATGGCATGAACTGAAAAAGCTGGAGAAGAACAATATATAATTTCAACACCTTTTCTGATGTATGAATAAAATGTGGTAGATTTACTGTAGGCAACACATTTTATTTTCAAGAAAAGCAAAGTATTTTTTGTTATTAGAATACGGCCATTAAATCAGACACTATCCGTGCAACCATGTAATCTATATACTGAGGTCTGCCAATTTCATTGTGATTTTGTTTTTTATTTAAAAATGAAATGACACTAAACTGTTAGCAGACCTTGAGCCTGATTTTTGATAAACAATTTAAATAACCACTTCAGTCAGCTTCACTGCAAGCCAAGTGGAGATACAACATGAATCTTAAAATCTATTTACAAATTTACCTTGTCAGGCCCTCATGCTGCCAGGAGGAAACACTGTTGAAATTTTAATTTGTTCTTTTGTAATGATAGGGCGTAGGTTAGTTAATTTCAATTTCTGATTTCAAAAGCTATCAAATATTGCTCAGATGAGAAATCAATTTTCCCTGCTGCCCCGGCTTTGTGGCATGGGGAAGTTCTGCCATTGGAGGATGGCCGGTCACATGACCCAGCCAGGGATTAGTTCACTGGACCCATGTTGTAGTCACCTCAATTACAGGCTGCCGCTTGTAATTTAGTTTTATAACATCTAATTCCAAGACAGAACTCATATTTAATTCATGAAAGTCTCTGCAAGAGTAATTGTAAAATAAATTGCCAAAGAAAATATCCATTTGTGACCAAAATACATCTGATGTCTGTCAAATCATTAAAGAGGAGAGGTGCTTTTATCAATTGCACGGGATTGGCGATAGTAGCGCCAGGCCACTGTGACGGCTGTGTCTTCCACAGAGACACCGTAGGGGCCCTTTGTGAATTTATAAAGGCAGATAAAAATCAGTTTCATATTTCTCCCCAATCATCTGATGAGGGGGGTCTGGGAGAGAGACTTACATGCTTAGAAAAGTGTTTTACTCCCCCATACCGGCTTACTCTGTGGGAGAAGGACAGAGCGACAGCGAGTCCGGCTGAAGCTTCTTAGCATGTGGCATGAGTTGCAGGGCTGTACTCTCTCTCTATCTCTCTCTATATATATACACATTTACTGCAATTAGCAGACGCTCTTTTCCAGAGCTACTTACAACCAGTGCTTAGTAGTCTATGACTGTTCTTCAATTTATAAGCTAGACGTAAAATCAGCAGCTGTCAAGATCAAATTACCGCTAAGATCGTTATATAAAAAAGTTGTTAGGGAAAAGAGTGTGCACGAAAAGATTGTTAGTGATTTTTTATTTTTTTAAATGGAGAGAGTGAACAGTAAGGGCGGTATTAGTCTCCAAGGTACTCCTTGAAGAGGTGTGTCTTCAGACGACGCTTGAAGACAGGAAGGGACTCGGCCGTTCTTAAGGCAAGAGGAAGTTCGCATCGCCACTGAGGAGCCAACATTGCAAAAAGTCTTGATGCACGTCGTCCTCTTTTAAGTGTGTGTGTGTGTGTGTGTGTGTGTGTGTGTGGGTGTAGTAATAATTTTCTTTTTAATGATAATATTCCTGTAAAGAAAGGCAAAGGTATGTGGTGCTGATTTTGGATGAAATGAGTGATTTTTCAATGAGTAATATTTAAGCAGTTATTTATGGTTTTTGTTTTTATGATGTTTCATTTTAAGTACCAGTTGTAAATAATTTTAAGTACTAGTAGTAGTAGTAGTATATTCAGTGACCTAGTATTTGATAAGCATTTTGAAAATCTGTGGATGTATGAATGGATAATTCTTATTGTAACAGGAAGAGAAGCAGGGATACTATTAATATCCATACCATATGATATTGATCATTGTAGTATCATAATCATGAAACCATAATGACCCATTACATTAATATTGCATGCTTACATTTTGTGTTTGCAAAGAAAATGATTTCCAATGTATGCATGCAAAGCACCTTTTCCCAATAATATTGCTGAAGCATCTTAGGTGAAGTATTTATTCACTGGCACAAATAGCATATTCACTGGCACAAACAGCATATTCACTGGCACAAACAGCAGGCCCAAATTTAGCATGTGCAAGTTTAATTCAGTCCATTTGCATCTGCACGATTCGTTTACTGTAATCTTTTCACCATCATAGAATTACAGGAAACATAATGTACTCACAAAATAACAGCCGGCAAATCAGAGATAGGCTGATGCCAGTATCCTTAATTTTCTACCCCTTAATCGACTACCTGTGTCACTGAAGTAGTCTGGCTTAAATGCCTGAGCAAATGGCAAATGGTTACATTTAACAGATTTAAATGTGAAAACTGATTGACAGACAACATACCTGTAGTCCATTTATTACACATTCCCCGCAAAAAAGATATTAACAAATGAGAATGATAACCTGCTGCAAATGCCACCTTTACCAGAAGCAAGTGTAGGTTGTACCGTTTAAATCAAATCAAATCAGTACCCAGCGCAGATGCTGATAAACGTCACCGAAATAGTAAAAGTTTTGGACAGATGTTTCAATTTGTGCAGTAGGTGTGCCTTTTACTCCAAACCTTTTTTTTTTTTTTACTCAAAACAAAATATTTTGTCTACGCCCCCCCCCCCCCCGCCATTATTGTTATTTAACAGTAAGGTTATTCCTCATTGTTTCCATGACAACTGCTTGGGTGAGGCCTACTCCACAACCACCCATAGCTGTCATCTCTTCACCTAAAAGCTTTGTAATTGCTCTCATTTGCATACCACAATTAAGTGTCTTAGCTCACAGGAGGACACATCACCCTCTTCTGTGAAATTTTAACCTAATTTAATCATTTAAATAAATTCATAAATGTGCTCTAAATTTCCAGGTAGTCCCTGTGACAAAATGGTTTTTATTTTATTTCTTTTTCCCATATCCAAAGATTATTTCTAAATGTCATAGTAATGCAGTCTTATTATAACAGCATTAAGAGGAAATATGAAAATGATTTAGTGTGTTAAATTATGATGGCGATTATGGCCACAATATGTCATTACTTTCCAAGAAGAGAATGGGCAGAAATTTTGTTTCTAAGGGAACATTATATGGCAACTGACAGAAACATTATTGTAATGTGTTGCTGTATTTTCATGCAATAACTAACTTTAAATTTGTATCTAATATTTAAAGGGCATTTGCAAAAGCTGCTGAATATGTAAAATATTTCTAAAAGTTCATTAAAAATATTTCAGTGTAGACTTTCTGTGTTTGATATACATGCATTGTCTAACATGTCGCTACACGCCGAGAGGGTAGCACGTGGGCTCACAGAAACATGGCCGCCGTCCTCCCGACGATCTCACATGTCGCTACACGCCGAGAGGGTAGCACGTGGGCTCACAGAAACATGGCCGCCGTCCTCCCGACGATCTCACATG
>JAODKC010000021.1:12735133-12747005 GCA_026777985.1 Mormyrops attenuatus
TAATGTATATTAACTCACAGCGTAGCCGAACTGTCTAAATTCAACTTTCTCCCCTTTATCTGCTTGGTGGCGGCTACTTCCCTGTGTCCCCCACCCCCCACGCTGTACCCAGGGCTGCCCCGAATGTCAAGCCATTAGAAGGTGTAAAATGAGGTGCCACTCATGAGTTATTATGCTGTTTGCCTGCTCTGTACAGGCAGCGATGCAATATCCTACACACCTCCACATATCTCCTTATGTACGTGCCGAGAAAATAAATGTACTGTAGTAGCGAGACAGAGGGAGAGCATATCCAAAGTCAAAGAAAGTCAGAAACAATAAAATCGACTTCAGTATGATCAGAATTCAGTATGATCTTTGCATGGTGCCACAGATTTGTGTGAGTCCATGTTTGTAATTTTACAGCAGAACTCCTGAGGGTTCCCATCTGATCCATAACATAGAATCACAATGAAACAATGTAGTAGCCCAGCATCAGTTCCCTGTATTGGCTGCTAAATAAATACATTCAAAACGGTAATGCTTTAAGTTACATTAATACATTAAGTGCACCTTCATAATGCATTCATTATGCATTCATAGAACATTCATAAGCAGCCTGCAAGTACACCTTAACATCCTAACATCCCTTAACAGCTTTAATATACATTAATAACAAACATTACAGGATTATGCAATTATAATGTTTGTTATTAATGTATATTACAGCTGTTAAGGGATGTTAGGATGTTAAGCTATACATACATGATGTTTATGAATGTTTTATGAATACTTAATTAATACATTATGAATGTATACTGAACGTTTTATGATTGCAATATAAAAGCATTAGGAAGGTGCAGTTAATGTAAAGCGTTACCTTAAAATCATACCTATATATATATATACATATAACATATATTCAACGGGTTTTTACAAATCTTCTCTCTTCCTTCGTGACGAGATAATTGAAAAATTTTGAGTTTCACAAATAAGATAGGATAAGATAAGATAATCCTTTATTAGTCCCACATGTGAGAAATTTGCATTGCTACAGCAGAAAGTGGACAGTACAAGAGTAGAGCAGCAAAAATTAAAAACAATAGGATAAACACTATAAATGTACAAGTGGAGATGTATAAATATAAATATATGTACAACACTGTGAAACTGCACTCAAGAAATATTGCACATAGGGAAGACATAAGAAAAACACTCTGGTGTATTGGATGTGTGTGTTTTGTTAGGCTATGTGTGTGTGGTCTTCAGCAAGGACTTTGTTATAGAGTCTGACAGCGGATGGAAGGAAAGATCTTCTGAATCTCTCCTTCCCAAACGAGCCATTTGATATTATTTTATAGTTACCAGTGTTTGGTCCCTATACACAATAGATGGAAAAAAGTTAAAACAGACAGAAATTAGAGAAATGAGAAATATATAAGTGAGTTGTATGAGCGAGTAAACCATCTCCCTGAATCACAGCAGTGACACTGTAATTGACGTGAAGCTACTGCAATTGTTACTAGTGATTTTTATTAAGCTACTCATTGTTCATGTATGTGATCCCAAATTAACGTCTACAGCTATATGGGAAAGCATATAAACATAAATTAGACTCAGTTTTTCACAGGGTTCAGAGTCTTAGCCTTAAAAATGTTTACATCCCACATGAGGAATAAAGACCTGCTCTGAGTGTGAGGCATGTGATCAGGCATTGTTACACACCGCTGATTAGCAGGTTTAAGAATTTGCCTTTTTACTGATAAAACACCCTGGAGGTTGATATCTGCCCTTGCTGTGGTCACTGCTGCCAAAAACACCAAAAACTCAAGATTTATGATATGAGATGAAACCATTTAAAACCAACAGCTGGCTTCTCTTTATATGTAAGTGCTCTCTGCGATTTCATAATAATTAGCATACAAATATAATTAATGGCCTGAAATGCACACAAGGCTTCGTGAAATTGCTAAATGATGGCATGCACTCAGTTTGCTGGAAGCCGCTTTTCGTCTCTCCCATCGGCGGCTTTTCTGCGTCGGCTTCCAGCCGCTCTGCTTGTGTCATTTTTCTCAGTTATATTCAGTTAATTTGTTCAGCCACTGAAGTTGCTTGGAGCAGTTTATAGACAATAGTTTCATCTGGATTCTCTGCGAGATTCAAGTGAGAACTTTGACTGGATCGTTAAATGACATTAACTTTATTACTCTGAAGCAGCTTTGATCTCCTGCTTGGGATTATTAATCACTTTAACAGGATCCTTAACAGGTTTATATTTCCTGCATATTCTTCCAATTTTCTTCACCCCCAACAAACTTTTCACTTTTTTCCTTCTCTTACTTAAACCTGAGTGGTAGATGTGCTTTGAAGTTATTCATGATGCTTTTACCACGGCTGAGCAGGATCAGTCGATGCTATTTGACGCAGACTCTGGGCAAGTGTTGCGATAATTTAATTCTGATAATGACCAGAGCTAGAAAGGCAGCCTAGTTTTAGGAGGTATTGTTGACTGGTGCGAATTGTCTCCCATATCTGCCACTGAACCCTGTAGCTGTTGTCAGTTGCTATTGGCGTCACAGTGACATTCTTCAGCAGCCTCCTGCTTTGCCAGCTGCTCGGTTTGGAGCAATAGGCTCTTCCAAGCATGACGTCCACGTAGTGCAGTGGTGACCGAGACGACTCGACTCATAGCGACGCTGACGTTTGTCCTGATATTTTGTCTGCTTATCCCTGTGCTTATCCCTGTGCTTATCCCTGTGCTTATCCCTGCCTGTGTCACTTTAACCTAAAACGACAGAGTCACTACACAGCTAAGAAATGAAAACAGCAAAGGAATATTGGATTAATATGAACAAACTGGATGAATTTTGAAGTTTAAAACTTAAAAAATGCATTTAAAAATACACAGACACGCTCATTCACGGGCCCACAGGGGGCTGCTGAACTTGTTGGGTGTCTTGGGCGGAACGTTTCAGCCTCTCTTAACCGGCTCTGTATATTCTGTCCCAAATATTGGTTCACCATCCTTACACATATGACAAGTCACCTACGCGGCAGAAAGTTTTTAAGGGCCCAAACTTACACTTGTACCGTTGAATGCTGAGAATGTTTTAGAGCCCCGAAATCAGGCTACAAGGGGATTTTAAGCAAGTGTTTCCCTTCAGTTTCCGCATGATCTGCAGCCCCCTTCCTCTCTATATGTCTCATAGAGTCACTGCAGGGACCGGCGTAACTGGCGATGCACAGACTGCGGCAAGTAGTCATGGCCGCTCTGCGCCCCCAGTCTTCTTCCCCCTTCCTGCCCTGGTTTTCCTGGCAAAGTCTGTAGGGGGCATCCCTCATCTGTCAAAAAGAAAAATGGCAGGGAACTAATTAGATTTATTTTGGCTGGCAAGGCCTTCCCATAATACCAAGCTCATCTTTGTTTTTGAAATGACAACATACACGTAGCGCTTTTTGGACTTACTTTTACTGTTCCATCTTATCTTATTCTAATACTGCTATTTTTGACTAGGGGTTGCCCCTAGTTAAATAAGTGCAGTGAGTGAACACTGTTCCTTGTTTACATCTCGTTAGTTAAATGAATTTGTGTCACTCATTAGGGGATCTGTGTATTCACGAAAAGACGTGTTGAGAAAGGCCAGGCGGAGACTCCTGCCTAAGTTGGCTTTGGAAGGTGCTTCTCCAGAAGAGACCCCCCCCCCCACCTCGCCATCCACCCCCCCAGCTCACAGGCTCCAGGCTGCAATCTGTAAGCCAGATGGCTGCGATTGTGGACAGGTAGCATTAGGTCTCTCCCCTGGAGTAAGTGAGACGGCCAGAGCGGAGATGTGCCTCTGTTTGGTGTTTACAGAAACCTATCAACCTACTGCTCATCCTCTCTCTCTTCTATTGTTATTTTTCTATAGTTTTTTTAATGATTTGTGTAAATATGAATTCAGTAATTTACAATGTATTAAACATGCCTAACAAATCTAAAGCATGAGAGTATGTCACTGGTAATACACCAGGACCTACACAGATTCACCAGTGAGACTGATCACGCTCTGCGTTTATGTCACCAGCCCTGTCCATATTCCGCTATACTACCGTACTATAATACATGACCATATTAATTTCCCATAATGCGATGGAAGAAAAAAGAAACTGCTTTGAAATTATAAATCTAGGACAAGTACCTGTTAAGCTATTAGCACAACAACGGAAGCTGTAAATGTCACAGTAAGATTATTGTATGTGTGGGACAATAATCTCTGGCCACTAATGTTCCGTAAGAGCCGGTCATTTACAAACGTGTCACTCCCAAGCTAAGGCACTGTGGAAGGATCATGTCTTAATTGTATGTTTCCACTCGCCTTGGCTCGTCTCCCAGCTCCTCACTTGGCCACTGGGCTCTAATCGCAGTGACTGGCAGGGAGACTCAGACAGGAAGTGCCCAGTGAGGTGAGTGTGGGCTGGCCCCTCCCTCTGCCCCCCCCCCCTTCTCCTCTGGTATTATATAAAGAGTGGCAGCAGCCAGAGTGACAGGCTGCCCCCCCCGAGGTGCCACCTGTCACCGAGGGGAGCTCTGCTAATCTACAAGCCTCATTTTGTTTGAACTTCTCGTCACCTCCCTGTCAAATCCTCATCTTCTCACTCACTGCCAGTTTCCCTCCCCTGTTCGCCTCTCCTACTCTCTCTCCCCACCCCCTGCTCCACCATCAGCACCACCCCGCCGCTCACAGCAGCCCCCGCTGCCCCTGCTGCCGCCCCCAAACGCCCGAGCTCTATCCTGTCCACTACCTCCCCTTTCTCTTCACAATTGTCGTAATTTTTTTCTCCTTTATTTAGTGTGAGAATGTGCTGGAAAGCTAGCGCTTAGCGGCATGCACGCGTCTCCTCGCTGAGATCACCTATGAATTAACACAGATTGATAATGAGAAGGAGTGCAGCCAGACAAAAAACAGCTACTGTATTAATATGCTCATATTAATAGCTGAATGCTTTTGAGACATGGCAGTCTGCTGCGTAATAATGGTGCACACGCTCGGGATTCCCTTTCACGACGTAACACAAACCCAGCCGCGAGACGATCGCCTCGTGAGCTAAAATGTCGGCATAAACAGCCACTGTGGAAAGACGGCGGGGGGGCATGCAGTGGGCTTGGGTCTTGGAGGGAGGGCTGGGTAGCGGGGTTTCTCATTCTGAAATGGTACCCCACCCTCTGGTCAAATATCTGTTTTGTCCCTTTCTCGCAAACTTGTATTGTAATTATAATATCATTCATTACGTCTGTGTGGTGTGTCTCACAATGGACGCGTCTGCCCCATCCCTCTCTGCCCTCCAAGCTAACTGACCCCCATGTCCCACCAGGCACTCCCACATCCTTAGAATACGCACACGCCCCCCCATGAAGATGTCACCAGCCCCGCCCGCCGACAGCTCTGACCCAAGCGGCCCTGTTTACAGTGGACCCTGAACCACGGCCTGTCCATTCGGATTCATTTGCAAGTATCAAGCTTCTGTACAGCAAGTAGAAGTAGCCAGTTCAAAGCAAGCACAGAGGAAATACTTTAATGGACAACAAGAAGAAGACAATGCTGTAATCTAGAGGCACATTCAAAATGAGGTGAAAATTTGTATTAATAATAAATGTAAATAATATCTTCCTGTACAAGCAGATCAAAAGAAAAGCATTATATATATATATATAGTACTGTCATGTTTATCTTTCATAATTCATTCTAGGAGGTATACTGAGTGTTATACTGAGTGTTATACTGAGTGTTATACTGAGTATTTTTCATGGTCCTGATCAGACATCAACCAACATATTTAAATACCTCCATTAAGTAGAATTATCTTTTCTAGACACATTTAGTATGATTGTGTCCTAAAATTACCACTGCTTTGGAAAACACTGCTTTAATTAAAGCTCTTTGCCAGAAAGGAATATGATGCAACATCTTCCACAATAGGAAGGCCATTTCACATTGAACATAATGGTTGTGGGTTAATTTGAAGGTTGTGTACATTCTGAGGTGAGCAGTGTTACCCCTGCTGAATTGTACATGCATCTTTAAATGGAAGGAAAGGGACTCTGCGTCTCTTTAAAGGCTTCTTACAAATTGTCAGTTTCGTGTAGAAAAAATTGTGGTAGTTTTATTATTCAAATAATTAAAACAAGTTTTTCTACTTTATTGTATTGTTCAAAATTTCAGCACGTTGTTTCATGTATACTGTTACATTTGTCTAGACTTGGTCTAAACTTCAAAATAAGAGCAATAAAAAGCTTGCTTTTCTTAAAAAAAAAATCCATTCCAATACCAGAAAAAAACATTGACCCCCAGTATATGAACTAATTGGCATATTGACCGAATGCAATTTAAAAACCTGGATAATTCAGTGTGAAGCTGAGCATCTAAGAATAGCATGATTCCTCAAACGCAGTAGTGTGGTCCTGGGTGGGGTACTCTTTATAATCGGCTGAATTCGGGTCTGCTTTACGTATTTACTGTAATAGAAAGTTACGAAAGTGAATTTAGATTTTTTTTTCTTTGTTTTGCCCCAATTAACAGTTTTTTTTCAGAACCCACCCTATGGGATCTCACATATTTTAAAATTTACTATTATTACGTGACGGTGTTCAACGTTTGATTTTCTTAAAATAAATCACGACGACAACAAATTTAATCTATGTAGCGCCTTTCGCCGACCTACGGATGCTTCACTGAGGAATGAGAAACAAAGAAAAAGTAAAAATAAATGATTTGACTGATTTGGTGGAATTACATCTTTTTTATTTTCTTAAAAAAATTATAAAATAAAATAAAATGATAAACATCCTTTCCAAAAGAGCTGACTGTCAATCAAATTAAATCATAATGTAGTGATTTTCATAAATATAACTTATATAATTTATTTCCATGCACAGCCTCACACGTGCATAAAAAGAGAGAGAAAGAGAGAGAGGGCAGGAGCCTAATGTGCCCAGTGCAGCCCAGCTCTGATCCAAGAATTCCGTCCTTGGCAACGCGGATAGCCGACTCCGAGAACAGCTCTGCGGGGGGTCCCCGGGAAGCAGCCGCGGTGCTGTGGGACGCCTAACACCGACAGACCGGCGCACCTTCCCAATTAACACCCCACCTAGCAATCCCTGTCAGGTCACAGGGCGGCTCCTGTCACACAGCCTACCTGTCCCCCCCCCCCGTACAGCGTACACCCACCGGCGATACGGAATTAACAGCCCGCCTCCCAAAGCTGCACTAACACGCCACAGATTAGAGCGGTGCGGCTGAGAGATATGAAAAGCATTCATAATGAGGGTCCCCAGGTTAAGATTTCAAATATGGCGGGGCTATTGTGTACGCCACTCCTTTTAATATTAATTAAAAAATAAAGAATGAATGAGTTCCCAGCCATGGCCGTCTTAATTCCACTTTAGTGTACACCTGATAAGAGAATCGTTCTGATGGCCACCTGGGTGCTGAAACTTATCACGCCGGTTAAGACCTTAATAAATGTAATAAGTTCATACAGCTTTACTGTCCTTTTGTACGACAGGAAAAGTGTGTTTTTTTCCTCTTCACTTGAATATGGCACATTTCCATAAACATAATGACGTTTCGACACTTTATTAATATAGGTCACCGGCTTCGGCGTATGTAAGTAAAGCCCCAGTTTCCAGACAATATATGCTATAGAGATTACACATTAGTTTAATTATTATTGATGGATTTTGCGTGACAGGATTTAGCTGCTGCAGCTCAGCGTGCGGCAAATTATTTTCTGGCAGGTCTGCCTCCCGCAGGAGAAGAGTGCGCTAAAACCAGGTGACTTGTTGACACCTGTTCTGCCACTGCGTCTCTGTGAGGAGGGACAGCTGACACACTGTCCTGAACTCCTCGCGAGTCCATAATCCTTCAGTTCATCCCAGCAATATGCTCTGAGAAATGCCAGTTCCTTACATGCACGCTATGAAACAATGCAGAGGTAGCCACTGTGTCACTGTACATAGCGGGAAGACACCGCCAAGCCGTTAACCAGAGGCTCGCACCCTATTCCGGCAGCCACTGCTTGCTGACATTTAGGATCAGTTTTTCGAGTCTTGTATCAAAAGCACGGTGAAAGACCCCAGTACCTTAGAAAGACTGCACGTTAATCCATGCACGTTAATCCATGCACGTTAATCCATGCACGTTAATCCATGCTATGACATCGGCAGCTGAATGAACAGTTGTGTACATTCTGCAGTCTTGTTGCTTCACTATGCTTATCCTGAATTTATTCTCTAGACAAAAAACTAAACATCACTTATGGAAAGTTTTAATATTTCACAAGTAAATCCTTCATTGTAAACAGAGAATTTCTAATACATTCAGGCCAAAAACATATTAAATCTAGGAAGCTGTGCAAAGGCGCAACACTCAGCTTCAACTTGCTTGTAATACGATGCGACGTGCGTTCCTTGCAACTATGTACTGGATCAGGAGCTGGAAAATGCATAGATGATCAGTGTTTCTCCACAGCAAATATATTTCATATTAGCTGAAAATCAGTTAATCTGTTTTTTATTTTTTAAAGAAATTTGTCTGCAACAGCTGCTAAAGGCGCAGGCATGTCCAATTAAAAATGTTTGTCTTTTGGAGATTATTGTTGGAGCTTGCAAGTGCTTGCTTTCACATACAAATGATCAATGCGACTTTTCCTGGCCTTCATCCCACATAAACTTCCGATGACAGATCACACAGAGTAACATGCCACTGCTGTTCGGGTTATTTTGCAAATCGTTTTGACTGATACGTATCAGAAACGTTCAATGATTGCAACTCTAAGTGAAGTCATTCAGACTGAATGTCACTCAAGCGGGTCTTCGAAGTGTTAATGAGGGACAGAGAGTGTCCTCTTACTGTAGCATCAGGCCTTTGTAGTGAGGGACAGCTCAATGGAAAAACACAGTGAGAGATAAGAGGTGTGTGCTTCTCTCCAGGTCTACAAGCAGAGCTTCCCTTTCAAGAGGTGCAAAGGAAGCTGGTAGAAAGCAGAGGCTTTCAAAGGCCCATATAGCTTCCCGTGAAGATTTCTGAGAGGCAGAGGAAATCATGGCTTTGAAGCCTTTAGGTTTGTGCATGAAATGCACTCACAGTAAGAACCAGAGACGGCCTGCCATCCTGTCATCGGTCACTGCCATGTCCACCTATTAAATATTCATTTAAACATAAATCACTGGCTTGGGTACCCATATTACATGTCTTAAGTGCCTAGGAAGTATTTTCACGTGCACGACCAAGTGTATATACAAACATATAGATATTGTGTGATTCCAGATGCAGAGTTAAGAAGGTTTCTTCATTCAGCAGCTACATTTAGCACATGCCTCACATGACGGAGACGCGCGGTGAAAATGAGGAGCCTAAGGAAGCATTTACAGGCTAACAGGGCTGTGATTGATTACTGATGCTCACTAATCGGAGGGAGTGACAATGGTCAGCGTCCAGCAGACTCCCAAGCGCCGAACAATGGCGCTCCCGTGCCAAGCGGCCAGGCTCCTGTGCTCACACCTGTAACGTAGAGGAACACAGGCCACACGCTGGCCCACTTTCCCACGCACTGCGTGACGTGCTGCCGGAATAAAGCCATCACTTACTTATTAGAGGATGGGCTGGTCACAGCGTGGCTGTCTTGAACACAGCTCTTTTCAAAGGGTTTGGGAACGTCCGCAGAGATTAGCCGATGCTGCGAGCCGCATAAGACCTCCCGTCAACTAGCATTCTTCAGCTGCCATTGTTTGCCTGCTAACAAAATCAAAAGTGATTTTTTATTGTTTCAGTTAAAGGACACAGTCATGGCAAAGCTTTTTGGAACAACGCGTTTTAAAAAAATAAAAGAGAAAACCACATTGTGTTTGGTACACTATAAAATTTTACAAGAGTATTAAAATAACAAAAAAGTAGAAAATTACACTATTAACTGTCTAACTGATTTCCTGCTTAAAATAACCAGCATGAATTGTAAGCAGCACCAAAACTAAACCTGAAATCAATGAATTATGCTGTGCTAACTGTCAAGAAAGTTGCATCTCATAAATGTGTTATCCAAAGTCAACGCCAAACTACACAGAAGAAAATCCAATATCAGCCTAACTCTGTTACTTTGATACGGGACCAGCGAGTCATAAATAATGTATTAAAGGATTTAGGACACATATTAAAAAGGATCCTGTTTAGCAGGAAAAAACTGATTATACTGGACTTCATGAATCCATCACTAGGAAAACATTATATTAATTCTAGCAGCTGAAATTCTGTCTCAGTTACAGAAAATAGCTCCTTTAACTGGGATTAAGAGTGTTTGGTTTATTTTCTTACAGCTCATGACAGATTATTTTTTCATCTGAAAGGTGGCTGATGCCTACTGGGACCACTTAAAGTTTGCAGCAAGCGCTGGCCAAGCAACACAAAGGCCTTGAAGTACACACACAGCCCCCTTTTCTCAGAGCCTCTCAGCCGTGGCCTGAGGGAGTGTTGTTGGTTTATGTGGGAGAAAATGGCCCAAGCTTTCTGGAAAAGTGAAATGGGATTAAGGCCTTTGTGAAGTCCACAATGGTGAGGGGAATTAGCAATGGTTGTAGGCACTTAGAGAGACTCTCACGTTGAAGCTTATCCCAGATTTTGCACAATAATGATTTGAATATCAACAGTGTTTTGCAACTACAGCGATAATGTATAAACTTCTATCTTTTAAAGATCCCAAATCCCCCGCAAATGGCAGTACCAGTCACTACCCAGACACATTTGGACCTCGTTGTGAAATGTTAGAAAATCTTTTCTGGTGAAACTTAACAGATTATCAAATCACAGAAAGCATGCCTTTCCTCAGAGGAATGTACCTGTGTGAATGCCTGACTGCTTTTGGGAATGACTGCTCAGTCAAAATAAAGAGAAGCTTGTCATAATAAATGTACCTTTGTTTATCGACTTAGACAGGACACTAATGCATTGTTAATGTAAGCACTGATAATAAAATGTGCTTCAAATGTTAATATATTATTCTATTGCTTTTATTAAATTCTATTTTGTCTGGACACCTGCTGACAATCATAAACGCCGATACTTCCATTAATATTTCCAACAGGTACTTTGTTTACAAAAGAAAAATAGCTGATTCATCAGTTTCCTTGAACTTATTTCTCATCATAATTTGAGACCAAAGTCTGCATGTTTAAATCATTGAAGCACCGGCAGCTCCGCCACAATAACACAGACGCAGGGAGTAAGACCGCCGACCACTCGCCGCGCTCTGCCCTCCGCTTGAGGTCCCTGAAAAAGTGCGATGCCGTCTTTTTTCCTCCTCCGCGGAAAAGTATTGTCCATATCACAAAACAGTCAGGCAGATCAGCGGCCTTGTCAAGAGGCCCCAGCCTGAATATGGATGACGAGAGAGGAGCAGGGTGGTCTTCTGACGAGGACCAAGGTGGAAGCAGCCAGAAACAAGCCAAACTGGCCCTGCCTGCCCCTCAGTGGGTGAGACAAAGGCGCCCCCCCATCACACTCTGAGAACGCCAGCGGAGGACAGTCTGCTACAGAGACGCAGCCCGCTGAATCCAAAAAAGGCAAGTCTGTTCAAGTCTGTTCATGAGTTCTCAAATCAGCTACAATTATGACCATAAAAAATAGAATTGTTTACCATTTTTTTAAGTAAATGTAAATGTTTCCTTCTGATGTGACTTTCTATTCCAGACATGATAAAAACTACTTCACAATAGTGGGGAAGCCAGTTAAGACCGGGAAAAACATGATCATTTATTTATTTATTTTTTGGTGAAAATTAAGACGTTAAAACGAGGGGGGGGGGGGGGGGGGGGGGGGGGGGGGGGGGGGGGGGGGGGGGGGGCGGGGGGCGCCCGCCCGCCCCG
>JAODKC010000021.1:12748208-12767442 GCA_026777985.1 Mormyrops attenuatus
CCCCCTCCCCCTCCTCCCTCCCTCCCCCCGGGCGCCCCGCGCCCGCCCCCCCCCCCCCCCCCCCCCCCCCCCCCCCCCCACTCTTTGAATCTAAGGATATTCTGTGATCCCCTTTGTGAAACAGGGGGAGAGGGTCGAAAATCAGAGCCCATTATAAGGAATCAGTTGTAAATGTTTTCCTGGTGGCGATAGCAGCACCTCACCTAAGATGTGTCGACCTGTACAGATGGGTTCAAAGGCAATTTCCATGTTAAAAACTGCATGCTCCAATATCCCTCAGCCCCAGGCGGAATGCTTTGAAACATGTGTGTCTTCAGTCTGTTACAACGCATATGTCTGCGTTTGCATGTGGAAGCCAGTAAAGGTTTTTTTAAGGCACTGAAATTACATTAATAAGTTATACCTCTGCATCTGAATATTCCCGTGTTCTTGAACAAACTTGTCAACTTGTCCTTACCAGTCAATAAATCAACGTGGCTGTCCCTTTGAGCGATAAAATAACATGCACCAAGCCTGGAACCTTGGTGGGATTGTCTAAGCTTTTAAACTTAAATACCAGTTCCTGTTTTTCATGTATTTTTATTTATTTATTTATTTATTTATTCCTGTTTAACTGGGCACGTCAAAAGTATGCCAAAAATCTTCCAGAACATTTGAGTCCAGCCAGTTAATCAGTCTTCTCATTTATCATTGAGGGTCTCTTGTCACGTTGCAATTCATCTGCCTTAGGGCTGAGGTATTTGTCACTGGCCAGTACTGTACAGCACATGTAAGGCACTCACTGAGCCTGCAACTGGAGGAAAGTGCAACGCCACTGCAGATCGGCTGGAATCTGCTTTTACAATCTATGAAATTGGCTGCTATGCGACATTATGGGAAACATTACCAAGTATCACTGTCAATACAGTGAAGTCGGGAAGGATTTCGCTTTTTTATCATGCTGTCTGTTAATTTGTTCTAGAATGAGATTGAGTGAGCACATGCTTGTATAGTCTGCAAGTAATTATTAACTCCCAGATCTGACAAATTCTCATATTGTGTTAAGACCCCTATCTTAATTATAATCACATATTTCTAAAGGAGAGGGGACGCTGGCATACGGCCTTGTTCTATTCAGATTACAGAACCACAGATATCTGTGCAAGACGTGGTGATGACTGAGCTGTGATGTTATGGATATAGCAAGCTTTCTTTAAAGGAACAATTAGTAGAAATCTAGACTTCCTAAAGGATAAAAATATAATAGCACATCCTTACCATGGCTTCAACCCCAAATCATAGTCTGTGAAACCCACCATTGTGTCTGATTTTTTATTTGTTTGTTTGTTAATAGTGTACGAATGTGCGTGTGTGAGAGTGCACACGTGTCTCACGGCCCTGCGACTCATGCCACATACTAAGAAGCTTCAGCCGGACTCGCTGTCGCTCTGTCCTTCTCCCACAGAGTAAGCCGGTATGGGGGAGTAAAACTCTTTTCTAAGCATGTAAGTCTCTCTCCCAGACCCCCCTCATCAGATGATTGGGGAGAAATATGAAACTGATTTTTATCTGCCTTTATAAATTCACAAAGGGCCCCTACGGTGTCTCTGTGGAAGACACAGCCGTCACAGTGGCCTGGCGCTGCTATCGCCAATCCCGTGCAATTGATAAAGGCACCTCTCCTCTTTAATGATTTGACAGACATCAGATGCCACACTGCAGACACACTGGGCTTTTGATATTCTTTTTTCATGTCACTGCCTGTTTACACGGAGTGGGTCAGAAGAAAGATTACATCTTCTCCCATCTATGGAGATGTGTGATCTATATTATAAGTGAGCCTCGCATTGCTGTCTGTGATGCCACTCTCATGTTATTCATATAGATTTTTTAGTGTGAAATGCCAAAAAATTGAGAATTATGACTCTGCTGCTAAGTCCTCAGCATGGCCATTGAAAGCTGTTACAGTGGGTATTTGCCATTACAAATATTATCTTGTATTAAAGAAGGAGTTAAATCACTTTATGGACTCAAGAAAATAATGAATCACAAGAAAATCAACAATAACCAAATTTCTGATTTGATTCTTACTGTACCACAGTGTTGTAATAGAAAAGATTAACAATGCACACAGTATAAGGGGTATTCACTACAGCAATCTTGCATGTAAAACAGTGAAACATTCACATGTGTGTGTGTGTGTGTGTGTGTGTGTGTGTACATTTGCCTTAATACAGTTTTACATTGTCAAAGTATAGAATTACAATTGCAATGTGATACACATGTTATGTGATACTTGCAGCTGTTCCACCTGAAGACATACGAGCAACATCAAAAATCAAAATGCAGAAATTGAAACTAATTATTGTGATTAACAACACATTGTGTAGAGTGGAGATATTTTATAATCATAGTTTTCAAGTCATGCCCCAAATTTGAAAAAAAACATCCATTCTATTTCACTTGCAGAATAAAATTTAGTTTTTTTCTGACTTGATCGATTTATTTCATTTTAATTTAGTTTTGTATCCACTGGAAGAAAAAGTTATATGTGCGTCTTCATGGTTTAGTTTATTAGATTTAATAGTTGTAGAAGACTTTTGCTAATTATTTTAAAAAGTTTAAGATATGCTGTGCTGTTAATAATAATGAGTAATAATTTATTACGCTGGTTTGGGTAGTATGAAGATGATTACAATATAGCAATAATAATAAAATAATAATAATAATAATAAAATAATATTGATGATGATAATAATTGCAATAATAATAATAATAGTAAATGAAGAAGAAATAAATTGGTAACATAAAATTTTCATTTGTTTTTTTTAAATGGACTGACAAAGAAAATAAGTATTTTGTTTTATTCTTCAATCTATTCTGCGGGTCAAACAATATATTTTCACTGCTGTGACAGTCAGACTATAATATTTGATTTACAATAATCACAATTTTAAATAGACATATTTATTATTATTATTATTATTATTATTATTATTATTATTATTATCTAATAATCTTCACATTGTCCTCACCAGCAGACTCCAAAAACTCATTTACCAGTGAAGCATCCATTTCTCCTGTTCATTATTCATCCCTATCATATATCTAAATACAAATCTTCATTTTATAACTGACAGCTTATTATTTCTGAAAACGTGCTGATAAATTTAATTCCAATGAGTTGGCTCCAATTTTCAGATTCTATTACTGGTTCATATTGCATCCTGTGGGAGGGCTGTAGGCGGCGGTACAGCCCCCATAGAAGACACAGCCGCACATCACACAATACATCTATATATCTACATTATATGTGTGTCTGTGCATTTTTCATCGCACTGAAATAAAGAATCACGTCACATTTTCTACTACTATGAAAAGTTCGTTTTGTCTTTACAGTGTACAATAATATTGTTGTTGTTGTTATGCTAGTACTACTAGACGTAATACTCAGTAATATTATTAACAACATTACTAGTTATAGTATTACTAATACCACTGTCAATTAATATTATCATAACTAGCAGGAATGGAAAGATAAGGACAAGGATACAGTGGGAAGTAACACGCCGAACGTGCCCGTTCCTAATCGCCTGGGTCGCGTTTTAATCGCCATTTTAAAATATCAGTTTATCTTTTCTGATGCAATACAATACAATGTGTCACTTTTTTGTTTGGGAACGTTATTATAAGTAATCTTTGCTCCTTTGCGGTGGGAGACCATTACTTGACAGTGCATTCCACCTGCAGCCAGTATATGCATTCGATCGGCCAAATAAAGTAATTTTCCTATTGGTTTAGATAGTTCTTTACAAAATGTGCAATATGTAGATAAATGTGAAATAGTTTTCCCTTTGATGTTGCCCCAAATAACAGTTAATCGGTAATGAAAAACTTCAACAGGTTCGCTTAGAATCGTGCGCGTCTGCAAATGTGCGCTGCAAAGGAAATTCGTAATTCGTACAGGCCTGATTCTCTAACATTTACTTTTAATCCCGCAGTTGGAATAAACAACGCCATGTGCATAGGTGATTAATTTTGAGAACTGAATGGCAGTTTAATAACTTCGTCAGTATTTAATAACTGTTGATTATTATTTTTAATGTAATATTTACAGCAAACGAATTAAGTTGATAGAACATAGGTTTTCTCGAAGTGTTCTCGTTTACCCTTTATCATGTAGGCCTGAACAGAACATTTTATATCAATTTTATATCAGTTTTTATAGGCATTCTGTAATTTTTTTTTATTTTCCAGTTCCATTCATGATTCGTCGTTAAAAACGTGAGTAATTACATGTTTTGTCCCAGCAGTTACCTTTTATCTGGCTTGCCGCTTTTTGCAGCATTTCGCTGTCAGATTCTGATAATGGACACGCCTAGAATGATGGTTTCACGCATTTATTTATTTATATAATTGGTTTGTTTGTTTGTTTGTTTGTTGTCATTTCTACGATCGTGCCAAAATGCAGTTGCACCGCTGGTATGTTCATTCAGAACTTAAATACAGATAAAAAGATAACCGACTCGGTAAAATTGCATAAAGTTAATGACCGGTATTGGCTTTTATCACATACTAAATACCTAAAAGGACACAGAGACGTATTAAAATGTTTCAGTGAAAACTGGCGAGAAGTAGCGCTTTTTATTGAATTTTATTTTAGCTGCCTGCGTGGGGTTTTTTACTGTAGGCCTAACATACAGAAACGTTTCGCCGATGATGATGATTATTACTATTACTATTATTAATAATATTATTGTTGTTATTTGTCACTGATATGTTGTCTAAAAAATCTTTAATTAATAATACAGTAATGCGCTACTATGAAAATAAGCATTTGCCATGTTTATTTTGACGTTATTGCCGTATCTGATTGCGTTTTGCTGGTAATCATCCGATAAAGTAACTCTTGCTCTCTTTGGAATTTAATTTAAAGGTAGTTTTTCTTTGCAACGCAAACCTGAACATTTTATGTGTCTAACCACAAGTGCCACCTTTTATACCGAATTAAAATCATATAACTTTTTTTTGTTTTAATAGCATTGGTTTTTAAAATCCTGTTGTTATTTAATCTTTAAGAAGCCCATTTTCCATACTGTAACAAAACGTAAAGAATTTTAAAGAAAAGTAAGGTCATGCCTGGGAAAAGAAAAATGTACACAAAATGACTCAATTTTTTGTGACTATTTTAAATGTAACGCTATAGAGAAACAGTACAATTAACATGTTTTGGTTTTCATGGAAACGACGTACCTATAGGTACTTATAAGTAACTAAGACTCCCACACGTAATTTGTTACAAATTAGTACACATAACTGTATATTATTTTTTTCAGTAAAGCTATTTATCTTGGCTTTTTAACTCATAATATTAAATCAGGCAATAAAAAAGACAAGATCGATCGACCAAGCCATATTAACTTTTACCAATGTTTATATTAAACACAATTTATTTTTTTTATTTTCGTATGAATTTCAAAATGTAGGCAAGTTAATATTTAGTCTTTGTAAAGGACAGTGAAACACTTTCACTCATCAAAGCTAAACTTTACTTATGGATGGAATATGATTCGATTCTTTTTTGTAATTCTTTTTATATACATTTTGAGTTCTAGACACATTTAAATTAATCAGATAGCATTTTGTTCATTTCAGTACACTGGAAATTTCGAAATTTGATCATTTTAAATATGTCTTATAGTTGACCATCTGTTATTCTTCAAGGAAATTCACGTGTTAAATAAAAGCCAGATTGAACTCTTCTATACACGCTGTTCATCTGTAGCACAGTAAACCTTAATACTGATTCAAAGCATTCTTGTGGGAATGTGGTTCATTCCTTAATGGACCATAAGGTCTAGAAGTCTTTGTGTGAAATTTGGAAATTATTATCATATGTTAAATCTACATACATATCGATTAGTTATGGGAATCTGCACCCATTTTCAATAACACCTTAGATGTTCTGTAGAATTAAAGGTGGTTGGTAAATGTGTATGAGATCAAAGCAATGTACTATTTTCATTGTTTTCATGCATAAAGGAATCATCTCATTTTTGTATTTTTCTCCGCTGTAATTTGTGTCACCTCCATGCAACAAAAGGCATATTACAAGATGAAATTGTTAAAAATCATAAATAATCGATGTTTGTTGAATTTTTAATACTTCCAACAACATACAGTGGAGCCGATTATGTTTAAAATCTAATATGACTCTTTAAGATACTGTATCCAACTACAAGTAGTCAGTCCAATATAAAAATGATGATATTCACATTAATGCAAAGCACATTGCCGATATGAGATTTAAATGCACAAATAAACCATAAATAAAATACAATCTAAAAGTGAAAGGAAAGGGAAAAGTTTCTAAATGTTATCTGTAACTGCAGCTCAAGAATAGCTTGAGGTGTTTTGAGTGTGAATCAGCACTAAGCTGTCAGTGCAGACGTATACTGCATATGTTAAATACAGATAAGAGAGTTGTCTTTATAGTCAGATCTGCAGAAAGTCAATCCACATGGCTCAGTGAATGTGCTTTGAATACATTTGATAAGTTGATTTAGCCCAAAACGTAACATCCCATGCAACATTATGGTGTCTTCTGGGCTCCTGAAAACTGCATTTGGTGGTGCCAAAAAAAAAAAAAAAAGATTACAGGAAGCTTTTAAGGGCAGCTTTGTGTTCTGCTGAAGTTTTAATCCAACACAGTTATGTGCTCCGAAAAGTTTAAAAGCACTTATGATAGCTAATGCATTAGGTCATTTTAATAACATTAAAGGGGCACAGATAACAAACCTGTCGTTAACGGATCATGAAGAAATGCTGGCCTCCAACCAGTTTGCAAATAAATATTTGTAGTGGTTTCTTTTACACATTAATTGTCTGCATCACATGCACTGTACAGTGCAGTGCAGCCTTCTCAAATACCCAGCTGCCAAACAGTCCTCTAAATCCTTAGGGCACAAGCAGCTCTTCACCCCATCAACGGCAAAGTCTGGATGCAGCGTGCATGGTGCGGGGCAGCTGCCCTGGCTGGGTGACATGTCCGCAGTAAACGCTGCTGACGGTGCATGTTCTCGGCGGAATCTAACGCTGACAAAATGATACAAATCTAACTCGAAAGGTACATAAACTACGCAGAGCTGGAAGAAGCCAGGCGATGGCGCCTCGTTAAAATCCAAAAAGTGTTGACAGGTTGCGTTTCCAAATCCATTGACAAATCTGGATGAGGTCAGATTATGTTTGAACTTTTTAAATCTGTACCAAGCCGGGTGAAATGAGGTCACTGACGGGGGTGCGTGAGCTTTTGCTCTTATAATTCTCAACTAATTCCCAAGTAAGAATTTCATTTTCGTGTGCCAAATGAATATGCAGAGATCTGCTGCATTAGATCTTCAGCATATGCATGTAAAAGGGTGAGGAACACTTTTTTACATGAATTGTATTTCATATCTAGTTATTATAAGACACCTTCTCAGCTTCCAACATCAGCTCTCAGGAATCAAACAAGAAGTGTAAAGTTGTGTTTAACTCAAATGAAAAGAATCAGAATCGAAGTGGATCGCTGTCAGCAGACAAACTTCAGTATTAATTTAATCCTCTTTCCTTCTTCCTTCTTTCAGTATTTTTCTACTGGAGTGCAGTGCGGTGCAGAGAAGAGGAGGCGGACCGAGCCCCACGTAAGTCCGCCACACTTCTCTAAGGGATAATATGCCGGCTTGAATTGCTGTGTGTACAAGGAGGAGACACGAGCACATGGCAGCTGGACACGACACCACTGGCTGCCAAAGGAGTGTTTTCTGGGACCTGTGTGTTGCTAAACATATCTGCCTTTTGTGTTGGCCAATTGCTAAGAATGCATAGTAAATCCATTACAGGTTCTGCATAGCTAGGGGCGTCATACCAGACACAGGTGGCTGATTGATCTAAGTAGGTGTATATTTGAATAGATACCATTTGGTTCAGGTAATTTGTCTTAATGACAGTTGCTCCTGTGTTGCTAATGCCCTGAAGCTGCAAAATCATTCTATTTTTCTGAGCCCTGTAATGGTTTTACCCAAACCTGATCATTCTGCTATATTTATCTTAAAGAGGAATCTAGTGGAAACTTAAAATGCTAAATATCACAAACCTAAAAAGCACAGGCTTAATCTCTCGCTATTACACTCCAGCAACTAAACCCACATTTATCATTTTTGCAGTTAAATGCTGTCAAGCTTAGTTCTGTCTTAAAGAAGGAGCAGAGCAATTTTTTGCTCAAGCTTACTGGTTTAGCTCTGCATTCAGATTTTATTTCCTAAAATAAAGACATTCCCCTTTGGCCAAGTACCATAAAGGTTTTACTTTTAGGATGTTGTCCAACAACGTTATACAAAATTTTAAGTAAAGTAGAAACCCAGTGAAGTGCTTTGTCTCATCTTGTTACTGTAGCGGGATGCTTACTCTAGCAGGAGCGTCAGTAAAGCAGATAGAAAGAGTTCCTTTGCAATACTGTCAAGGAAGAGGATTTAGCAAGTGCCAAAGGCAGACTGCATCTCTGAGAGCCAAGGGAGGTGATTCTGTTAAAACCACAAAGCCGATAGCTGCCGACGCTGGGCTCTGTTTGTCATTTCATGTTTCTGGACACTGATTTTGCCGTGTCTTTGAAGCCTTGTCACTTCAATGAAGGCGTCGTGGCCAGTATGACAGACAACATGGCACCCAGTGTTATGCTTTCTGCTCGCCGTTTAGGAGACTGGGTGGCATGAGTGCTGTAAATGGCAATGCAGATAGCAGGCACATCTGCTGTGGACACAGAGATATGTGAGGTCCAGGCTGATTAGCAGGCAGTAAGGCCTTCGCTGTCTCGCTTTGGGCATGCTCCATATTTCATTTCTCAAACCACACATTTCATTTTATGTAGTATCTTTTTTTTGCACTGCAGACTAGGATGTGGGTGACATACATTAAGAAAAAGATATAATTTTCAAGGCTTGGTCTGGAATTCTGCATTATTAGAGTGCATCAAGGATCATTGTCTTTATGCAGATTTTAGTGTTGATTGTAATCAGAGAGAAGTGTGCATTTTTTTCCATAGTCTTGAGCTGCAGTTGTAGTGTAGACACAGGAATCTGGCCACCCATCCATCTTCCAGTGGCTTGTCTTGTGCAGGGTTACAGGCAGCGCTACTCTAAACAGGAGGCAGTCTTTCTTTTTATTAGAAGCCTGTGACATAGTTTAACAACAATATTTTATTAATCACTGCAGGGTATAATTTTGTCTTTTTCAAGCTGAGGAAAACAATATAGTTCCCAAGTGTGTTTAAGTATTACATGATGTTATTTCATAGTGTTTATTGTGTAGTGTATGAGACAGACAGTGGATATCCGTGCTTGATGTGGCTAATGAGTGCATCCACATGTCATCATCACAACCAGCAGGAGCCGCAGCGATGCTGGAAGCCGAAACCAGGACCATCTGAAATGACAATGGAATGAAAGTTTGAAGATCTGAATTTAAAGTTAATTTTTGTTGATATTATACGTAAGTGTTAGTCACACCTCAGATGTGCTTAAAAATGTGAAAGAGGACACGTTTGCATCTGAGTTACGGTTCTGCTCTGATTTCACTCAGCATAACAATGTCGCTCTTTGTATGTCATCTGTGAATATGAACTGCGTTCTGTCAGGAGTACAAACTAATTATTTGTAGTGATTCTTAATATGTTCTAATTTGTAGTTTACATTCCCTTATGGAATGGAATTAACTGCAGTGCCATGTGACCAGAGCTGTTTCCATAAAGTATCACTTGTTTCCTTTTTATAAATGACAACGCATTTAAACCTAGGACTTTTCTCCAGTACTACAGATACGTCTTCATTTGTCTTGGGCTGTGAGGGAGACTGCTTTTTCATCTCAGCTCAGCCTAATAAGACTGCCAGGATTATATTTTACCAATAATGTGGTGTCACAGATAGAACTGCCCTTTGCCCAGCAGTGAGTAGCTGAAAATCAGCCATTGGTTTCCCTTCACCTGTGAGAGAAGGCCTCTTGGTCTTTAATATTGGATACCTGGTCCTGGCTTTGTAGACGGCACAGAATGACTCATATCTTCATTCTGTGCTGTCGAGATGTGACACCCCCTTTAATCTCGCGTTTGACATTAAGCGCTATGTCCATGGAAAGCCCTGATGAACTCCAACCTGAGGATGGGGCCGTCACACCAAATGAGATGGCTGTGGGAGTGGGTCACACCGTCTCGCCTTGACCTCTCCCATTCCTGCCACACACTGGCAGCTGGGAGACCACAGTTTCTCCCGCTTGAATGAGCTGCTTCCCTGATAAAGGTAGACATCTATCTTTTGTAGTGCTTTGCAAAGTTTACCATTGCTGATTTGACATAGTTACCTCCTATAATGACACTGAAGGCATGGATTCTAGGAGAGGGAATAAAGCATTAAGAATCAGCATGGTGTACTGTCAGAATATTGCATAACAAGTGTCAGAGCAGACCATGGATGACAACACAAGGAGCTGTCAGGGAGATCTTCAGCTCTGTGGAGCAGTAACAGGAGGGAGTTGAAAGTGATGCTTACACAGCGGGGAATCCATCCTCTTAGACAGCTTCAGTCAAAGACTGCGACAGACAAGCTAATATTGTTGTGCCTTCATGCTGTCACCTACGATGACACCAAGAGAGAAAAGCAGGCTGTTTCCCCTCGTTATGAATCGCAGTTCCCGCTCAGCTGATTGACGAAAGCGATTGTTGGCTGCGGGGCCGACGTCAGTCTGTTAACACGCTCCGCGTTAATGATGGTCTACATTTCGGAGAAGGACTGCAGCACACATCTGACTCTTCACCCACTCCAGAATTCCCAAATGTTGATATGCTGTTACATGTGATGCATAAACATAGTGCTTTGGGCAGTATTTCAGTGAATAAGAACAGAACAGAAAAAATAATTGTGGAAGAAGTTACATTTTTGTGAAATATGTGATTGCTATTAGGATAGTGTCACAGTTCATTTCTCTTGCATTTCTGGACATCAAGAAGCACTGCAGAAAATGTGCCATTTGAAGCATGAATTGCCTTGCGTTGTGTGGACACACATACCGAGGTGTCTTATCATCACGTGGGTCACGGACCTTTCTAGAATGAAATGATTTGGTTTGTGTTCTTTTTCATATTGCTACCGTAGACATATTGATTGTGAGGATGAATTTTGCCCTTTTTGTTTCCAGGCTGACCACAATCAAAAGAGCAAAATGGCGAGTCCATTAAAGATGATGTTGGGTACATCCAGAGAGAATCATGCTGCTGTGACACTAAACAGTAGATCACTCTCACCGTTCACCTGAACCTGAGTGAATTTGTATGCTGACCGTGCCAGTTTCTCTTAGCTGACTAATTAAATACAATTTATCATGTTATGATAAACCAATGGGTTTATATGACTATGAGAGTATAATAAACTTTGTTTGATAAGAATATGGAAAATATGAAGTTGTCTATTTTTTCCACCCTAGTAATAATTCATGTATTTTTAAATCCAATAGGTGATACTTTTGTCAAAATAAACAAATCAGACTCCTAATGAGATTTGTTAGCAATGCTAATCTATGCAAATGTTATTAATTACGGACACCTACCTTTTATCCCTTCCTTTTAGGCAGAGAGGCCATTTTAAAAAATGACGAAAGTGACATATCCTAAAATCATTCCCTTGGTTAAAAAGAAGGCAAACGTGATCAAAGAAGCTGAGGAAGAAGAGCGATGGTCCTTTATCCAAAGCGAAGACTTGCTTTGGGCAACAGGACTTTTTTACAGCCAGAAACGTTCTGTTGATCACCAATTAACCAGATTTATGTGTCCTGTGATATAGGCGGCACTAAACTGGTTTCTGACTTGCCAAGCTAAATATCTCTATTGGCTTGAAAACCAAAGACAGCCCTAATGTGGTGAGTCATGCGGTGTCACTTCAGCTGCAAAGGCCTTTCTCATGGCTGAAATGAGTATCAGTTTTAGTTGGGATAATAATGTCAGAGGATTGAGTGACCAAAGCAGAAGCAGGGGGTTGCATTGGCTAGTTTTGATTATTTACATCCATGACTGTAGTCACCGAGCTTTCGTGTCACCGTCAGCAGGGACTCCGGACACTTCTGCACTGCTGACGCATGACGCCTTCTTTCACGTCACTGACATCAGAGGCTACAAGCATTTCAGACAATGCAAAGTGTTGCTAAAACTATTGCAAACAAAGGAAAAATATTACTGCCTTACAATTTACAAATTTGTTTTATATTTAAATTTGTTTTGATATTTAAATAGTTGTTTTTTAATGAACAATGTGTTGAATATTAGGTTGTAAGAAAACACATTATTTAGCTTGTTGTTTCGCTCAGAGTAAGAAGTGCACAGATTCCTGGGCTATAGGCGTTCTGTCTCTGCTGATGGCGGGGAAGGTGAAGCTAATTATGAGACATGATACTGTGTATCTTTTGGGAGTTAATCTCAGCAAAAGGCCGTCAGCCTGCAGCCTCTGATTAAAAGCATTTCCTTCACAAGAACCATGTGCCTCCACACTCCTCTACTTACCAACTTTCAGACATACGAACGAAGAGGACTGTAAGTCCAAATTGTATTAGTTGGGCTCCCGTTTCATTTTTTTCTGCGCGCCAATTCCGCCTAGGCTACGACTTCTGGCCGCTACTCCCGCCGGTATGTGCGTACTCCCAGCATCCTAGTTCTTTGTTCTTCCGTATACCCTTAAAACAATGTTGAATAACAACTTACAGACATTTCAAGTTACGAACGGCTTTTTAACAAAGCAAATTGGATACCCTCCTTCCACATCTGTTTGATCGTTCCTTTGTCATGGACATATATTTTATAGGTAATGTAACTAGTTAATGCTTTGCCATATCTAGCTTTCAATAATACGTAAAAGAGGCCACACATATTGGTGACATTTACTCTCCGATGGACCCTGGTACAGATATGCTGTTATACAAAAAGGTTTCTCTCTGATATATAAATGGCAATACCAGCTGGACCACAACACCACATTTAAGAGGTACAGAAATTAAAAAGTCACATAGATAATAATATGGTATAGATAATGATATGGTATAGATAATAATATGGTATAGAAATTATGAATAAAATGAATGATCCAATCTAAGGAAATACAAGGTTGCTGGAGATCTTACTTAAAGTGAGAGATTTGCTATGAATCATAATATTGTTGTCTTATCAGCTGACCGAAAGCAGTGAGCCTTAGTTTGGGATCAATAACGGCTTGTCAGCTTTTCAGAGTCATTTTACTCAGCTTAAAGAACCAGACTGCTATTTTGATATTGATCACAATGTTATTTCATAACGAAGATCATCCACTTCCATTGGAACATGCCAGAACTCATGACTTTTTAAACAAGCTCAAGTGAGTTGTATGCTGACTATTCACCATTCATCTAAAATATAGCCCACTTACAGTGTGTATATAAAATGCATTCAACCAAATTAAAGTGTGCATTTAAAATTTCCAGTGGAGACTAAGGTGTCATGAGCACATAACTAAGCATCAGATGGCATCTTTGATCATTCGCTCATCCTGAACGTGAGACATACAATAGCTAATAACGTTTGGCCAGCTTTACGGCACATTTCTCTACTAGCCGTGATCTGATAACAAGGCACTTTCCACATTCTTCAGACGAGAAAGCAAAGGGGTGTGAGATAGCCGGACTGGGCCTCTATTCATTTCATATTTGGTAAATACATCATTTATCTATATGCTTATTTATAATTTATATTTTAAATATAAATTCCACTTTTAGTCTACTGTGGAAGATATGTCAAGCAATATTTGTTGTAACTAGGGAATGTTCACATATGTATTATTATTATTATTGGGGGAAAAACAATAAATTTACATAAAAAATAAGCTTTGTCTACAGTCACAATCATTCTTGTGTTTTTGCCTGCTGTTACCAAGCAGAAAGAGACTTCCATGCCAGCATGTTCATCTGAATTGATCCCCACATAACACTCCACACTTACTCTCCTGAGTCCTCTGATTATTAGAGTTTTTATTTCCAAATGAACAACCTCCATCTGTAGGTGATATTTAGCTGTGGATTCACCCCCACAGGCTCAGGGTTCATCAACCTCCTGATAACACTAAATGTCAGGGCTGTGTCCCTATTTAACTCCAGGGCTTCTCCAGCTTCACATTTCTTTTCAGTGCATTACTGTTGATGTTTACTGTTTACTGTTTTGTAGTTAAAATAATAATTATCCATGTAAAGTCATGAGTTTCCATACATGAGTCATATGCACTGACAATTCTAAACTTGATCCAAATGGAATACTGACCAGAATGCAAAGGCGGCTTAGTGAATTTCTATATAGTGTAATCACACTTTCTGATGTATTTCACATGCATGTCTGATGTATTTCCAAACTTTTCGGTATAAGAATAAACACAGATGAAACTTACAAAACTGTTTGGATCGCAGGGAGAGCCCTGAGTTATGTGTGAGCTGTAGATTATCACTCTCGCTGCCTGCTGAATCGTGTAGGGTACTGTTCACCCTAAATCCTCCTCTCTCCTAACTCCTGATTACTGTGCATTAAACAGATAGCTTCGGTCAAACTGTAACTCAGTCAACTAATTTTGTACTGTAGCTTCTACAGAATGAAAAGGCTGATATCACAAAATGCTAAGGGGGGGTTATCATGAAGTACATTCATAAAAAGGATTATTCACAGAAACAGGCATACATATTGCAGTCCAAAAGTAGTCATTATAATGTTGACTCATTTAAGTAGTAAATAATTCAAGTAAGTAATTTTGTTTAAGAATGAAGCACAATAGATGAATAGAGAAAGGGCGGGGGGGGAATCCAATTAGTTCCTCACAAATGTGAAATTGGTTCCTGAAAAGATCTGTCATAAACAGGCTGCTTGCTGCAGTTTTCAAAGGATTTCTGTATTACAGGCTAGAATTTCATTTTCCAGTGAAAGTGTTCATAACAAAACTGAATGATAAGGTTTCCAGCCCCCCCTCGCCACCTTCAGGGTTAGTGTGCTGTCATCACAACCCCATTGTCCGTGAGGATAACGTCCTTATTAATTGTTCCCCTTTGTAAGGTGTCAGCTGTAGCTTTAAATGAAGACTGATGGCTTTTCCCGAGTCATGGTTTTGCCAGGGTGCCCCCATCCAGTTGCTCCACAGCTCACAGGTGTGGTGTTTCACATCCAGCGACAGAGCATAGCTTTCTGACAATCCCCTCCACCAGAGCCCGTCACAAAATGGAACGTGACCACCACAAATTAACTTCCACAACGTTAAACTGACCTCCCCCACTCCCCACAGAGAAGAAAACTTGTGCACAGTTGCACACGACGCATTGATACATGCTTATTATGACATTTTCTATTAACACAATCACCACAAAATACTAGTGTTACACCAGGACTTAAAAAGGAACGCATGGGCGAGTGGTGACAGGTTCCAGATGTGTATTTTTTTCTGTATTTCTGTTGAAAAAAAAATTATTTAGCTATGAATAGCAATATATAATACATATTGTAATATTTCATTATTTTCTAGGCATTTAACCTATTTAATTTTCCAATGGATAGTTTTATATTTTCCCAAAACAATTGTTATACTATAAAAGCAACAATTTGCTAAGAGGACAGTAATCATATATTTATCTTGTTCAATGTTTGACTGCAGCCTCTTTTGTCATAGTAAACATTAGAGATGTGAATTTGAATACTGAAGTAAAATGGTTGTGTAAAATGAATGTACTGCATATGCCATCGTAGCAACGTTTCCCTGTGGTTACCTGTCCTGTCTCCCTTCCACAGACCAGGTTTCACTTACAGGCTAATGTTTTGAATAGCCCGTGATTTTTATAATGGCACAGAGGAAACCCTGTTATTTCTGTTCAGCAGTTAAAGTCAGGCTTGATTTTTTTATATTTGATTTAATTGCCGTTTAAAAAAATAAGTATAGCACTAGTTTTAATACTCCAGAGTTCATTGGATGGGTTGGTACAGAATAAAATGCTTCACTGCATGGCAAAAAATGAAATGTAAGCAAGTATAATTTTCTTATATTTAGACAAAATTCAAATTTCATTAATAAGATGACTAACACATCTAATGAATGAGATAAATTTGCTTGCAAAACAGAAACAGTTTATATAAAATCTGAAAGGTCTGTTTTTGAAGTGTGCCTTTTCTTCAAATGAACAATTTTGAAATTTTTGGATCTTAGAGAGAAATTCAAAAAAAGAAGACGCTAGAAACTGCCAGAATCTTCCGCTTTTTTGGAGCGTCTCAAAAGAGGTCAGAGGTCAAAGGTTCCATATAATTAAGAACAGCTGACAATCTTCTGATGCCGTGAGCAAGAAAATATATAGAAACTCAAATGGTTGAACTATTTTGTTTTAATTAACTGACGCTCTTAAAGAACACAACATTATTTTAATTACTAGCAGCTCATAGGCCTTGGTATTAACCAGTAGCAAAGAAATATCTTTTTCATTGACTACTTTAGTTTGTTGAGAATACAGTTAATTAAGTGGATTGAAGCCTTCATAAGATCACTGGAATTAACATCAAACCCCTTTCTCCTCATTAAAGGAAACAGTCAATTTAATTAATGCATATTAATCCTTTCTGATGCTCATTTCAGCTTTTTAAAAACTATAGTGGGCCAGTCTAACTTCAAAACCGTTTCATTTCAAACGCACATGCTTGATCGTTGCCTTCATTTATTGGAAACAGGCACTAGGCTGCAGAATGAAATGTCCTGTGACTGTCTGAGAATCTTCCTCATAGGGCTAATTATAAAGAAAGGATTAAAGCTCCTTCTGCCCTAAGACTTTGTCGGTTATGCTGATTTGTTGCATTTCCGTTTCCATGCTCTGTATTCATGGTGTCCAAACACCTAAAGCAATATGTGCTACTGATATTACATTCGTTCTATTCGAAAGAGCATCTTTGGTTTTAATCAATATTATGAAACAATCCTATGAATGCGGTATCCAGCAATTCTTTGAAATATGAGTACAGAATGTTAGTAAAGCTTACGAGTACTCTAGGCAGTACATCGAACTGTAGATGAAAGTAAAACTCTGAACAAATCTGACACACTTCCTTTGGGTCCGATCTGTGGCTTTAGTCTTACCTTGACAAATAGTACAAAATGTAGCATTAAATATGTGTTAATTATGGTTTTTGTAAGTAGCAATTACACATAATGAACACATTTTCTGATGCTTTGAATATATAACATGTTATTCCTGTATAATAAGCTCTGTTTGATATTAACTGTATGAGCAATATCCCATAGGAGTCCAAACACAGACGTGCCACTTCATTAGTTTTCTCACTTAGAAGGTAACAGCAGACTGACTGGTGCTGCTCGTGGTCTGATCTGCTCCAGGATGCGGTCTGTCTAAAACACAGCTCTTGGTCCCGACGTGCAAAGGTAACAGCAGACTGACTGGTGCTGCTCGTGGTCTGATCTGCTCCAGGATGCGGTCTGTCTAAAACACAGCTCTTGGTCCCGACGTGCAAAGGTAACAGCAGACTGACTGGTGCTGCTCGTGGTCTTATCTGCTCCAGGACGCGGTCTGTCTAAAACACAGCTCTTGGTCCCGACGTGCAAAGGTAACAGCAGACCTGTAACATGAATATGCTCAAGACTCACTCTAATCGATGTCAACATTTTATAAAATGCTAAAATTTGTGCTCTGGTGACCTATTGTAAGCGTGCAGATATGTGTGCGTGAGCCTTATTCAGGAGCATGAGGACTGCCTTTATGTAACTGCCTCAATCGCTTTCTAAGACTGTAGCTTAACTTCAAGTTAGTCTGAGAAGCTGATCAGTCTAAGAGCAAATGCACGATATTCAGTGAATAAAAAGACATCTGAGTGTGGGGATCTTACTAGTCTTTACCTTCTGTCATTTTTAAACATCTTAAAGGATGCTAATTTAAATATATGCTTTTTTGTTATTTTTTAAATTCAAGAATATCAAATACAATTAGGACCAAGTGAATTCAAGCATATTATGTATCAATATTTAATAATTGTCACAAGTATTTAATGTATTACTTAAGTCTACATTTAATTTAAGAGAATGAATTCACAATGACCAATGTTTATGTTTTGGGTAGTAGGAGAGTTTGTACACAATGCAGGGAACAACCCAGGATGGGGCGCCAACCCACTGCAGGGCACAAGGCGGGGAACAACCCAGGATGGGGCACCAACCCACTGCAGGGCACAAGGCGGGGAACAACTCAGGATGGGGCGTCAACCCACCGCAGGGCAGGGAACAACTCAGGATGGGGCGCCAACCCATCACACTCTTGTTAGCCCTGCTTAGAAAAGAAAAAAAATGGAAATATTGACATAGCAGAGTGGTATCCCAAATAGACCTGAGAACTTTTTTTTTTGTTTTTTTGTAGTGTTGTTACTTTTTTGATATAGCCTAAATGTTTATGAAAACTAAAACACCAACAGCCTGAGTCTTCATTGTTTGGTATATTCGGTAAATGTCGTCAGTTATAGTCTTGATTCTCTGCTGAATTCCAGTCAAAATTGTTGAAGCTATTCATAAACCTTAGCTTTGTGAACCTCTCTGTAGGACAGGAATAACAAACTATTTTCCTTCGCTTTAATTTTGCGGAAATCATCAGTTATTATCATAACTATACTCCAGTGTCAAGACTGTATGACGTTGATATTTAAGGATACTCTTCAAACCATACTGGGGAACGGAAATCACAGGGTGGCAGCAAAGAAGCCCCCCCCTTTCAGTTTCCATTACAAACACAGCTGCACTTTTTTAAGTGTCAATTGTTTTCTACCTCTTGAAGTACAGATAAAATGTTTGAATTCCGATATTAGTTGTAGAGCCTGCTGAGTTAAATTATGGTGCGTAGATACCTGGGTGGGAACAATCAATGGGATTTTGTTGGTTGGTGTGTAATGTGGCTGCTCCTAGCAGCGGGGACTGACACCCCCCCTCTGCTCCCACAGCAGGTTAAATAAATATCATACTCAAGCGGGGCTGGATTATATGATATCAGCACAAAAGGAGTGGAAAAAGTACTACTGCACTCACTTGCCTACTGTGAGAATCATTGACAGGGCTGGCTTTGATCATGACCGCGGTGTGCTCGCCCTGGGGGCGCCCCGGGGGGCGGGGGGGGGGGGGGGGGGGGGGGGGGGGGGGGGGGGGGGGGG
>JAODKC010000021.1:12773391-12786946 GCA_026777985.1 Mormyrops attenuatus
CCCCCCCCCCCCCCCCCCCGCCCCGCGCGGGGCGGGGCGGCCCCCCCGGCGGGGCGCCGCGCGGGGGCCCAGCGCCGCCCCTGTGGGGGCTGTCGTGGCCGGCTGCTGGACAGAAAACGGGCTCTTTCTTCAGGCTTTTTTTAATTTCACAAACCTCAACTCTCGCGTAATATCATACAGACCACAACTCTCGCGTAATATCATACAGACCATGAGTTCTCTCATCTCCCTTTGCGTCGCCATCAGACCATTTTTTTCTTTGTTTTTCTTTTTTTTGTAATGGTCTGAATGAAAAGGCTCTATGCCAGGTATTGGTGACACAGTGAGTGGATTTCTCTGCCTTCCACAAAAGAGTTGGGAGACTTCATTTGCATAAGGTCAGAGCTGAGCTCCTGATGGAAGTTCTGCAGCATCCCTGTCTCTTAGCAACCCTCCTGCACTCTTGGTCCAGGCATTAAATTGACTGGTCCTTCCCTTTCTTCCTTTTCACCAGGAAGCACACAATAAAATGTCACCCTGCAACCTGCGCTCGTCACCCAAAAGGTCATCATTCCTTTTTTCTTTTTTTCCTCCTTCTTTCAACTCCAATTAAAAAGATGAGTCTATTATTTATTTGGTGGGACCATAAAAAATTAAACATATTTTGTTTAGTTTCGCTTTCATTTTGATTAATATTTATCACTTTTTAGGCTTTCCATATTAATTGGGTAATATGGCTCCTGTGAGCAAGCTGGAGAGATAAAGCACAAATTGGAGGCACCTGCAAAACAATGAAGCTGTTAAGGAAGCTAATAACGCCGAATGAGAAAGGAGAGGGGGCCCGTCCTACCATCCCCATCCATTTAGCTCAGACAGGGCTGTGCTCCGAGAAAAAGGAGGTCTTCGTTTGTGCGGAAAATGAGAGTCACACAGTCTGCGTCCATAACAGGAGCTGCTGACAGAGTCCAGATGCTGAAAATCAGTGTTAATAGAAGGTCAAATTTGGACAATAGTATCCATCTCAGCCATCATAGCGTCTCTGTCATCGAAGCCATTTCAGGATGTTCTATCAGGCACAATTGGAGAGATGATTGAATTACTATTTTTGGCATGGCAGCTGTACACAATAATTCCAGCACTTCTGGAGCACAGGGCCTTTTAACCAGCTCCTGCTCCACTGTAGCCAGTATCCGGACAGGGGAAACCAGTAACAGGGTATTTACATGGGCGTCCTTAGAAGTGTTTTCGTTACACTTGGCGTTTTTGTTACACTCGCCATTTTTAATTTAAAGTAGCGGGGTGTGTTTAGAGTGATGATGATGATGATGATGATGATAGTGATGATGATGATGATGATGATAGTGATGATGATGATGATGATGAGAAACCTACAAAAGGAATCAGACCTTTTGTGTACAAAGGGAGTAGCCATTGTTTCATGGCTTTGGAATTTAGAATTCATAATTTATAACTCATGTATCTGTTTCATGCTATTTTACTCTTACCCTTTGCAATATATTGATTATCTATGACTTGACAAACTGGCTCCTCTTTTAACCCTCCTTTAGTCACATTTTCTAAAATGTTTTGCTAAAATATGTCATCCTTCAGCATGAAAACAGAGTGAAATTGGGGAGACATTCTGATTGCTGTTAAATGCAAAATACTGCCTGTGAGCTACATTTTCAACTCAAAATGTCACTACATCAGCTACATTTTGTAGACTGACGAACAGTAGGAATCTGTGAAAAGTGTAAGAAGATTCCACTTTAAAGGAACATCATTAATGTATCATTAATGCATTATTAACTAATAATATACAACAATGTAATTCTCCACACTGATGTTCCCCTAATATTAAAATATCTTTTATGTCAATACTTTCATCCATGATGTATCCTAGATTAGAGCACCAAATATAATTATATATATATGTATGTATGTATAAAATAATTACATTTGTAATAAACATATGAAATCAGAAATTAATTAATTTAATAAAATCAATAAATTCATTCTATCATGTTTTATCATGGCTACACAATGACAATAATTACACATATAATTTCACAAGATAAGAGGTGTTATACAGAAATATTTTTATTCTTGTCTCCAAGGGAAACATATTGCAATTCTGGTAAGAAATTATTCTTTTGATTTATTTATTTATTCATTCAGGTTTCAAAATAATCATACATTGAATTCTTTAAAACTATTATTATCAAACAAAATCCACATTATAGAAAGAAATCACTTGGGGAGTGCTACGGTTATTATTATTATTATTATTATTAGTAGTAGTAGTAGTAGTAGTAGTAGTAGTAGTAGTAGTATTGTTGTTGTTGTTATTATTATTATTATTATTATTAATAATATTGAGACACAACAATAGTGACATGATTGGTGCTTTCAGACGAGCATTATTTAAAATGCGTTGTCAAACGGGGCCAAATTGTTTCAATGTGTTGTGTGGTAAAGAAAGCTTAGTCAGGTGGAATAGGCTGGAATGCAGCACTGCGTGTTTCTTATACTGTAAGATGATTTCAGTGTCTCTCAGAGCAGCTGTTATGCTCTATATTACACCTGTGAAGTTTGCTAAGGTGGAAATTGCTGGAGAAAAATACTCCTCTTAGTGGCAGGCAGCCTGGAGATAGTACAGTGACCCTTTAAAATTTTAATTAACTGGGAGCAGATGCAATGAAGACAGAGGTTCAATAAAGGACAAATTAAGAATGATGAAAGAAATGAAATAGCGAGCTAAATAGGTGGAAACACGTCCGCGGCCAGTACGATCGCTTTGCCACGTAAACTGAGCGCACACATCTAAAAAGATAAACCAGGTTATTATCCTAAGTGCTATTAATTATTTGTATAATAACAATTGCATATTTCCATTTATATAGCAATTTGATACATTACTGCGGCGTATATCTTCAAATTTACATATGACGTCTGACGTGAAGTTACAACAACAACTTTAGATAACATGCTAAAAAACGTATTCGGTGCCATGAGTATGTGCCCTAATATCTGAGTGATTTAAAATGTTTCGATACGCTAATCGTCTTGTCGATGGCGAAGTGGCCGCAGACCTGCTGCAGGCGACAGATTCAGCCTTAAACCGCGCTGCCTTTTTCAGCCGTCTGATTCATTTCGGAAAGATGTTTGCAATATTCTCGAGGTTGTGCTTTTGGGTACAACATGAGCAATTATTAAAATGTACTTTTTCTCAAGAAGTGATGTCCAGATGTATCGGAAAAGTTTTAAGCTGACAGAAAAATGCGGCACGGACAGTTTTAGGGGTTTGTCACTTGCCTTTCTGCAAGCCATGTCACCGCACGGAGCAGGTGACGGTTCGCACAGGGATGTCACAGTGCCTGTTAGTGACACACTTACATTACATGCTTTACACGCTTTGGCACAATGTAATGTTGTAAAAATGCGCTATAGAAATAAAACTGAATTGAATTGTGACACCAAAAACATCTGCAAGGTATTAATATTTTAATTTTTTCCTGTGTCTAGGTGACATATTTAAAAGGAAATCTGAAAAATGTCTTTTCCCAATGTGCTTTGGCGTGTGCAGGTCCGTGTTTTATTTGTGCGTGTTTCTTCTTCCCCACGACATAACACGCCCTTCTCCTGCAGAGATCTGGAGAGCTTAAAACTCGCTGGAGATGATGTCACTGGGCGGTGGGTCCCTGCTGGAAATACCGTATCCTTTACGCTTTAGGGAGAAACCATCTCATCATTACTGTTACCTCCCGCTGATACCTTCCGCCTACTGATTTTACCCCGAATATATATAATATTCCTCGGATAGTTGTTTTCTATTTTTTCTTTCAGTTTATTTCCAGTTTTATTTGCGCTAATTCCCCGCCTTTGTGTTTCTAAGGATCCATTAAAAATGATACCCAGTGCTCACTACATGATTCTCTCTTGCTATTCTTATAAAAAGAAAGAACATTGTAAAATGCCTTGGACTTCCCGTAAAATGTGTTTTCTCTTGGTGCAGCCAGTTTGCATGCGGAATTCTCAGTTTAGGACATACATCGCCTGTCACCCACACATCTCGTTTGAAGTCTATCGGCAAACTTGCTCTGTTGAATCACAGAATTATGTCTGAATTTACCACAGCTTTCGCTTATGTCTTAATCGTGCAGAGGCGTTTGCGTTCAGTCAACAGATTAGATAAGAGATACATATTCTTCAAGGCATGAATACCCCGATATATCTTGGTAATATACGCAAAATGAGAAAGGTCCCGGTATATTGCTTTAATTGGGCTGTATTAATAATGTATTATTTTATTTATGGGTTGGGAATGTTTACCACAGAATTACTAGAAATTACAGTGATGGTACAGGGTGACATTTTTGTTAAAGATCAATGCAGTTCCATTGTAATCTGAAGATGTTTGATTTGTCTGGGTCACTGGGTGCCAGTGCCGTGTGCAGTGCCCTCGCTAGCTACACCACACTGCGCTGTCCACAGGGACATATCTGCCACCGTTCCGCTCACCCTCCTCATGGAGCGCTTCTTCATAAAATTCACCCTGTCACATTGTCCTCTTTCATGTGCTGTCATTTCTAAGTTGTTTTCCTGGCCCAGTTCAAATAAGGGTCACTGTGTCTTGTTCCCAGCTTCCCAGAGTTCCATCTGGGTCTCCTTTCTTCCACAGACTAGATGACACTGCACTGCCATTAAGATGTTATTCCCAAATTGCCAACGATACGATGTTACAGTATAACATTTCTTGAAATCGTGTCGGAATGTTAAACCAAAATATTTTCCACTGTTGTTATTAAAAAGGGTCAAGAATCTTTCACGTACAATGTTTCAGGTGGTGTCTCATAATTAAATGTTTATAAGCGCAGTGATGGGAACAAGCTATACATTTGCACAGCATCCGTCACCCAGATGGCGGCCCTCGTCACCCCACACCCAACACCTTGCAGCGTTCTCTTTCCCTAATGGTGGGCCAGGCGTCTTTCAGGCCCTTCACTGCCAGCAATAATACCAGAAAGGCTCTTCACTCAGGCCACAGTTAGGTCAGTGTAATAATGCCCAAGGTCAGTGGCGGAGCCAGTGAGTCTCCCACTCATTTTTCATTTGCTCACAAACTTAATGACAGTTGCAAGGCAATGGCAGCTAAGAGCTGTATGCCGTGTGATGTTACTAACACATGCAAGAGGATTATCTTCGCTTCATTTCACCAGTAAATCTAGTACACTACAATATTGTTATACTGGCCCTGCAAATCTTCAAAAAACCACATACTATACTAATATTTATGTAAACTGCCAAATTATTCTTTACCTTATGAGTCATGTGAGCTTTTTATCCCATGCTGTGTAGAAAGAGCACACACAATACCAAGACGCTGCCATACTACAACATCATTACTCCACGTTTGTGCACTGTGGTATGCAGGATGTCCCAGTTGTGTGAGAAATATCAATTCATAAATCTGATATCCTGTTTACATGCAAAACTAACACACCTGTCTGGACATCAAATACCATTATTTTGAGAATAGCGTCATTAGCATGTTTCAGCATGTGTTTGCAGTTCTTAGTACTATTTAAAACTCAGTGTGATCTCGGTGTACAGCATGTTGCTGGCAATAACTCAGAATCAGAAAACTTTATAAATCCTGAAGGAAATTGCTTTGCTCAGCAGCCTCACATTTCAAACATGAATGAATCTTTGAACTGGAATGAAATGCACCTTGACATAGAATGAAATGCACCTTGGTATAGAATGAAATGCACCTTGGTATAGAATAAAATGTACCTTGACATAGAATGAAATGCACCTTGACATAGAATGAAATGCAGCTTGGCATAGAATGAAATGCACATTGACATAAAATGAAATTCACATTGATGTAAAATGAAATGCACATTGACTCTGCTAAACAAATTATTTGATGGAGAACTTAAACAGAACTATACAAAGTTAATGGAGCTGCCAAATAAAAATTATTTTAAAAAAAATAACTAATTTTTATTTATCACACATGTTTTTTGCACATATGTATCATACTAATCATACAACATATCGTATCCATAGTTCTCCGGGGCTAAAACCAAAATTCCCAGGTTTCTTGTCTTGGCTCATAGTCAATACATCACAGTAACCAAATATCTCTTTGGACAAACCTTGAGTGCTTCTTATTGCCTGATTATTTGATTTAACATCAGGTTAGGAAAGGCACCCTGCTCTGCATCTCAGGGTTCCTCACTCTCAGTTGAAGTACACGGCCCATGGGGCCATAACTTGCTAGCTGGCTAGAGAGGATTGTTTTTAATTGTTCCACAGCTGCAATGAAACGGTAGAACAGGATTATCTTTGGACAGAATAGAATAGAACAGAATAGAATTCTTTATTGTCATTATGCGTGCGTATAACAAACTTTTTTGTTGGTAGGACTCGACTTCAGGCAGAATACTTAAAAAACACAATACAGTATAAATAGTAAACAGATGAGTATAAAAAGCCGGGAGGCACCTAGCCGCTGCATGCGTCCATGCCGCCATCTTGGATGAACCCAGCACCTGGTTCTCAGTTATTTCTTCTTTTTTATTTTATGTGAAATCCTTTCAATAGGGCCAAGTTTTGACTTTTGCAAGATAATAAGGAACTGCAACCTAAAGCTTTTTCTGCTAGGTTTAAATGTCAGTATTTTAAAAGGACAACAGTTTGGAACTTACTGCAGCATCTTTCATTGGCGTAATAGCTGACTGATGAGAGCTACGGTGAGAATACTACTTCATTTACGGTAATTTACTAGATATTGAGCCACTGTTCTTAAATACTGACATCGCAGATTTATGAGTGAATTTGTGTGTCAGATGATACTGAAGCAGGCTCTCTGAATATGAGCATTTCCTAGACCATTGTTGCAAGACTTAAGTTTCACAGTGACAATGGGCCATCAACTAAATCCTGACATCAATGTCTTGAAACTGCTGACTACAAGCTAAGCTGATAATTGTGTGGTAGCTACTGGGACACACAGGAACCAAATTCCCAAATGGAATTTTACACTGCAGTGAGTCAAGAAAGTGTCTCAGCAGCCAGAGGCCATTAATTGTGTCATATGTCCCGTCTGACAGGGAGGGGGTAGAAAATATTTTATTGTTCTTTTTCATGTAGCAATAAGTGTGTTGGATGAAATGGGTTTCATTAAAAAAAAAGCACAACTTTGGAAGCTTGTTCAGTAAACAAAGCAGAATTGAGGAACCTTACTAAATCAGCACATGTGTGAGGTTAGAACTTGCAGTGCAGAGAAATATCCCATCTATACACTACATGCAGACAACACGCACTTGTTAAGAGCCATGCTGCTCAGACACGACCGCTTCTTGCAGCATCTCCCAGCACTTTGATATGTCCCGCTGTTCCACGGAATGCCACCAGTGGCTGCCCCTGGTGTCCAGGAGTGCACTGCTGCATGTCACACTCTTTTGTCATTTACTGCAAACCTGAAACATCAGCAGGAGTCCATTTCAGGTTACTTGTTTAGTTCACATCCCATGAATGATTAAACTGATGAAGGAAAGGAATTTCAACACATCCCATTAGAGAAACAGTCTGATCTTCTCTCTCTGATTTTTCATTGCTGTGGCGGTCTGTCCTTAGGTAGTTTCTCATTCTCTGGGAAACGTCAGAAAGTATAAATTTCGGTCAGAAAGTATAAATTTAACTTGCATTTTGCATGACTTCCAGATGAGTGAAGCTGTTAACACAACAACACAAGCTTTCAGCCCTCCGCTCTGCCACTTCTACCCCACTTTTTGGCCAGAGGGTCATGTGCAAATTGAAAGTGACAGCTTAGCCCGCTTCTCCAGCACACTGATACTGTTAGCTCTCCAACATGTCGCAGATCAGAGGACCACAGTCTCAGCTGTCTCAGAGGGGTCTCTGTGCTTTGGCTGTAGAAACCCAGAGAGGACCAGCCGCAGACAGAGAACCTGCTCCCAGCAGACCTTCTTGCCACCGGTTACATCTTGGCAAGATGAAGTCCTTATTACAAGTGTAGCCTTTAATCTCTCTTATATCACTATGTGGGCCACCTGTTGCCATGTAGCCTTACACAGTGGCTAAATTTTAAACCGTCATCTGCTTTTTATGTCTTACATATGATTAATATTATGTTGGTGTAATAATCCCTTTTGATTTATATAAATCAATTCAAAAGATATTTTATGAGTAAAGATGGGATACAGTCACTACACATCTTTCTAATGTGCAAAGAAAATAATCTTTCACAAGGCTTTTAGTCTTTGCTGATGGTAGAGTCTGAAAGTAGGAAAAGGAAATGACTTTCACTGGATGACATATCAAGGCGTGTGTGTATGTGGAGCTGAAACCTGACTGATATGTGATTGTTTTGTGTGTGAAATTCAGGGCATGAGGGTTCTGCAGCAGAAATCCCCAGCACACCCAACCCTCCCCCCCGGAAATGAAACATTTTTGGAGAGTTTCACAGACCCACTTGGGTTTAAACGGCGAAAGAGATCTCGGCCGTATTACTGCATCGTTTGATAACTTCAGCATTAGTGCTCTTATTAAAAATAATAATAATGAGAACAACGCTCTGATGTATCTGACTGCAAAGTTTCGATTTGTTTTATTCTTATTACACATTTTCAATACTGGTAGCCGTGGTTCAGTTTTTAAGAAAATGTATAAATATATGCAAAATACATGTGTACACATATACGCATGTAGACACGAAATACGATTGCGTGTGAAAACTGTAAAATAAAATAAAATAAAATAAAGCTATAATACCGGATAATTACAAAACAATCGTGTCTAAGCAGGTCGTAACATAATTCACGCATGAAGTTGTCCAGGGGGGTCACGTGACACATTCCTAGGTATGTCAAGCCATTAGCTCCTCATTGTCAGTAAAGTCATTCTGCTCTCGTCGTGTTAATAGACATCTAACGTCAGCAGCTCTTTCAGAATCAACGCTGCTGCCCCATTGTTTAGCCGGGTGATCGTGCAGATATTATGCAAATAGTCTAATAACGTAACTGAGATCCGAAATAAAAGGTTTCCGACTGTTTATGACTTAATCATCTACACTCATCTCAGTTATCGATCCGTTTCGTGCATAAATGACCCCATTATTTTGCGAAGCCGATGCGTCTTTATTCCCTTTTAATTTTGAACTTTCAGATTTTGCTATATCAGTCGAATAGCCGAAAGCGAATCGCGGAGCATTACTTATTTGTGTCACATTCTTTTCAATTATTTTTCGTTGTTAAATTTCGAATACGAATTTAAAGATGTTGTGTTTATTTATATATAAGAGATTCTCATTGTAAATCATCTTTATGTTGAGAACCATTTAAGATGAAAGGCATATAAAGCAGGCGGACTCGCGGACACCTTCGAATTTCGTTTTTGTAATGACAGATGTATGCACTGATGCATACATACATACATATATACATACATGAATGTTTATACAATACATACTTAATATAAATAACCTTTTCTCACAAGATGCCGCAGTAAAACCGAGCTAGTATGCAATGGTTAATGTGTAATAATACAGTTAAATAGCATTAAAGAAAAACTGTTAATTACACTATTTGTTCTATTTCACCGATTTACAGTCAACTACAAAACATATATTATTTTTAAATAGTGTAAGATGTTGCTGCCAATGTAAACAGCTCAGATATAGATTTTTTAAGAACTTCGTAAAATTATGAGCAGAAAAAAATCCATTGTAATTTTTATCCAGAAACGATTAAATAAGAGTAGATATAATGTTTCACCTAGAAGAAACACCATAATGAATCATAACAAACGATTCAAATTCTATCTGAAATGAGCTTCACGATTAAAACATGTGAAGTTCTAAATATTAATAAAAAAGTAGACTTTTTGTAAAAAGAACATAATAAGGATCTCATTAGAAAGGGAGAATGCATATTTATTTGTTTCAGCTTTTTTATATGAATCAAAAAACAAACAATTTTCCCTCATATTTCTTGCATTCCCCCCCCCCCCACATTTTCACTTTCAAAGAAGTGGGAGTCTTCTATAAGTATGGTTATGTAAACTGGAGATCAGGCATCAAAATTCACCTACTCTTCACACTCCCTATATAAAATATATGAAGTATCTCTTATCCTTATTACACACACGGACACACACACACACACACACACACACACACACACACACATATATATATATATATATATATATATATATATATATAAATATATAAAGAGTAAAAAGACAAGAAAAGACGCGTCATTTTTCATTCGTTTAGCCTATCTTTCATTATACGGCTCGGTAATATTTTTATGGTATCATCCCAATGGCTGCTTCTATTTTTGCAATGAAAAGACGTATTTGTAGTTTCCGTGAAAGTGTAGTACCTACAGAATTATTAAACATACTTGCCAGCTTTTCTAATGTAAAACAGACTATTAAACCAGATCTGAATGAGAAAACTACTGTTCATTTTCCAACCTCCAGCATGATTTGGTGAGTGAATTTGTTGGAGATAAATGATAAACAGATAAACACTAATAAACGTGGTGTAATAGTTATGTCAACCACTAGAATTGGTCATAAATCAAACCAAGAGGTATTAATTCAATGCCTCTAGTCTCTTTATCTCAATTCTCAATTGTGACTGCGCTGCGCGACGGCTTAGGTGGGTCCCGCGAGTTGTTAGCCTCGGCTCTGATCTCTGCTGAGATGACGCCGTTTTTACAAGTGCTTTTTTTAACCCTTTGACACATTTCATTATTATTATTATTATTATTATTATTATTATTATTATTATTATTATTATTATTTCCCACATTGTCACTAAAATCAAATAACTAAATTTATGCTAAAGTCTCTTCAGTTGATAAGAGAATGCTTTACTGACAGATTTGGTCAAACTTTCCTTTAATACCTCTGACAGTAGTACAGCCTGGTAAATTATCCAATAGTTGTATTTGTTAACATGTCTGAATGTAGAATGTTCAGCCAGTACTTGCGCCGTGGTTGCTTGCATTTTATGTTGTTCCACTTACATACTGGCAACAATAAATATTTGCAGATGATTCAAATAGTATGTTTTTCCCTTTGAAACATCACCACAAACTAGAGGCTGCGTCTTTAATTATGTGAGGTACAGTAAACACTCAACTAAAAGGGATGCAAAATTTGGTGTTCTGTCATTGATTTGCCTTATAGGGATCAAGGAAAGGTTAGAACCCATGTCTTTCAAAATCATTTCTGCCTGTGGTCATCCTGACATAAGAATTCTCCAAACCCAGTAATCTATTTTTTTATTTCACTGATCTTAGCTTGAAATGCGGAGACAGCGAAGCACTAAGCCTTCAAACGTGTGAAGTTTTCAAAAGACCTCTGGAAGCAATCTCTGGTTGCTTGACCCCTGACAAGGGGAAGGATTTTTTATTTCTCTTTTTGCCAGCACTTCATTTGGGAGAAAACCTTCCAGATTCACACCTCAGCCTGACAGCACAGCTGCCTATTATGGGCAAACAAGAAATAAATTATAGAAAAAACTTGCATTGTGTATAAGGTCTTCCTCCCGATCTGTCTGTATACAGTGGCACAGATTTAACTGATCCACAGCGCACGCTGTCATTTATTTCAGCAAAAATAAACCACACATCTGATTATTATTTTATTTCTGTAATGACTCTTTTTGTGGTTCTATTCAAAATGTCCTGCAAAGGATCAACTATTTCATTTGGCTCATGCGGCTGTATCTGCTGTAACTTGTATGACCATTTTGTCCACACAGGTAAAGTTCCACGTTTGCATTCTTATGACATTTCTCACTTTTTTATAGAAGGAACCAAAACCACCATGACACCTTATATCAGTTATTATACCAGCAGCATAAATACAACATATTTATTTTACCTGATGTCTTTTTTCTATCAGCTGAAAAACTGGTAAGTTCACAGTAGTGCACAGTAAAATTAAAATGTAAAGTTCTCGCTTCCTGGTGACTACAAAATGCCCTCCTTAACAAAGAAGAAGCATAAAATGTAATGCATTTGGTGCCTAGAACCTGCTGTCCACACTCAGTAAACACATCTGATAAACTTCAGGCTCCTCTAGTAGCATGAAGGAATATGAAGTGACAAAATGCTGTATTTGCGTGTGATTCAGCTACAATTCATTCATCTATCTATCTATCTATCTATCTATCTATCTATCTATCTATCTATCTATCTATCTGTCTATCTATCTATCTATCTGTCTACCTACCTACCTACCTACCTATCTATCTATTTGAACGAATGTATGTCCTTGGGGCAAGCATGCATGCATGCACGCACACACACACACACACACACACACACACACACAGAAACTGAAGAAGGGAGAGAGAGGGAAACACTGACTTTGAGACAATGAGTTGCATGTTTATTTGCAATGCGCCTTGAAATTATTTGAGTGTCGCATTCCCTCCCTCCGTCAAAGAGGGTTTACGCTGAAGCCCCACTCCCTTTTGAAATTAGACTGTAGGCTCTATCATTAGATCGGATGGCAAGTCTTTATACAAAGTGTTTTGCATAATTACATACCAAAGCCAGAATAGCCACCCTCAAATTTTCTGGGTCACAAAGCATCCACAATTGCCACATTATTGTCCACCAAACTACAGCCCCACCAACGACAAGGAAAGAAAAACCTTGCCTCCCTGATCTAACTTGGGGAGATTGAATTTTCTTTCTGATAAAAGCAGAGAAGATTATTTCTGAACTGACAGCTTGTTTACATGTAGTTATAAAGTTCAGAAGGACTGCCCGCACCACTGAGATTTCACGGGAAGTGATCAAAACACAGGCAATCGATACTACGGGTTTAAAATACCCAAATACAGAGTGAATCCCTGACGTTTTCCATACCGTTGTATATTTATCTTCCTGTTTGGGTAATTTGTATCTCATTCAAACGGGCCTGCCTTATCTAGTACACCGGGATCTCTTCTGGTGACGTTGCCTTGAAGTTCTCTTCATATTCTAATTCTTGGAATAATCATTTGTCGGAGGAATTGAATGTAACTCTTTAATTAAAGGATAAAATACCGTGTGTGCTTTTTCACTGTCCTATTTTCAGATAATAAATATTTTTTCCAAGTGTTTTTTTGGTATGCTAATTAATTCCAGAACCAACGCGCTACACGTCCGCTATACTCGCATTGTTTATTGAATATTTTGTTGCGTTATTGTTTTTGTCATTTTTGTGCTTTTTTGCCCTAATTTCCTTTTTTCATAAACAGTTTTAGAAATATGATTTATTTGGGTTGTTTTTTGTGAAAAGTCGCTTTAAAACTCCGCGATGGATTTCTGTTAATTCTACACTTCGCTCATTTTATTAAGTTCAATCTAATGTTTGTACATCCCTCTTTGCACCGCCCACGTTGAATAGGTTGCCAATGTATCAAATCAAAACATGCATATGATTTTGTTCTATTAAAATATTATATTTGTTAATATGCACGTTATATGACTGTTATATCACGCTGAAAAGAAAAAATGAATATCGCGCGCGACACACA
>JAODKC010000021.1:12786986-12825358 GCA_026777985.1 Mormyrops attenuatus
ATTGACAGTATGATTGAGATGTCTTCAGAGCTACTTTCCCGTAATAGACTTTGACAGCTATAAATTGTCCTGTATTGGGTCAAGGAAGATAGGACACACGGCTTTGCTGTCTATCAATTACTTAAAGATGGCCAGGCTATCATGACATCCATCACTGATCGAATGTAAAATTGTGAATTGGCTGTTGCTAACAAGTTTTGCATTCGATTTGTTTTACGTGCAGTTAGATTTTCAGTTATATTTAACTGAATTTTGACGGCGTGGCATGTTTAGTCTCAGCCGTAATTAAATCGACAGCCGTTTAACAAAAATCAGAATTCAAGAAATAAAATCGTTCTACGTATATTTGTAATTAACGAAAAACAAACGGTGAAACATATAGTATGGTTAGCTTCTCGTGCGTGCGTGTGTGTGTTAAATTCGCATTTCATCCGTAATCTATAACTCAATGGAGCCGATGGTTTAAACGATGCAAAAGTCATCACATTTTCCGAATTTACTACCCTACCCTTAATATTACGAAATTATATTTAAGGTTGTGTATAATATATTCCGTAGGATAAATATCAAAATAACAAATGGAGTTTTAAATTTTAAATAAATACGATTGATTAGATAGATAGATAGATAGATAGATAGGAAATCCTACATAAAACAGTGCAGCTTGTATTTTTTCCTCATTAATAGTTAACTATTTTTTGTATTGTTTACAAAATTCATAATCAGATTTTAACGGCTAGGCAATTGGTTCAATTGGTTTTGTTTTCGTTATTTACATTTCTTGTTTTAAAATGATTTTTATTTTATTTTTTACTTTGCTACGTTCTACACAATAAAGGTTCTGATTTTTTATATGAAACTTGCAGGCTTCAGAAATAGAAATAATTATACTTTAGAACTACGAATAGAAATGTATTCTATGTGAATCATGCACAGAAAATATTCGAATCACAACCCCTTCTTCTAGCAGTCCTTACACGTGTAACCAAACGGTTCATTCGCATAGATAGATAGATAGATAGATAGATAGATAGATAGATAGCTAGATAGACAGATAGATAGATAGATAGATCGTTTTGGCAACGACACATTTGTTGAAGTTCCCTGTGACCATTGTCATTTAACGTGCGAAACAGCACCATCTAGCTTTGGAAGCGCGAAACTTAAATTCATGACGAAAAATGCCTAGTCATATTTGGAAAACGATGTAGCCTATTAAAAGAGAATGTTCGAGCCATTAAAAAGACAAAATACTTTTTCCTTAGATGTAAAACTATGGTATTTTAAAATTACCGTTCATTTTATGGCACACTAATTCTCTGAGCGATTCAGCTTCTTGGAAAATTTATCATGCCCCGCTATTTACCACGCCTTCCACTTAATTGTTGTAGACTGTACAACCAACCACATAACATAACTGAATCTGTCATTCAAAACTTTGTTAGTAACGTAGAAGAGTGCTGATGAAATTGTAAATATATAAGAGATTTTCATATACTGAGACTTTATAAGTACAGTAGTAACAATATAGTTTGATGTGCGTCTTTTATATGGAGTCGTTTTTTCGTGCTTCGAACATTCACATTTTAACCACCGGGGCTTGGATAGCCGACGTAAGAGTATGTATTAGAGAAAAGCGCCTATGAAACATGCGTGCAGCACTATTCCTCTCTATACCCGACCACCCATACACCAGCAACCGTTTCTGTTTGAAAAAGAACGTAGTGTCTCAAATTTAAATCACTTTTTATTGCTGTGAAATTCACCACCGTAAGATACAAACCATAAGAATTGAGTTTGTAATACAAGAATGTCATTATGTTACACTCATGCAAAACATGCAGCTGGAGGGCACTGCTAATGATTTCTGGATAAAAGGCTGTGGTTATATGATTTACGTGATGGGAAAGGCGGTTCTCGAGTTTTCCATCTAGTGAGCTGACATCCATACAATGGTGGCATCAAACTGGTCAGGTAGGTGACTAAAAATCATGATCATTATCAACAACAACAACAACAATAATAATCATAATATGCATTTCCCATTGGCATCCAAGAAAATATAGTAACGTTGCCACGCTATTAATATGTAATTTAAGAAGTGTTTATGCCCATCCATTCGTGTTTTCATTACTGGAGTTATTGATTGGTGGTTTCCCATCGTTATCTGCCATGTTGAATCTGATACAGTGATAATACTACTAATAATGATAATAATAAACCACAAAGAGCAAAACCATGATGATTATGGTGGTGGCGGCGGCAGTCGTACTAAAACATGCACATTTCAATTGAGAAGAAAGCTGATCAGTATTAGCTACGTCTCTAATATTACAGGACCAATGGCTGAACAACTCGTCATATTAATCAATGCTTGTTTTTTCAGAAAATGTACGTTGCATCGCAAAGACAATTCAGAACATTTAGAAAGGGTCTTGGTTATGCCTATAATTAAGTATGAGATCTATCAATGGGTAATGAATGGATGATTTCACGTTTTACTTTTCCGTGAAACAATACTTCCGCGTGTGTTAATACTAAATATAGTGATATTTGTTTTAAATAATACCTTACATTATTTATGTAATCGATATTGTATATTTAGGCACTGGTGTACTTGTCGGTTGACACTGGTGTACGTTTTTGTATTATGCATGAAGGTTTGAGAAAATATTTTTTATTTCATCTCATGTTTGTACGTGTGTACATTAAATTCAGATTACGCTTCCCGCATTTATTTTATATAAAGTACAACATCTGATGAAAATTCTTAGAGAATTCTACATAGATATATATATATATATAGATAGATAGATAGATAGATAGATAGATAGATATGGCAAATGATAAATTTAAAAGAGCTGAAAATAGCTACGGCTCATTTTGAAAATAGTTACTTACAATTCCTCAGACAATGCTTACTTTCTGCCAGAGATCACGTGGTTGCTCGCATGGGGTGTCTTTGCAGTTTTGGCTAGTGCCCGGACGAGGGGGGGCCTTAATCGCGAGTATTGAAGGAGACAAAACAACAGTGTGATGGGCAGCAGCTGAAGACGTGCGGCTCCACCAACCAGGCTGACCGACCGAAAAATATTTTCACCATTGTCGATACAAGTATAACAATTATATAAGTACATGTAGAGATATAAAGTATTTCGAGTATGAAGCTTTATTTTAATTCACTTAATCGAAGGTTCTAGTTTGTGATAGGCGACTTATTGTGTAATATGCAATAATATCGACAACGTGCTTGTGATTGATATCACTAATTTACATACGTGGCAACAAATAGACGCTACAACGATAATTAGTTATATTTCATAGGCAGGTGAGTAAATCATCTGTGTGTTTGTGTGTGTCTGTGGGGGGGCAATTCTTTGTGTAAAGAAACACAAAAAATCTACCATACACTACCACGCCTTAAGTAATTAAAAAAATACGTTAAGTACATGACAGTAACTCCACCTTAAATGCATGTATTGCATGATGCTTCCAGATGAAAGCGCTACTTAGTAATATCGGGTTTCTCTGCGCTCGCACCTTGTCCGCAGGCTTACCTATAGATATCTTACAAGGTACTTATATTCCCCTTCCTCACACAAGAGAAGGGGTCAAGCCGTATTTCCAAACGTGGTTTGACGATTATTGTTATATATTTAAACATAAAATGAAATATATACTTCCAGAAAATAGGCATATTTAACACATATATCCTATAGAATGCACTGTCAATCTGTTACAATGACATGTGAAATTACCTAAGATCGTGACCCCTCCCTTGGTTACTGTCTTTCTGTAGGAGAGGGCCTACATTCCAGAGAAAGACTTTACATGTAAATATGCAGTAGCGACATATTTAAGGTAGAATATAAAACAGAAAAGGGATGTTTATAGATACTACAATAGATCAAAATATCCCAAGACAACAACATTAACATCGATGATAATGAGTAAGAAGCATTTACACGATGCTCGTCTCCTTCTACATCGACATGTTCGCCTGCTGAATTTATACGACGATTAAAAAATAACTTTTATTTTTTTAGAACCAAGATTAATATTCACTGCACATATAAATATTCAATGCGCATATAAATGTTTTCAGCAATAGTGTTATAACGATACTACTTTGACATAGCTGAGAACTCATCACGTGGTCATGCGTTTTTGTCAACGTGCATTATATTTAACGATGCTGTACATTACGTGATACATTAAACAACATTAACTGGTCAGTGGTGGACATAGGACAGTTTCATTTTTTAATTAAATTTAGGCCCATTATATATATAAAACGTTGTCAATCACAACCCCTTCGATTGCATCCATATTCATATTCCACATTCCATACTTGGAGTTCTCCGTGTGCAGACTGATTGAAAGATGAGAATTATTTCATATAAATCACTTTATTTCATAAAGTAATATCGGAAATAAAAAATACTTACTGTAAACAGACTGTCGCTCTCCATAGTGTTGTCATGAGTCCGTGTATCTCAAGCTAAAAGCAGTTTTTAATCGTCAGCCGTGCTTTCTACTTACATGAAGAAATCCCCACTTCCTCCATAAAACTAAACCATCTTTTCAGATTAATTGGACTTTAAATGTGAATATTACATGTTATCTCATACTCTCTCTATATACACGTGACCAGCATTGGATCTAACGTCTTCTCAGCAAAGGCAGTTCAAAGAATTTCTTTAAAAATATATTCGGATATACATGCACACAAACACTCTCCCACTCCTGCTTCAACTGCTACCCCCCCCCCCCCCCAATTACAAAGCCTTGTGCTCCTTTGTAAGTCTATGCCGTTTTTCGAGATGAACTTTGCCATTTTGGTGTCGACCGGCCCCTTTCATTGCTTTTGTGCAGAGAGTACGAGGCCGCTAGAGAAAAAGACACAGGAATTCAAGCCGAAAGAGACAAAATAGACATTTTCTTCAATATAGGGTTATTTATATGTGTTATTCCGTTCAATATAAAGAATGGCTGATCAAAAAGTAATCCTCCGTGCTAATAAACCATATGCATTATAAGCGTTAAGGCTCTAAGATGCTAGTAACGGTCACTTACATTTATATGCGAAATATATTACAACTAAAAGCTGTCTGAAGTACAAGAAAGAATCAATCTAAATATTTTAGATGGAGACTAGGCAGCAGAAAGATTTGCCGCGGATGGAAAGGGGGCCGGGACAGATGTCTGTGTGTCTGTGTAAAGAGGCTGCGCTTGGGGAATGCTAATGAGGGAAAATTAACCCGTCCGTTTGTTACATCGCAGGAGATCAATGCCCGAGCCACAGCCGAAAAGCAACGCGTACTTCTGCTCGAGGTCTATGAGATAATCACTCTACCGTCCCTTGCAACTGTGCCACTACACCGTACAGTATACAACGGCTTGTGCAAAAGATCATAATTTTTCATTATAAAGAAGAGGAAGATGCATATAGTACTATGCAGTGTTCGGTTTTAAAAAATTCTAGGCCTATCTCTTGGTCGTATATCTACAATTAGGCAATAAATTACAAATAACCTGCGTCTAACGGTCAAACTGTTACATTTAAGGCATTTTAATAGAAAATAAATAGAGAAAAATAAAAAGGAATGATGTTGTTTACAAATATTCAAGTTCAAGGGAGAATCTTTTTCGCAATTATGCCATAATACTTTCTGTAAAGACAGATGACATAATCTAATTGAAAGACTTTGCCCTTAAAGTTCTAAACGTCTACAACGAAATTGTGGAGGAGATATATTCTTATAGTCTCTGCAAGTGAGGTTATTGCGTGAAATGCTTGTAATATTGCGAGGCACATACACTTCCTGAGTCGTTTTTTAAAATATGAAGAAGGCTGTACAATAGGCCTACAGCATCTTAGGAGCTTCTACATTAAGAAACTCAGTCGGTGTAAATGGTAAATAATACAGAACGGCAAACAAAACACAAAGCACGTTGCAAAATGGAAAATATCGGGGCTATTGATAAACAGATCTGATGGGTTTCCAGTAACGTGAATAGTTGCGACGAGAATACCAACAGATAGATAGATAGATAGATAGATAGATAGATAGATAGATAGAGATTCTCTTTTTTCTTTACTGAGCGTTTTCTGCAATCGTCCCACTCACAGAAGCTTAAAACGTAAATTTAATGCTGTTTTCTTGAAAGTGAGAACATTTCATAGTGTTGTTTTGCCTCTGCAAGTCTCCGGGCGGCTTCTTTTGTGTGTGTGAGTTCGGGGTCTTAGGAGGTCCTGAAAGTGACAGTTCTGTGAATAGCGGGTAGATGGCACAATTTTCTAACATTTAGAGAGAGTGGAAGGGACCAACTGGAGCTCCAAGTCCATTTAAAACCACTTTATTTAAAGCAGCGAAGATAACTGACAGCCGAAAGAAATAAAGACATATCTCAACGAAACATGTAGCCTATTGCATCGCCGTCGTGCTACAAACAGTTTAAAATGGATTTTTCATTTGCAATATTACATACTGCATGTGAACGAAAAGCCCCATGTAAAATACATACGTTTTTCAAGAGTGGGTACAAGAGAAATGGCGTCACTAATAAAATAAACATATACTTGTTAGTAAATCCCAAAAACGTCAGGTATAATAATATTGCATGCGCGCTCATCAGTATTGTTTCAACAGTATCAGACAAACTAAAAAAAAAGTTGAATTTAAGACTGTGTCCACTTTCTACTCCGTTTTCTGAAGGGGTCTGGGTGCTTGCCCGAAAGACATGACGTCAGGACTTCCCCTCATTCGCTGTATTCTACTATCCGTGTTTGGTGAGGACATCAAGAGGTTGTGCAATGAGTGGCAGGCCTGTCTCGAATTAAAACGCGATATCACTGGATAAACCGCCTGACACATAACTTGGGTGGTTATTAAATACTTTTTGTCCTCTCCCTGTAGGAGTCGCCACGAACAAAAAAGAAAAGAATTCCAAATGTTCAAAAGAGAGCGACTCATAACAGCTGGTCAGTGTGTTAGATAGATAGATAGATAGATAGATAGATAGATGGATGGATGGACTACCGCATGTGTAATCTTAAGCATAATTGAACATGATTGGTACAAATCAGGCGCTGCTGCCATAATTTTCATTTCAATCCTGAGATGCGTGTAATTCGACAGCGTAAAACTCCTGTCACTGTTATACGACCCACACGCTTTACACCGAAATTACCCGCGCGCCGATAGTTGTTGAACATCATATTCTAAAAATAAAATAAAGCGAACGCAGCAAAGTACCATATGAGCCTATTAAAGACACCTGATTATCCGAACTACCAGTTTTTGTTCGTATGATCTTTTGTGTGCGTTTAACTGTTCCAGGAACTAGTCATAATATAATGTTCATGAACCGAATGCTAGACCTATAGATTCTGTGAAAAAATGAACATTGAAACAATCCTCTGATCAGTAATAACATGAGATATTTTGTGACTCCCAGGAACCACTTGCAACAGTAACTATCAGGACAGTATATATGCAACTACCATGACAGTATATATGCAATTATCGGGACAGTATATATGCAATTATCGGGACATTGCTCAGGCCAAAAAGTTCATTATCGTTTCCACTGAAAATGAATACCTTTCAAGCATGCAAGTCTCACAAAAAGTTGTGCCACGATTCGAAATACCATTTTTCTACTTCGTTTCTCAGACACATATCACAGTATTTTCTTTTCTTTTTCATTTTTTTTTGTTCTAAGAGAAAATAAATAAAACTGACGTAGTACCCAGGGATTGCTCATTAGTTCGTTGTCCAGTGCTAATAAAAGAACAGAAGTGCGAATTATAGAGTTCAGCCTCAACACACGATCTGTCAACTAACATCAAGCCGGCGAAGCCATGATCCGAATTACTGCGAACTTACTCCAGTCGGGCACTCACGGTAAAAGTGTTTCATTAAAAATATGAATGAAAGATCCAACTTAAACCCAGTTTCAGTCATACCGCCACGCCGCTTCTCCTTAAGCTTTACAAATGTTATAAAATATTGGCATCCTCACGTGAGCAGAACATTCATAATATATTCTGTAGTAAATAAAAATGACTTGATAGATGCTACGAGAAGCTGACTGAATAATGTTTTCACTTAACAATACAGCAATAACAGAAAATAATTAACAATTATGATGGTAATGGTGATTATTACGGTATTTGAATACGTTTACATTTTTAACTATCTAGTTCTCATAACGTAAAATATCATTCCGCCTCCTCATCATCTTACACTAATGCCCAAAAACTAGCTGTTTAGAATTACTGTGTAATTAGATTTTGCTGGCTTTCATCATTAATTAAATAGAAGCATTAGTATGATGTCTTTGAAATTCGAGAAATCCGGAAAATCATTTCAAGCGAGATTTACTTGCATAAATAACTTCTGACACCGCCGAATAGGGTGCCGCTAGAAAAACTGCGAGACTTCGGTCTGTAGATTATAACACTAATTTCTTTAAATAATTATAATAATAATAATAATCAGTGGAACCTTTCTGCAAGGCCTACATAAATGTAACATTTAGACGCACATTTTATGTATAGTATAGTAGCCTATTGCTTAGTTTACGCATGTGTGACCTTTCCTAATATTTAAACAAGGCAATTTGATTAAATAAAGTCAGCCATTTAATCGCAACTTGCAATTTCTTTGTTCTTTTATTAGAACTTATTAGGTGCGTGTACGTTGCATTTTCCAACATTGGAAAACTGATTCATACACATTTCTCAAATCATACATTCTTTCACTAGTAACAGAAAACCAGCCTTAACAGCTTGTTGTTGCTGAGATTTTATTTCCGGAAAGTCGTCCACGTCTGATTACAAAACAACACAGAAACAAACAGTTCTTCCGGCTAATACTTTTATTGAGACTCTGCGTTTGATCGCTCGGAAATTCCTATTTTTTCACGTGGCTTCTATTACGAAGCGTTGCATCGCTCCGACTAACTGCGGATTGCATTGCATTGCATTGCGCGACGCCATATTGACTCAACTAATAGAGGACACCAACTCATAAGCGTGTTTAAAGCCATACCCATATTGTCTGTTATAATTCGATACTCAACTTAATACAGCTTCTGCCCGTGAACAATTTATCAGAGGCGACACTGACTAACTCATTTTTATCAGATGTACCGAATTAAGGGATGTAATTAAGCAAAGAGAGTACAATATGTAGTTTTTTCCACGACGCCTCTTTGGTTCCAGCACAAACTTAGCTGAAACTAATGTATATGTTTAATATACGATTCATCAATTTCGAGGTACACGACGAGAAGCTGCGGGGGGTTCGCATCTCTCAGTTCACACTGTGTGGGGTAATACTCGATATGAGATAATGCCTTCACAGCGTCACTGCCAGTGACCACCGATGGTTATTGTTTTGCGAGAGTACACCTTATCAGGTTTCTATTAATCACACCTCCTTTCAAATTAGAAATTCGATGTGACATCTACACTTGGTGACTCCCACATGCTGGTGCCCCAATGTACACACTAACCACGATTAGTGCTACATGACCACAATATTTAAAACTAACACTGAATTCAGGTCCATAATTGCTCAACAGCCTTAAAATTTTCTCTTTTAAATCTCTCTCTCACGTGCATTCACACATGCGCAAATACACAAAAGATATCCATTCAATTAAAATGTTTCAAGGTGTATAATAAATAAAACAGTATAGCATTTTGATTTCAAATCCATAAATTATAATTTAATACCAAGAACAAATTTACAGCAGAATGCTTGTTTACAATAAGCTAACACAAACAAACAAGATTGTTTTCAACTATAAACTTCCACACACACTCACATATATCACTTGCAATTAATAGTAACCATAATGATAAAAAAGTATCTATACGTTATCAATACCCTGCAGTAATATATTTATATATTTATATATAAAAAGGTGGGTCAGTTGTTTAAACTGTTCATAATTACAATCATGTATCATTCTCTGGTCCATATGTAGCACAGGAACAGCCGAAGATCACTGTTCAATCAAATATACAATATCATCCCTCTTATCTAACCACAACATCATGCCTTGTGTGCTGAAGAGAAGCCCCCAAAAACAAAGACGAAATTGCAATCTTTCACACACACAAAGCATCTGTTACAGACAGAAAAGGAGCAAAACACTAAAACAAAAAAAAACTACCCCTTTCCAAACCAGCTCACCCTGTTAAGTCTTACTATTGAACTTTTGTTTCTTTTAAATACAAGGGCTATTGTACTGAATGCACAGATTATATCTATACAATCAAAAAAGAAAAAAAAACATTTACATTATATATAGCAAATGTAAAACAGGTTAGCGACCTCCTGTGGCCATGCATTCACAGACTAAATACATATGAAAAAAAAACATTTTGTAATATGTATATACATTAAAAACAGAAGTTCAGTGCTACTAGCTAAGTCTGTCACTCAATTTGAAGACATTTCGTTTTACTGACAAAATAATAATGGCAACCACATAATTTCTTAATCACATATACTTCTTATAAAGGAAAACGCAGTGAAAAACTGACCTATATTTACAACAATACTGCTTCTAACCGCTGTCCGTTTATGTGATTAACACATTCATAGACTGATGTTGCAAACCTCAGAGTGTTCCAAGGAGTTTTAACACTTCAATTAAAAATTTCTTTTAATAACAAATGAACAATGTCCTGCTTTACAGGCACTTAATGCTTGAGATGTATGAAATATTTTAATCAATCTAATGTTTTTTGATTCTTTAGGGGACATAAAACTGATACTGAGAATTTTAGGTCTTGCATGACAATGTAAAGTGACCCTTGACCCCTCCCCTTTATTTGTTTTATAATATTACCTACATATTTCCACAAATAATCCACACAATTTAAAGGCTATACCAGGAGGGATACCTAATTTAAAAATACCTGTAGGCTGAACCTTTTTCATTCTAGTTCGCATGAGAATTAGCCTATTACTTCTTTGTTTTATTCAATGAAAACACAAATGCTAGATGTGCCCTTTATTCAAATGTAGTGTACAGGAAAAGTTATCTTAAATAGCTTAGGCTTAATAAACACGAAATATTCGCTGTTGGATGCCCCATGTCAGCAAACTGTAAATGCCAGCAGCATCTTCTAAAACGTTAAAAAGGCTACATACAAACAAGAATGTATTATAAACCCACTGGAAGAGACAGAATAAGTATTAACAGTAATAACTAGTTAGCTTATGTAGCTTTATTCAACGGTTCCAGCGGGAATGTGCGTCTTGGGCACAAGGATCTAGGCTGCGTCATACAGAGGAATCCCTGGCACATTCTAATTTCCCAGCATAGTCTCCCCTTTTACTGTGGGTTTTACTACTAATTTAGTCACAACTAAATTCCCCAGATTTCCCCTATCAATAGTAGGTTATGGGTCTCAACTTTTGTAAGTGCGAATGCAACATTAAAAGCATTGAAATAACATTTTCTGATATTGCCGATGGTTTAATTTTAATTCTCAAAGAACAAATATATTATTTTACTGTTCCATAAGAAGCCATGATAATATTAAAATGGTATACTATTGAATAATATAAGCCGGTTTGGAACCAAAAAGAAAAAAAAATACAGAAGACATCTATAGATACAGAAGCACAGGACAACGTGGTATTCTGGAGAAAGAAAACATACTTTTTCTTATCCTCCTATATTTCTCCAAATTATTCATTTTGAATGCACTTTATAGTTTCATTTTCCTCAAAGGTTTACCAAAAATCCTTTTTCTTTTTCATTTTTTTTTTTTTTTTTTTTTACAAAATGATAAGTAGCAATGTGTTCAGAATGATGCCGGAGCTTCTATCTGGATTTTGAAAGTTCATTGAATGTCTGATTTATAACATTCACAGTCTTTACTGCAATGTCTTTCTTCATGTTAGTAAATGTGTGTAACAGCCGTTTTCATTCTATAAGAAGTGCTAACTACTGTAGTCTTAGCCTCCTTGTACTTTCCGTCTGCTTCACTGAATCGACATATAAGGCCAGTTAAAACTGCTTCCTGAAAGCAACATATCCCTGATGAGGGTTTCAATTGGGGTTTTACCTACCAAACGGACGAAAAACAACTGCTCTATGACCGAGGAAGAGACGGTGCGAAGCGAAGGTAAGCGAAGTAAAAGTTTCCCAAATCGCGTCGGCTGGTTGGGGTACTGACTCCTAACATACTCCTCTAGAGCACATTGGGACTTTTCTTGTAAACTTTCCACATGAGCCACATCCGAAAGACCACAAGCATCTAGAAATGGGAGAGAAACAGAAGAAATGGACACGTCAGGCACAAACTCCATTTGTGGACAGCATTTGGCATTTCATCAGTTAAAAAAAACCCGTACATTTTTCTAAGGACAGTGCCGTGAAACAAAGCAGTTTCAATATTAAGCTACTTTGACATAACACATGTAGAACATTCAATAGTTCCCTCCACTGCAAGAGATCCAGAATCTGGCATTTTTTTTGCATAAAGGTCAAAAAGAAGGTTCTGCAGTCTTATATTCTAACATTTTACTACGACAAAATCAGACTAAGCAAATTTAAAAGCACACAGAAATTTAAGAAACGTAATGTTTATGTAATTTATTGCATTTATTTTTTCAGATATGACGAACATTCACTTGAAAGTGCTTTAATAGCGACCCCGTGGTGACGGGGTTCCCCTTAAAGCACATTATAACGCTGAGCGCACGTTTTGAACGACGGCGAAATGAGTTACATTCAGATGACTGCCATGGCTATGACAAAACCATTCTCACCGCTTATTAATCGCGGAGACTGACGGCAGTCTCTGTTAGAAATATGACTTCGTTTATTCAGCGTAACTCAGGCACACTGAGCTCTCTATTAACGCCTGTCGGTCAGTGTCCTGAAAGATTACAGTGTCCGAGGGGAACAAGGAAGGTCCTGAACACGCGTATACATGCAAAAGATTTTCAACGGAGCTCACTTTACATCCCCGAGAACCCACCATAGACGTAGTCCACCATAAAGCGAGACGATCTACAAAGAACAGGTTGGATAGTCCCCCCCCCCGACAGATTAATTTGAATGCCTGTAATCACCAAAAAAATATGGCTGGCGAAGCTTTGAAGATTTCTAATATAATTGTATAGCGTTTTAAAGACAATGGTGCTCTAATGAGAAATAATGTAACACGCAATGTGTAGGGGAAAAACACAATAAACAAGCAAAATAAACATAATTCTGCATTTTCTGTGGGGACTGCTTACTATAGAAGAGGCAACGCATTCATTTGTCTATTTCAGCTGTGGGCTGCATCCTCAAATCAGACGTTCACGGTTTATAAATGAGCGTTCATTATACCTACGAAACAGTCTTAGGTGTGTGAACATTTTGATCTTTCATTGCCCTTTTAAAACGTATTTCCTCCTTTAATTCCGCAATGTAACAATAAAGTGGAGAAGTTGGGGTCGTGACCCTGTTCTGGAACAAGTCCAGAGAATGCCTCGCTGCCCAGATCACCCTTCCATAACAAGGAAAGGATTGTCAACCCTTTTCCCACACCGAACATTTCACTTTTAGAATTTTTCAAAGTTGTATTATTTTATAAAATCTGTTCACAACTAAGTTAACGTGTACGTATAATTAAACATTGTAGACACCAAAATAAAATTCAATGGTAATGTTAAATTAGAACATCAGGCCAATGTCCTATCGCTAATCCTCTCACTCGCGCCCAAAACATGACATCATTTATAGCTGTCACTCTTCATGCATACAAATATCTGGTACGAAAAAAATCGCAAAATATACTTACAATTAAAAGAAAGAATAATAAGTGCATCGCCTCATCAATTACCTATCAGTACACGTTTCCGTAATTCATATTCAGTACAATAAATTGAGGCCAGTATTTACACATTAAGTTTAACACCACTGTCGAAAAGTTCATAAAATATTTTAATTCCACGATTGAATAATATTTTATATATCGATTTAAAAATATAGCTTTTCAGAATTACACGATTTCAATCTTGAAATGCTTAAAATTGCTTATTTGCACAGCGCTATTGATGTTCTAAAATTAATTATGTAACAATTAATAAATGTGTGTAGTAGTCTTACAGTAGCTAACATTAAACAGTGTGTATTGCTTCATTTCCAAATGATTGAAACATGTTGACATGCTGGGTTTGTTTATTTGTTTTAGAAATTACGTATTTCGTTGAGAATTTTTAAAAACAACATATATAATCTTATTGTGTATTTTTGTGTTTACAATCACTACTGGATAAGCCATTTATGCGATTCGCTACCGTGCTTTCTAGAGAATATAATTAAATTCTTACCTGATGTGAAAAGCACTATGGCCTTCAGGCAACTGTATTCAGCAGAGTCAACGTGCAAAGCTTTCAGCTTTTCCACTTGTTCCTGGAAGATCCTAATGTGGTCCATGAAGGCGACTACTCTGTCTGCAGACATGGGGGAGGCGTGAAGGCCGGCGGCCGCCAGCAGCGGAGCCACATGCAGGGGCATGGAGCACTGCGCTGCATTGAGCACAAACAACTCGCTCCAGGTCAACCTCAGGAGAGCCACCTGGTCCGTGATCTGAAGGTCTGGGAAGAAGGGGATATTCCTGGCCCACTCCACGGCACTGAAAAGCATCCTGGCCGCCAGTTCGCAGATGTTTTCGATGCCCATAATGTTATTGGGTTGCATGCATTGGCTGCCATATCGGGACGTTGGGTAGGGCTCCGCTCTTAGAAGAAGAGAAATATATCCGGATAAGTAGGAATGGCAGTGTAGAGGGTCCCCATTTGTCAAGGCGAACTGACCGTGGTGTGGCTGTGTGGGCGGCATCCGTCCCCTTTGCACCGCTGCAGTAAAAAGAGAAACTGCAGATATTGATGCCTGAATTCTAAATAAGCAACACAATTCATCCCTTTCAGTTTTCGCAGTTTTTTCCCAACATCTGCGCCGTTTCACCGTGATTGAATGTAAATGCTCGATTGTTATTTTCATTTATGTCAAACAAAATGCCTTGTAGTTCCACTTTAAATATTAATGCACGGACGACGTGACATGCTCGAAGATTAATGTGCTTTACTTCTCACTGCGTTTGAGTGTGATTTTTAAGACGTGTTTTCTAAAAAGTATTTCTTATCAGTCGCTGCAAATCGGAGCTGTTAAATTTAAAAACAAAGAACAGAAGGACGCTGTAGCGAGCCGGCTAATCCCTAACCTAGGAAAAGCCAGCCAGCGCTTCGGTGCGTCGCAAAACTACAGCCCCCGCCACTATTTTAAACAAAATACAACGAAAAGACCCTTAAGACCGCCGCACATTGACGTTTCTGCTGTAGCAAGTCGGACGAGATAAGCCCAATTTTGAGACCACAATGTGCGCTATTGGACATACTGCCCCCAAAGCGCTTCGCCATAATAGCGCGGAATATCTGTACTTTTGTTATTCAAATCCAAATGCAGAATAATTCCCCCCCCCCCCCCGTTCACATCAGAGGAGGACGACAGATTCACGGTAACACGGCGATGAAATGACTATTGGTGACTAATAATTACGCACAGCTGCATATAGCCGTTATAAAGAAGCCGGTTTAAAGAAAACATCGAAAAGGAGGAAAAGGAGGCGCTCGGAGTAACGGAGGCGGCTCCCGTGCGCGTCCCCGCCGGGCAGCCTGGAGGGGGACAGCCTGGAGGGGGACCGGGAGAGGAACGGGGGAGGGAGGAGACAGCAGCACAAAACACAGACAAAGACATTAATAAGAAAACACAAAATCCCAATACCTTCCCGCCTCATGCCAACCTTGAGGCATTTTTTGAGGCGGCAGTACTGGCACTGATTGCGGTGGTGCTGGTCGATGGGACAGTTCCTGTTGGCCCGGCATGTGTAGGTGAGGTTCCTGCGGACGCTCCGCTTGAAGAAGCTCTTGCAGCCCTCGCATGTGAACTGGCCGTAGTGTTTGCCGCTCGATTTGTCCCCGCAAACCACGCACTCGATGTGCTGCGGCTGCTGCTTCTCCGGCGCCTGGCTCTGGCCCGTCTGGTTGGTCGGCGTAGACTGCGCCGTATTGCTGGGGGGTCCGCCTTGGACGGGCGTCTGCGGGGTCGGGGGGGCAGCCTGAGGGGCGGCCAGGTTGAGTTGGCCTGGCTGGTGGCTGGGGAGGGACAGGGGTCCTCCTTGGGGCGCTTGGGAAGACAGGGTGCCCTGGGTCTCGGCCACATCGTCCTGGGAGCCTCTCCACACTACCATTGCCATATCTGTCAGCCAACGTTAAGAAACTTTTTTTGTTTCCCGTTTTTGGTTTCGCGGCGTCTTCGTTACTGTTTAGGAAGAAGGGAGCGCGTCGGATGGCGATGAAGGCTACGAATGTCGACGGTCTTTATGTTAAGGGTCCGCTGGAACTTGCGTGACAATAGCATCAAAAAACGTGCAGTGAAGCAGCGCGATGTTTTATGTTAAAGTTGAGGCGATGGCGAGCCGGACAGCCGTACGCTCAGGGGCCAAATCCAGGCGTCAGCCATTCAGGAAAGCCGTCAAGAAGAGAAGCAGGAACATGGTCAAAATTAAAACTCAGCTGAGCAAGACAGGGGAGGAACCGGCGCACTGCTTTCAGCTGCAGGGGATGGGGAGATAAATTAAGAAAAAAAAACTACCAAAAAAAAAAAGAATTCGACTTTGAACGATGTCAGCAGCCAGCGATCCCAAGTTCCTGTAAAAGTCCTGAAGAAAACCATCAACTGGTAAAAAAAAAACACTACTGCTTCCTTTTCTTCTTAATGCGATTGCAGCTGAAGAGCCAGTGCTGGAGTCAAATATGAAGTCAACTCTCCGGCAGGCAAGAGTAATAATAATAATAATAATAATAAAAAGATCGCCACCTATAGAACCTTCTTCAAGCGCGTAAAATAATAAAGAAAGAACCAAAGAATCAAAGTGATCAAATATGTTAAAAAGGGGGAGGTTAGGACGTGATTGCGATTTGCTGGAGCCGGGCTGGCAGAATGCGTTCCCTCTGATCAGCTCACCCAGCTCTCTATATAGTGAACTTTGACACGACTGCTGCAACTTAGCACACGTTACCATGGCGACGCGCTGCCATATAAGGAAAGTGACTGAGTGTGACTGGTCAGAGCTCACGGACCGCCCCCTGAACCCTATTGGCTAGCCGGCACTTGTGCTACTTGGTGCTTTGCCAGAGTACAACTGGGGGGTGGGGGTGTCTCGCTGGTAGGGTCTGCTTGGTCCTAAAGGGAAAGAAGTTCGGAAAAAAACCGCACGCTACTTCCACTCAGTACAAACCTAAAGGTTTTATTACGGTACGTTATCATTACATTCTTTTTTAAAACTTGAATGGTAATAAGGCAACATAAGAAGTCCCCTACATTTCTGACTTCTCGTTACGTTATATGCAAATAACGATTACAGGACTATATCAGCAGTGAAAAGATTAACTCAAATTGTCATTTTGTTGACAGAATATACTGGGAAGTGTCATCGACCCAAATATTTCCTTGTGAAATTGTATGCATCTTTTCAAGCACTATTTCATGTCCCCTGACTGTAATACAGTTAGCCTGTATTCATACGGCTCCCGAGTACGTTGTTATTTGACAGAGTGGTATTTTGTCGTTGTCTGTGTATGATTATTTAAATTCATGTGTCGCACCTTTTCCAGAATTTTTATCTTTAAAAGTGTTCACTGTGTTGACGTCTTTGTTGAGACTGCACAAACAATCACACATCAGTTATTTTATTGAGCTTACAAGAAACCACTTAATATCATGAGCGAAAAACTATGCTGTAGAACGCTGGGAATTTTGGATAGACGGCGTTAAATCGACGACTATAAATTTAACCTCATAAAATCATTTAGAGCCTTTCAGCTGATGCTTCTGATATACCTATGCAGTCTATTATCAATTATGATCGTATGACTCGTTGGTAGATGCTGGATTTCATTTAAATACTTAACTGGAGCACAATGACAATTTCCTTCTTCGTCAATGAAAAGCATCTCTCAAATAAACAGGATATTAGACAGCATTTGAATTTATCACACCACCTATTTAAAATGAAGTGGAAGACATTTCTTTTTAAGTATATGAGATATTAATGACACGTTAGAAATGTTTGGCGGTCTATTTCCGTCTAACTTTTCCCGCTAAAGGAAAATGCATAATCAGTGAGATTAGTCAGATAAGTTATTTACACATTTATTTACACAGTAGTTGGCAGTAATATAGTAAAATATTATCATTCATATTACTATGTCAATACCAATCAGGAAACCTTTTGATGTGGTTCGGGCCACATCGTACAAAGAACCCCGTGTTAAAATATTAAAATATAAAACCTGTGCTTTGAAATATCTTAATATAATCTATTATGTGTGTGTGTGTGTATATATATATATATATGTGTGTGTGTGTGTGTGTGTGTCTTATATGTGTTTATTGTTTATTGGCCAGCATTTGATGAAGTTTTCTCGAATACATTAAATTTAAGTTTAAATAAAAATATTAAGACAATTAGATATGTAAGCTTCCTTAAGGTTTACCATATTACACCCGAGACTTGCGGTAATTTTTAAAATCATGTGAGGCTGTCAATAGCCACTGAACATTTCACTGTACTAAATCACAGCATATGCTGTCAATAGAGGAACGAAAGCCCGAGATCCGGTCTATTACAGTGTCTGGCTGCCCCCTAGCGGATGGATCATTTCAGACTAAACTCTTGCTTTAATATAGAAGAGCCATCTTAAAGGGAAACTGCTTCCGTCCGTGGTCTTATACCAACACCAAAGTAACGTGTGCCCAGTTTAATCTGATTAATGCTTAAGGGTTTTCTTCTAATTGACTTAGACGTTGAGCTACCTGTGTGGGTCTCCGCTTTATCCATTCGTCTTTCCGTTTGGATGCATACCAGTGAGGTTTTTTTTGCATTTGCCTTTTGTGTGAAATACTTAGTGACATGTTTAGCACGATCGTACTACTTTTCGCTGTTAAAATCTACGTTCCTTTTGGTCATCAAAACTGGCTGACAAAATCGACGTGGTTTCTATCTAAATAATGTGTTCATGTTCCGGATTTTTACCTTGACGCCCCACAGGTGAGTATAGACATTTTGTATCATTTGTTTGATAAATTTAAGTATGCGTACTATTATTGTTAATTCCCTCACGAACGGACAGGAGTAGAAAGCTACAAAGTAAACCAACGTGGTATACATAATGCTGTAAATCACAATAAAGACACACCTTTTTGAGACACGAAACTGAACATTTCAGCATATTTTAAATGTTTATACTACACGTTGTGATCTTGCGTAACCTCAAGAGACTTGTGAAACAAGACCTGCAGACCTCAAGGACATAGCTGTTTATGTGCAATAGGAATTACAGAAAAAGTCAATTAATTCTGTGCGAACAGGAAATGTATAAAGATCTGATATAAATCCTAATACTCAAAATGAGAGATAATATAGCTACGCATATAAAATCCAGTGTGTTATGAACGTACCAAAAGCATACGCCGTTGATTCTTCTTCTGCATGATGCATCTTCTTTCTTAATATTAAGCAAGAATTTGATATTTTAGTCGTCTTCTCTTTTTTCTTTTAATGTTTTGTTTGGTAGAAGGAACAGCGGTGTCTTTCCACGTGACGATTGTTGGCTATATGCAAAAATACTTATCAATAAAGTAAATACGTTCTCACAAAAAGATTAGGGAAAAATCGACGTAACTGTAGAACATCATTACTAAAACCATTTCATTTGTGGTTTCAGTTTAATCTTGTGTTGCTTTATAATTTTTTTAGCTATAAAGGGGGATTTCTTTAGGCACTCGTTTAAAAAGAGAATAGACAGAAGAATAACTAATAATATTAATAGTAGTAGTAGTAGCAATAATAATAATAAAATTAATAATAATAGGCATTGAAATACCGTTTCGAGTTCACGCTGTCGCGAATTCCTTTCCCCCCAAAACAAACCCGGAGGAGGTTTCGGTTCGATTCTGAACGTCTATTTTTCCTGCTCGGCGGAAAGCAGGGAAGCGCTCGGCAGCGCTGCGGCTTTGTGGGGGCTGTGTGAGTGAGGGCGAGAGGGGGGGTGTGAAGTCAGAAGAGACACCTGTCTGTTCAGAAGGAAACCTGACTTATATGGTTATATGCTTTACAACTATCTTTATGCTTAATTCGCAGCAGTTCCATATGCTGTATAGCTACGTAATTCAGTTACAAACTTGTCACCTCTGCGCCTGTTTTAATCGTGAGCAGAATCTTTGCTGTTAACGGAAAAATCGCAGACAATGAGAACATTAAGTGTCCCATCCATTTATTCCAAGGATCCTGGGATATTAACTTAAACCAACAAGATTTAGGCAATAATATAAACATATAACTAAATATATAATCATAAAGAGGCATTAAAAGCAATGTGAAGTATATGCACTATAATCATCTGATATTCTCAGAAAAAACCTTTTTCCTGAAAATGTCACCCCTTCTCATTAATCTTTCTATTATGTAATCTATTATTTTATTTCCATAGCTATGGCAGCGCACTTAAAGATACAGGTAACTGAGTAACCTATTTCAGACCTATCCTTCCATTCTTCACATTCTTTCTCTACACGCCTTTTCATCCGAGATTTTTAAATTAATACCTACCAGAACTTATTTTATTTATAGATTACGTGTCATGTAAATATGTAGGCCTATGTAAAGTATTAAGGTATTGACAGTGAATCGACAATTACGTTACTTGTTAAAATAAGTGTGAAATTTCGAGATGTTCGCAAACTGTATTATTTTCGGCACGGAGACAGTAAATGTCTGTAGAAAACCTATGGTTTACTCTGAAACTGGACCAAAAGTACATTCAGCGGAGTTAAATTCCGAGGAGTGTAAATGATTAACAAAGTGAAGCGTGTATATTTTAAATGCTCGTTGGAATTCACAAAATCGCAAAATCGAGGATTTGTGGGAAATTTGGAGAGTGTGGCCCCGATAAAAGGCCAAACAGGATGAACATACGATATCGCTTTAATGTGAACAACTTTTCAAAGCATTGCGTCAAATTCTAGTAAAGCTACAACGAATACTACCAGGCTTCTATTAGGTTAATACTATTATTACTACTACTACTCCTACCACTGCTACTACTACTACTATAATAATAATAATAATAATAATAATAAGCAAGCAAATCCCAGCCGCATTATTAATTCCGCTTCCCTTCCCCCATCCCACTGGGACACTCATCGATTGAGAAGGACAGTCGGAGATGTCGCTGCACTACATATTTGCCGATCACAAACAGAAAAAAACAGACGGTTGAACGATTTTCTTCGCTCGGGGCGGGGAGAAATGGGTAAATCACTTTATTATTGTTTGTAAAGCAAAGAGCGCACACTGGGACACGGTGCTGCAATACGTGTCCCGGTCGGAATAAGTGGAGTTAGGCGAATCGATAGTCAGTGATTAGACGATCTAGTTGTAGCCTACGAGCGGCAGTGGATCCGTGTAAAATTCTCGTGAAGCAAAACTATATGTATTTATATAGTCAAATCGAATAATGTTAATTTCAGTGCAGAATTTGATAGAAATGCAGCCAAAATGATTTGCGTTTTCAGTTTAAAACAATATTAATTCGTTAAGTGACATTTCTCAAACAGGAATTATTGCAGCATAAGGTAGTTACTGATCCAGCCGAGAATCGAGGGACGTGGATGATCACTAAGTAAAGAAATACTGCATTGATTAGATGAAGATGTGCCGTGTAAGCCTGTAGCATGAAAGAAAGACAGGAAAGTTCGCTTGAATCTTATCACCGCCTTCACCCAGCCATCCACGCAGGAGATAGAGGCACCCTGACCTGAAGGTCACCAAGATCCTGGCCTGATTAACCCTTCCAGACCAAGCACATAGCAAAGGTTAGCTGGGCTAATCAACTCTAAGAGACTGATTAAGTCCAAAGAGGAGAAAAAATAGAGGAGGAACGAATTCTGTCCCCCACACAGAACATTCCTTAACAATTGGTTTCACTTACTGTCTATAAGAATATATCAGATTATTTCTGTCTTATTTTTTCTGCATCTGTCGTTTTTTTTACTCCTAATATATGAACATTGTTGAATTTTGTTAGATACTGGGATTTTAATGATCTTGTTTTAAAAGGGGAGATGATTGTGGGGAGGAGGTCTCATAAATTCACTAAGTATGTTAAAAAAATATGATGCATATAGATTGTATGGGAAGATGCCGGTTTTGCATGACCTGCCGTTTACTTACGTGACCCTCGAAAGAGAAAGAGAAAGATTTTTAAAAATTTGTTCAACTAAAAATATTATTATTTTTTTAGATGTATCTGATTGAATTGTTACAAATAATTAGTCATTATTCTTGTACTTATTCTTCTAATTATGAGCTAATTAGCCTTATGCTGTAGTTCACAGTAATGTATAAAAATGGGATGAAGTGTATTTCAGAGTACTATTACTAAATAGGATAAAGTATATTTCAGAGTACTATTACTAAATAGGATAAAGTATATTTCAGAGTACTATTACTAAATTGTCGGTGGTCTGGTGCTGGGTAAGTGGTTGGAAGACAGCTGGATGGACTTCAAAATGGGAACAGTACAACTTTATGTTTTAGTAAACGTTAGAATAACATGAAAAAAATAATAATAATAATACATTTTTGTAATACTTTTTGTTTAGCTAAACAAAAAAAAATTGATAACCATGAATGAAAAATGTCACATTGAATCAAACCATGAACCAAAAAAAGTCACATTATAGTCTTTTGCTTTTATCTAACCTGTATTATTGAAATCATCTATTGCTTAAATAAATTTTAAAAATCATTTGGATTTTAAAATAAATTATGACAAAATAAACATGTTTTAATATATACTCTTAAAATCAGTTTTCTATTATTAAGAGGGAAAATATATGATTGATTTAAAACTATTAAGAATTTTTCGGTTGTATATTTAGGGCATATATTTTCTGTTCTCAGTGGTGTTTGAAATAAATGAAATTGCATCTCCATCATGCACTGTTGGAAAAGTACGATGAATGTTTCAGAAGAACAAGCCCCAGAGAAATGTGCACAGTGCAGGCACCGCTAGCCGATCCCCGCTAGCCGATCCCCGCTAGCCGATCCCCGCGCGGCGTCCTGCTGCTTCATTAATGGGTTCCTCTAATAGCATTTGTAGCAGCCTTGTAAGAGCATTGAAACAACCACAGCACCTTTAACTTCATTTCCAGATCGTCCCAACTGGTACCTGCTAAACCTCAGGAAGTACATGCAATTCTTTGAGAACTACAGTAAATACTGGTGATTGTCCTCAGTACATCTGATAAGGCTGTCAGTGGCTGTCGGTGGCTGTCGGTGGCTCCTCTTTTGCTAATGAAGTATCAGAAAATCACTTTTGTAGAATTTTTGCCATTAGTCACATTATCAAAAGAGTCTTATAACTAAATAACATCCTGTCATTCAGGTAGGCATTAAACAGAGATGAACACAGCTGATGGGGACTTTAGCACTAAGCAGGCGTTTCTGAATGTTTTTAAATTTGCTGTATTTCAGGTAAAGGGTGTAGGTTTGGTTTCATTCTTGGGGGGGTGCCAAATGAGCCCCAAACCCCCCACCCCCGAAATACACACAGTACTCCCAGAGTAATGGCAGGTTTCTCTACACGTCCCTGCCACGAACACCCAAATCTGTGCCCTTGACTCAGGTGTTAACTGGACGTGTCCTACTCTCACTCAGTCCTTCTTCATCAAACTATTTATTGAGCTGATGACAATAGTGAGCGTGTGACTGTGAAATTCTACACGTTTCAGCAACAATGGTGTGAACCGGTAAGTTGCAGATATGGAACAAAATTCATTGTGTGTTATTAAAGCATTACAGTCACTGGCTCATTCTCCTGTATTGATGATGACATACCCATAACTATATTGCCAGAACAGATTTAAAGTACCCATATATATTTCTCTGGTGTGCTGAAACATCGAGATACAAGTATTCCTTCATCATATTTAATTATGTAGGTACTGTCTTATATATTTGATCTGTGTTTTATTAACTTTAAAGACTCTTTTTAATGCAATGTGCTACTTAATCGTAGTTGAATCTGATTAACTGGAAGACTCATTAGACTCATTAGTTTATTTTGTGTGCCGAGGACTTGCAAAGCCTTAAGAAGTACCTGCAAAAGGTGTGTGTGTGTCTGTGTGTACACACCTTCAAGCATACCTTTAGGCTATGCAAAAGTCTGTGATATCAGTTACATGCAAATTGAATAGGATTATGGTTTTATTGCATCCACAACCTGGCTACATGCCAAAATGTCTTCTAATTTGTTCTATGTTTTCCACAGGCACAAAAACAACACCCACTGCCTCAGGATTTATCAAGAACTTACAGGACCTCTGACCCTATATTACTATGAAAAGGTCACCATTCTCTGAAAATATTCAGTTAACTTTTTAATTAAATTCCCAGTAACTATGTTATTTAATGTTAATCTGCGTATCAGATAATTAGGTGTGTGCTTTTGAAAAATATGTAATGTACAATATACGTTAATTATATTCATATATATTATATTCATCCATCCATCCATCCATCCATCCAACATCTTATCATTGTCAAGGGTTGTGGGGGGTCTGAAGCCAACCCCTGGCTGCACAGGGCATATGACAGGGCCGCACCCCAGATGGGATGCCAGTTCGTAATTTCTCTTTTAATTATAAATCAATGTCTAAATAAAGACCTGTCTTTTCCTGGACTTTTTGTAAGTTTATAATTCTAAACATGACAGATACAGCTTCCTGGAGCATTAAGTAATATTTACTACAATGACTAACTTGTTGGCTTTTGGATCACCGTATTATCTTCAGAATATTAAAGGAAATGCAGTGTGTTTACATTTCTAAAACATGGATACTTTAGAAAGGTGATGAAAGGCTGATTAGCCTGTTTGTTTTTGGAATGTTGTGAATGCTTGTAAATGAGGTCAGCCCTCATTTTAAATTAATACCAAAGAATAGCAAAAATCTATTAAGAAATTGCTTTTTAAAATTTCAAACGTATTTACTAAAAAAAGATTTGACTTTGAAGAAGTGGACTTAACAGCCATGCTGTTTCGTAGTCATTTCTAAAGTCCGATGATTGTTAAAAAACCTGGCATTATTACTATATATATAGATATATTAAACATCCCCATTCAAGGCCCCTTTCAAGAATTTTCAGACTAGAAACCAGTAATAAAAAGTTGCAGAAATATACTTCATTAATTGTACTAATTTTTGTGCAAATTAATGTATCAAATTATATGTGAGAAGAAGAAACCCAGAACAAGCAGATTTGGTTACTGCTGGCTCTGTCCCGAGCCCGTCTGTCCCGAGCCTTTCTGTCCCGAGCCTGTCTGTCCCGAGCCTGTCTGTCCCGAGCCTTTCTGTCCCGGGCCCGTCTGTCCCGAGCCCGTCTGTCCCGAGCCCGTCTGTCCCGAGCCTTTCTGTCCTGAGCCTGTCTGTCCTGACTCATTGTTTTTTAGGGTAGCATGTCCACTTTTCATTTTGCTTGGTACTGTGTGGACATTTCACAAGCATAAAGGAAGTTTCAATTTAACTTACAGTGTAAGGCAAAATTTGAACGGCTAACTTTTTAGTTCAAGGACTTTCATTTAACCCAAACTCCTTAAGTAATGAGAATTTAGGAATAATCTCAATCATTTCTAATACATTTTTGGATTGTCTGTTATTTGGCATCAAGCTTGACAAGTCAGTTATTTAGTTGTTTTTGCTTAAAAACAAGTTGGAGCAACATGAATAGCACCTTTCACAGAAGCTGAATCAGCCTAAGTCAGTCCCCTGCATGTCTATTGAAAATACATTCAGGAAGGATTAGACAGTACTTTATTATTATGATTGATTAGATTAACAGAAAAGAAGGAAAATCTCAAACAAAAATTTAAAGGAGATAAAGAGTTTTATCCAAAACTTTGAATGAATAAACAAAACCTGAAAATATTAAAAGTATAAATCAGTTGTCAATGAACTATGCACTATGCATATAGTGAAAATAAAAAACTTTTATTGTACTGAAGAGTGTTTAATTAAATGTTTTTCTTTAGTTTAACGTGTATATGCATACCCATGTAACGTTATTAACATATCTTACAACCAATAGCAAATGGATGGAGTAAACATTACAAAGTCACAGATGTACCAAGGATTTTTGTGGAAAAAAAAGTTAGGGTTAGGCTTAGGGTTAGGAGTAGGCTTAGGTTTAGGGTTAGGCTTAAGGTTACCCTATCTTCCTTTTGACTTAAACACAGGTTTATGGGTGTCTGTGTTCATTTACAAAGAGGTTTACAATGTCACCATGCTCACATACAAAATGCCTTGCCACATGTCCACTTTCACTTCGAAATACATTTGCCATAGAATCATACATGTTCTTTTAAAAACAACTTTACTTTCCAGTTTCACCTACAATCCAGTTTTCATGTCGAACTGCGCTTCTGCATCTTGTGGGTTTGCACCAGTCCCATAGCAAAGGGAATTCTGAAAGTGCTTGGCGTTATGATTTAGGTATGATATAAAATGTAATTGATTATATTATACATGACAGCTGTAGAATGTTTAAGATCTTTAGTATTTTAATATGTATACTATTGCTGTATGCCAGAGACAGCCGTTTCAATGCAATATTTATCTAAGTAAATGTCACTAAAGAGGCATACAGAATAACATGGTGTACTTTCATAAAACTCCTTTACAGGTGGGTGTGTGTCTGTCTGTCTGTCTGTGTTGTGTATGTAGTGTGTAGTGTAGTGTGTAGTATGTGTGTGTAGCATATAGTGTGTGTAGTATGTGTGTATGTGTCTGCGTGTGTGTGTCCGTGTGTATATCTGCATGTATATGTATTTGTGTGTATGTCTGCATGTGTGAGTGTGTGTCCGTGTGTGTATGTCTGCCTGTGTGTGTGTGTGCGCGTGCGGATTCTTTGTGTTACTGTCATGCACTCAGTGCCTGTCTTCCCTGAGGGTGGATCTGAGCAGGCAGCAGATTCAAGATAACTCACAGAGTCTGATGTATCCATGATGAATTACTGTGTCACTTTAAAAGGCAAAAGATTAATTTGTTCCAATAATTCCTCTCTAGGCTGAAAGACTTTCTTCATTTGGTGAAGAACTGTTTTCTTTAATTTCTGTATGCTTCTTTTTAAAAATATGCAAGAGAAAGAATGTTGGTAAGTAGTTATATTGGTGTATTTCGATCAGATTTATACACATACACACACACACACACACACACACACACACACACACACGTTGTCAAGTTCGTATTTTTTCGTATTATCCTTCACATAGAGCTATTGGTAACACTAGGGCTAAGGTGGATTCTTCTGAAACGGTATTTAAAGACTCGGAAGCAGATTCATAAATGAATAACTGATCCTCTGATGATGATGATGATGGTGTTGATAAATGTGATTCCCGACTTTGAATTTCTGAGCAAAGAAGTGACTTGATTATTTGGTGTGGTTTTGTATTTGACTTGAAGGAGACTCTGGAGCTGCACTCACTTTTGTGAATGGGACATTTGAAACTACATTTATCTTTTTATACGTCATGCAATGTCCAATAAATAATATCAGTTTATTTTTTTTTGCATTTTTCCCTTTACTGATATGACCTGTGTTTTTATGTAAGTGCAGTGAGGATATCTACAGAAACGTCAGCTTTTATGTGGCTGTGTGAACAGTTTTGGTATTTTTATTTTCTTTCAGTCTCTCATATACACATTTACACATGAAATTTAATTATCATTCACTTTTTGGTTTTTACTTTCATTATATGAGTGTGAATGTACAGGTCCAATATAATTAAAATGATGTCGATCCAGACGTATGTATCAGTGAACGCAACTTACTGTCCCTTCTTACATTGTGCTTGGCAAAATAATTGCTGAAGTGAGACTAAAATAAGAGGAATTATTGGTGTCGTGTAGAAGCAGCTTCAGAAGTGAGGCGAGTCGGCAGGGACGGCATTAAAAGGCGGCCGAGTTGGTGAGATAAAGGCCTTCGTCTGTGCGTCATCAAGGAACAACCAGAAATGTCTACAGTGATAAAAGGTTTAGTTGACAAGCCTCCTCAGTTTTGCAAAGATGGTGGAATGAATAGGAATTTCAAGAGGAGTACAGCTTGCTTCCTCTCACAGACTCGTGGAAAATTACTTCGGCGCAAGACAGCTTTCGTAAAACTTCAACACTAATAAAGAAATAGATTACGATCGCCACACATTGTTTAGCCTGAAAATGTGTTTGTAGGTCACAAATTTGCAGGCATATATAAGTCAATAGTTATGGGGGGGGGGGGGGGGTGCCCTTCTGCAGCACTGGACTCAAAGTGGTTCCCGACTCTCCCTGTGCCTGCGAGGGCGTCAGGAGGGACAGATGTGGCCACCTATTGAAATGTGTCTTGGGGAAGATTAATAGGACCTGACAGGACTGGGAAAGTGCTGCTTTGCAGTGACGTTACCGCCAGCCTCAAGATAAATTACAGGTAAATGCTTGGTTATCAGCCTATAAGAGACATTATACATCTAATTAAACAAAATAAAATTCTGCAGGGTTAAGGCTTCTTTTTCCAAGAGACAAAATATTAATTGCAGTCCATTAATTCTGGAGTATCATTATTTTATTTCTATGCACAAAGTACCAAATGCAGGTAAGTATTTGGGACCTGGAATAATCCAAATTTATGTAACATCCATTATCTCTTACTGGCTTTTGCCCTTGGCTTTGACCAGCAAATTAGTTATGGATAAATGTCACGGGTTCCAAAGTAGATCTGATATAATTAAAACAAACTATTATTTGCAGCTTATCTTGTTCTGTTACTTTATAACTACTGACTGTTAAAGCTGTTATAAGGTGAAATTCCATAATTCTAGAGAACAAGCGTAGTTTTGAGTTAAGGAATAATGATGTATCATTAAACATTTAGTTAAATGACAGGAACTGTGAGATAAAACACCTACCCACATACATTTGTCTTTGTAATAACAAGGTGTAAAGCACACTGACTGTTTCAAAATAGATTTTACAAGAGGAAAGGGGAATTAAATCAACATAAATTTTAATTTTGTGCTTAATCTTTATATATTACACAAGTAACCTTTTTAATGTTTTCAGCTGGCAGGTTTGCATTCTTTCCATCCATTCTTTGCAGATCGATAGATGATAGCAAATTGTTAGATAGACTAAAGTATAATATAATATAACATAATATAATATAATATAATATAATACAATACTATTTAATATATTCCCACGCCAAAGTTCATCCTCACTACTTGAATCTGGATTTAATCATAGGTTACTGGGCTGCCTTTTAGTTATTAGGAAGAATAAATATTTTCAGTGGTAATGAAAGACGGCTAGCACGGAGGGATGCTTTGTGGAATGGAGCTAATTGGAAGCAGCTTAATACTAATGAGTACGACTGGGAAGCACACAGAGCACTTCAGTGTGTCCTCAGCTTGGAAAGTTTTATTATTGTTCTCTCTCTCTCTATATATATATATATAAAATAAAGTATTTTTTAAATACACAATTACCTGTCCAGGACTTTGACAAGAAGAAAGAAAAACAAACAAACAACAAACGTCCATCTTCGCTTCACCGAAATCACAGAAAAGTGACGTAACAAAACATCAATTATCACACTAGGCTCCTCTGAAGCTCTCTGTTCTGCCACCTCGAGACTGTATGGCGGCAAAGGTGTTAGTCGTTGTTAGAGGGCCGTTTTCAAAGGAATATACCAGTTATTCTCCTGGTTGTGTGCACTTACCTAAAGGAGTTTCTTTGGGTTTCGTGTTTAGGATTAGTTGTAATTATTAGGTTGAAGCACTGCTTTGCCTTAAGGAGACAAATGTACTCAGAGCCGTTGAAATGATGTATCAAAATGTCACTTACGCTTAAATGTTTGCAACACTTGACACTGTTTTAAATTATAGTGCCTTTCCTGTGTTCATAAATCATATGCAGAATCGCAACTTCTGGAATTGCCATATTATTATGATTAAGAGACAACCATTAGCAAATTAAAGTAAGCCTCTGTGATACACACAGAGCAAAGCATTAAACACAGGATGTGCGTGGCTGCATCCTTGTTGAAATTATTCAGCTGCACAATTTACATTTTAGCCAACATTCCGCAGTCACTCCCTGAGTACTACTGGCTATCCCACCATGACAGGGGGAAAGGGAGCACTGAAGATTATTGAAATCATAACCTTGTAGAGCCTGTTTATGATTGTGGTCTCATTTGTTGTTACTGCCTGACTTTATGATCCATGAATTTCATCTGTTGTAGTAAAGATACTTGAATATATTTGAATATTTGAAATTACCTTTAGCAAAAATGTGATATAATGCGACATTTATTTTCATACATTAAATTGTGGACTGTTTGTAGGTGCGAAGGAAGTGGGGTGTTTGCATTCTCTTTTAAAATGCTTGGGCGTTCGCTGACTTGAAAACATCTTGTTTAAATATCATGCTCTGACCTGTAAGTCTTGTATCCAGTTCCCACGGTCACATGACCAAAACATGTGACTCTATCTTAACTCACAGATCGCATTAGGTCCTTTGACAGTGGGATGTTTGCATTAAACATGCAACAGTTGTGAACACATTACTGAAAAAACAAAAACAAAAAGTTCCTTCCCCTGAAACTTTTTTCCATTTTAATACAGAAAGAGAGAGAGAGAGAGAGAGAGAGAGAGAGAGAGAGCAAATCTTATACCTAACTATAGCCTTCATGGCCCGGCCCCCAAACACAGACGATAGATGTAACGTGGCTTTGAAAAATTTCACGTAAAGCGATCCGAGGGAGGGGGGGCCTCACAATACACGAGCTTTAATGAATGCCGAGTTGTTGCGGTATTCACCATGCTGCCAAACAAGCCCAGCTACACCCCACAAGCATGCGAGGAGGCCGCCGTGAAATCCGTTGTCAAACGAGGTTTGGGATCAAATGCCCAGGCGGAGTGCGGTGCTTACATGATACTTCCTTCAGCCGTGTCACTCTTGATGTTCTTTATGCGTCCTTCAAGGGCTCCAGACTTCATGTGTCCAGACTTCAATAATTAACTGCGCTGTTTCTGGTTTCCCTTATAGGTCTTTTCAAGTTAGGTATCTAAGTACAGTATCTAATTAAAACGGGATAACTTTTTAGCAGACACAAATAATGTTAGCTATTCATATTACCACAGTGAAATATGATATGATCATGTGTGCTGTTTGTTTATACACTGCACACTGTGTGCTGTTTGTTTATACACTGCACACTGTGTGCTGTTTGTTTATACACTGCACACTTAAGCACATTCATTTCTAACTACAGCGTAATGTTTCTGTCTTTGCAGCTACGGCTGCCTTTGCATTTTCTTACATCTTAATAAAAATATAATTATTCAGTCCAATATCTGAGCGCAATAACAGAGTCATTGAAGTGGAAACAGAAAATGGCTGATCAGTATTTGCCTTCTGGGATATTTTCCAAAGAACCCTTCACAGTAAAACTTTTCTTTTTCATTTTCTATGAGATTCTTGCAATGTATTCCACCCCTGAATTTTACAGACACAATTAACATTCCTGCTAACTGCATTTCAAAGTCTTGAATCAGCAGAATCGGTGGCGTTCTAGGAGGCCCATTTGGTCACGTCTGGGTCCGGTCGCTAATCACTAATCATAAACCTGATATTATGGTAGGTACTTACATCTGGCATGAACCTCTGCTTTAATTGCTTACTCTGTGTCTGGTTACTTTTTTAATCAGAACTTCTCATTACTGTTTTGGAGGAGGGCTGCTGTTACTATAATCCACGAGTCTGGACTCCATTTTCCTTTAAAGCCTGCATATAAGTTTAGCTCTTCTGAAGTATTTTTTTACCAGTGGTACCAGCGTCTCCTCTCACCTTGAGACTTGTAGGCTAGAAGAACACTGTGTGTTTGTGTGTTTTTAAATTGCCTATGGTCAGAGGTGGACTTTAGGCAAGGCAGGCAACTTAATTTAAGGATATAACATAATATGATCATTTTAAATTATAGCCACATGTCTGTCGTTTGCATTTTTAGCAAAAGTGCTCTGGATAGACAAAGTTTCCCCTCGTCCCGCTTATAATGGGATATTATGCTTTGAGACTCCAGTACTCAGTTTTCTATTAACACTGGACTCTAACAGATGTTCACTACCAAGCGAAACAGCACAAAGTAGCCTAACAAGAAGAAAACAGTACAAAGATACAAGACTAACATTACATCTCTCACGTAATAACATAGCTAAAGGAGCGTATGCAAAAAATCAAGACCTCAGCAAAAGATGAGATGGTTAAACTCCTTAAATTTGGCAGATCAATCCGCAGGCATGGTATTCCATTCTCCCATGGGTGAGAGCCCTCTCGGCCCCAACCCATTGGTAAATTTTACCCATGCCAGCCTAGGGCCCCCAGAGAAGTTAGTCCACCCCTGTCTGTAGTCAGGGGTGTTACTGCTGTATGAGTGTGCTGCTATTGTTTATTATTATTGTAGCTAGTAAACAAACCCATCTACAATGAAAGAATCCAGAGAACGTCACAAGGCACCATCGATAACCATAACCAACAGACCTCAGCCATATCTGATGTTGCTGTTGCAGATATAAATACTGGATGTCTGGAGTCATTTGGATTGGTTACACAGAGAGTGTCGACTATGCTATTTACAAAGTTTACTTCATCCTGTACCCATCAAGTCAATGAAGGATCCTCTGGATATAACTAAAAAGTCTATGAAGAAATGTAATAAATTCACCATTTTGCTTTTGCATATGTTCCCAAATATTGTAAGACAGGTTTAATGAGGCCTCAATTAGGCCCACCCTGGGTTAGAATGACTATTGTAGCTTCAAAAAAAATATTTTACTATGAGTGGCCTACTGCCCAGTAGTCAAATAGCTATCTGTCTGATTTTCTTCAGTCTTTATTATTTACTTATTTCATTCTTCTTTTTGTAAATAAGTGTTATCAGTCTTTAGGGTAGATAAGGAGCTGCTGTAATATTTGGAGTGCAGGTATGCAGTTCCTCAGATAATGTGTCTGTCACATCTAATGAAATAATTTAACTTTTTAAATTTACATTACACAAGTTTGCAGCAATAACATCTGGGTGACAAGAACTTTCTTTTTATTGACACAAACCAGAGATATTGGTGACTGGCATTAATCTCGCAGATCCGTATTCGCTAGCTGCGAGGCGACTAGATGTTGTCTGTGTTGCTGTTCCATCTACCCTGAGGGACCTTGACATTACAACTGAACTTTTGAGCCACACATTAGAAGTCTATCAATAATGTCATTCACTTCTAGAATATAGCGAAAAATACATTCATCCATCTTACATAACTGCTCAACCTTTACAGGGTGACAGTGACCCTAGGATCTACCCAGGAAAGACGGGACACCCTGGACAACATGCCAGTCCATTGCAGGGCACTCAGAGCCAATTCAATCAACTTAATGTTTTGTACTCCAGAAGAAACCCTGGAGGAAGCCTTCAGAAACTCAGGGGAAGCTTCAGAGGTGTGACTCAAACCCTAACCCTGGTGGTTTACGGCTACAGGGCTAATCACTAATCCATGATGCTACCCTGCCAGCAAAACCACATCTATAAAATAACAAAAAACGGTCCCGCGCACTGCTTCTTACAGCAGCCAATAGGGGTCAATAGGGGCTGCAAATTCAGAAAACACATACAACTTCTGACAACACATGCGAAACAAATAACACTGTAAATCTGCTCACAATAATCATCGATATATATTTTCAAAATGTGATGTAGGACGACACAATACTGTTTATACCGACATACTTTTATTGTGCATTGATATTAGGGCTCCATTAAAGATTCTGAACAGAGACCAATAATATTTCTTCCTGGTTACAAGCAATGGGAGAGAATTTGGGAATTCACAGCTAAAAGCAAAGCATTCAGTCAGTGCCTCATGGAGAATTTAATAGAGGGGATATAAGTCATCGCTACTCGGTTCATTTTGTTGTAAATAATTGCCAAACGGTTCACGTTAAAAATATTGTCATTTGCAAGGTTTATTTTCTTGAAGGATAACACCTTAAAATGAGGATCTTTCCAGATATTAAGCGCACTCTCAGTGATCATCAGCTTCTGTATTTAGGGCCATTTGTGAAATGGTTTTAGATTTAGATTATTTTTCAGGTTTTAGATTTAGGTTATGAACAGAAAAAAAGAGAACAGTGGCGGACATAATGGAGTGAAATGCGTTTATGTCGTGGCTGCTTTACTTGAAGCGCGCAAAAGATACAGGCATAATTTATTTTTGTCTTTATTTTGAAATTCCCGTTTAAAATTAAGAAAATGTCTGTACTGTGGTGGTTGTATATTTGCTAACAGGGAAGGAAGCCCTGTATTTGCATTTCATTTTGACTGTACATTGTTTTAATTAAACCTGTTTGTGATATGTGACAGGCAAGTTTGATTGAAAACATTTAGCACGCCTCTTAGAACATATCGTGTATGACTATTCTGCCTAGAGAGACTGAGATGTGGTTTTTGGGTAGGCTACCCAGGCCTCCAGACCATACAGAGAGGAGGAGGAGGGACATGCCAACACCCAAGCCATGAAGAAGCTGACTATGCCTGCATTTATATGTGATAATCTGATTAGCAGCTAAAAAAAAAACATAGATCTCACTAACGTGAGCTGTGTTCTAGTTCAGAGGTTGTATCCTACGAAGGATGCAGTCCACGAAGGTGTAGCCTTTGTAGGTTGCATCCTTTGAAGGTTGAAGCCAAAGCGTTGTCAAATGGGACGGCCTGGCCCATGGATAATTATCTATTTGCGTCACCAGCTGTTCCTGTCCTTACCCTTGAGTCACGAAGCTCCCATCACCCAGCTGGGACATTCCTGCTTTAACTCTCTGCAATGAATCTTGGGATATGTTGTGCTGTGAGGGATCCATTGGGATCCATTGGGTCCCTTCGTTGGAGCCTTCGCTTACCTAGGCTGCATTTGAGGGAGCCTTCCAAGGGGGACGTCCTTGTCACACCGCTGTGACATTTTCGCCCTTCAAATGCAGCCTTCAAAGGATGCAGCCCGTGAATTGGGGCACAGCCTTCATGACTTAGGAAACTGCACAAACCTCATCTCCTCTGTAGGCCTCTTCGGGCTGGTCAATGCAAACCAAAAACAGTCTCTCAGTATTTTCAGGCAGATTAGCCATACACTAATTTTCAATGAAGTGTGCTGAAAGTTTAAAATCAAAAACAGGTGCAGTATAACAAAGATTAGTTGCCTTTTCTCTTCCATCAAATTCCCCGTGAGACAGTAACTGAATGGTTTGATTTTAGCCATGAATCACGGAATTCTGTGCAACGCTGTAACCACAGTTCTTGGTTTGCTTACAGCCAGGAAGGAATGCAATTGCTCTCTATTCAAAATCTTTAATAGAGCCCTAATTTTAACATATGAAAGTATTGATATAAATGGTATCATGTCATCCTATATCTCGTTTTGAAAATGTATCGATATACCATAAACATTTGATATATCACCTAGCCCCAATGGTCCATTTTATTTGATTGTCCCCCGAAACCCAGCTAACAGGGAATGTTCACAGAACTTAAGCCAATGTTGTATGTAGGTCCTCAAAAAAGTTGGTGGAGAACATTCTTATTGTAATGTTAATGAAACATTATTTCCATGTTTTACATTTTGACAAAGGTTCAGTCAATGTCAGCACGATAACATTATTACCTCAACATATTTTTAATGCAATTCTTGCAGGAAAAGATTGTTTTATAATATACAATGTAATATGTACAGCTCTTGAAAAAATGAAGAGACTATATTTTTTAAGAATCTGCATTGTTAAATCCTGGTTTAGTCTTGGTTCTGCTGGCAGAAGGTGATGCTGAGTGGCAGGCTGCTTCCATGCTGAAAAATTTCGCCACAGTACACAAGAACAAGGTGAAGCGGGAGACACTGGGAACGACTAAAAACCAGCCAGACAGAGGGCAGAAGTGACTTTCTAATGCCAGAGATCACCGTTAAGTTATCCAATAGTGCCTCATGAATCGGAGGATGATTTCAAGTAACCTTCAAAAAGAATGGGAAACATTAAGTGGTGTGAAGTGCACTGCTAGGACAATTCATAACAGGCTCCTCGAAGCAGGACTGAAGACCATAAAGCAAGGAAGAAGCTCTTCATCAGTGAGAAGCGGCATTATATGCTGGTCATCTTGTAGTTCGTAATGACAGAGCTCAGTCTTTTCCTCTCTGTTTAAACTAATATGTTTGTTCATTTTTGGAAGTGAAGCACGTGCAGTTTACACCGAAGAATATCTGTGCTGCATATGATTCTGTGTGTCTACACCAAGGGGAACGAGGGATTTATAAGCTGGGAAATCAGCATTTTTAGCTCCACCTGCTTGTGATTACTCTCTTTGGGGTCTTTTATGTTTTCAGTACCAATGATCCTATATCACACATCCTCAAGTGCCTCAAATATATATTTTTTTAATTCCCAAACAACATTGCCCTTGGAACGTCATACGCCTGTGTCACCAGACAGATAGTACGAAGATATCTGACATCCGATGATATATAGCGGAGCAACCCTCCGGTTTACTGACCCAGACAGCAACACCAAAGATTTCGCCAAAAAATGCTACAAGAGCACTATACTCACTTCATCAAAGTACAGTAACACTCCCATATGTCAGATATACTTAAAAATTGTCAAAAAACTTCAGTCAAAGCAACTTGTAGAAGAGGGAAAGTAAGTAAAGTTTATTTATAAAGCACTTTTTACAGACAGACATCACAAATTGCTGAACAATTAAATGAAATAAATAAAATGCCATAGGAGTTAAAATACAGAAAGGTTACAGTTTATGCATCTTCTCAGGGACTTGAGCCAACAACCTTTAAATTTCAAGCACAACGCAGACTTTTGGAGGTACAGGAAGTGCAGTAGTCTGGCTCTTGGAAATCGTGAAAGAAAAAATTCCAGTCATTGGGAATATCAGTCCTTTCCGTGACCAGGCTCATGCCTGATTGAGAAATAATTACAATAAAGAATTCTAAGCCAAGGCAGGGTGCCGGGACCAGGGTTGGAACCCCGGCAAGGCGGGGTGCTGGGACCAGGGGTAGAATCCTGGCAAGGCAGGGGTGCTGGGACCAGGGGTGGAACCCCGGCAAAGCAGGGCCAGCAGAGGAAGCCCTGATATTTTCCTTCTCTCTCTCTTCTCATGGCCTGACTGGGCCTGTAGCTGAGCGTCTTTTTGAGCCATCAGCTGTGGGCGAATGTGGTGGGGGTGACCCTGACAGCCCAGTGCCCAGGGTGTTACAGATGACACTGTAGGAAACCTGCACCCTGCACCATTACACATTGTATGGCAAAATCTAGCCACGGTTTAACCACTTACTCAGTACATGGTCATGGAGACAGGCTGGGTGGGGGCGGAGTGCTGGGGGATCCTGAAGCTCACAGATAGGTGGGGGGTGGGGTAGGGGTGGGGGGAAGTCTGGGAGCGTCTGAAGCTCAGAGACAAGCATAGGGTTGGGGTGCAGCTGAGCACTGGCCCCTTTTGCCCATATGACTGAAAATGCTGGAGATCCTGAGTGCCCTGTCTTCATCACCGATGATCCAAAATTTACCAACGGAGACCCCCCACCCCTCAATGGTTAAAATGTACTGAGGCGCCCCCATACACGACACTGCTGAAGTCTGTCCCATAAGAGCATGACATGAGGCACAGGAACTCCCTGATAAGGATGCCAGTCTATCGCAGATACAGTCCAGAGATGGCAGACGCCCTGGAGGTACCAGGCAGTGGTGCCGCCCATGGGGCTTCCCAGCAACCACGCACTGACAGGCTTGGAAAAATGTTGTATGAAATAAAATCTAACTGACAAATTAAACGCCTGATTGATCAGTCAATTAATCAATTCAAACATCCATGTTATGAGAACATCTGGAAAAATTATTTCATAGCTGATTTTAAGCAGAAGCTCATTTAATTTATTCTTGACAACAGAAAATCGATATACTTCCATTTAACAATGAATTTAGGTTATTTCATCCTTCAAAGATGAAGTGATCCAATTATGGCTTGAACAGGCCACAACATTCAACCTTTGATTATTGTTTTCATTCACTTTATCCATCCATCCATCCATCATCCTCCGCTTATCCGAGGTCGGGTCGCGGGGGCAGCAGTCTCAGCAGGGAAA
>JAODKC010000021.1:12830834-12841657 GCA_026777985.1 Mormyrops attenuatus
ACAGCCTCCGCTGGGCCTTTCTGACAGTGCGGGGCGTACATCCTCCGCTGGGCCTTTCTGACAGTGCGGGGCGTACAGCCTCCGCTGGGCCTTTCTGACAGTGCGGGGCGTACATCCTCCGCTGGGCCTTTCTGACAGTGCGGGGCGTACAGCCTCCGCTGGGCCTTTCTGACAGTGCGGGGCGTACATCCTCCGCTGGGCCTTTCTGACAGTGCGGGGCGTACAGCCTCCGCTGGGCCTTTCTGACAGTGCGGGGCGTACATCCTCCGCTGGGCCTTTCTGACAGTGCGGGGCGTACATCCTCTGCTGGGCCTTTCTGACAGCTGTGTCTATGTTGGCCGCCCACATGATCCAGCTTGGAACGGTTGGTGACTGTGTATAAGTAACTACAAAGTTTAGGGGTTTCTTAGGTAAAGATGACAGGTGTGACTGTGTGTTTAATTCATATCGCAATCATCTCTTAGAAGTGGGAATTCCATTATGGAACATCGTGACAGGACATCCTATCTTAGTCCTGTGCTTCGTTTAGACCAGGAGGCCAGTATGCAAAGGAGGGAGGTGATATGGGGGTTAATGTGCACAAGAAAAACCTGCTTAAATCTGCAATTTGTCTTTGCAGCCAGATATCTCATGTTTCTAATCACAATAACTCATAAAAATGCAAAGGTATCAATTAGTTTAATTAAACCCTGAGATATTTAATGTCTTCTAATTTGTAAGAGTAGGATAGCAGGCCATGGACGCTGAATAATACACTGAATAATGCACATGCACATCCACCCACACACACACACACACACACACGCACACACATACACCCACGCACACAAACACACACATACACCCACGCACACACACACACATATACACACACACACACACATACACATGCACACACACACGCATACACATGCACACACACACACACATACACACACACACACACAAGTCCCTATGGCCACGACAGACAGACATGGTTAGCATGACTGAAGTGAGTCATGACTTGTCCAGTGACTGTCCATCTGACAACAAACAAGAAGATAATGTACAGCAGGTGAGCAGCTGACACACACACGAGACACACCCCCCCCACACACACACACAACACACACACACACACACCCTACACACACGTAGACACACACCCGACACACACGTAGACACACACCCGACACACACACCCCCCCACACACACATGAGACACACACCTGACATACACACACACGAGACACACACCCCCACACACACACACGAGACACACACACACCCGACACACACATACACACACACAAGACACACACACACCCAACACACACACACGCCCGACACACACACACGACACACACCCCCCCAGACACACACGACACACACACACGCACATGAGACACACACACACCCGACACACACATACACACACAAGACACACACACACACAGACACACACACTAATGTCCTTGGGAAATTGCTTCTTTATTTGTAATTGTATTTTTTTTCTTTTACTATGTGTTATACTATGCATTTAAATAAACGATATATACAGTAATAATCTACAATGTTCTTTGTTTTTAAAAGCATATTTTTTTAAATAATACCTAATTAACACAATGAGAATTGACAGCATGAATACTACTGAAGTTTTGAAATTTGTCCTCAGCTACAGAATTTCTCAGACTCTACCCATAAACAAACAAGCTTTTATCACAATAAAAAAGCGACATTATGAAACTACCCTACAGGCTTACGGACACACACTGCCTAACGCTTCCCCCACCTTAGTCAGGAACAGCAAGCTGCTTCTCTGGCCCTCCATCGTCAACCCTTCAGCTTCCCACCGCCTGTGTTTACACACTCCTGTCTCCATATTGATCCATGGCCTTTCTGATGTTCTCGGTTCCTAACCGCTCAACATTTTTCTTGTTGCTTGCATCTCTTTGAAGGAAGACGAGTCCTCCTTACATTCTTTTGTATAGTGTATAGTTTGTCATTGAATAGTGAATTTCTAATCAATAATCAAAAAGGAACCAGTGTGACCTGAGGAAGCAGTGTATAAAATGTATACATACAGATGCAGATCCCAGTTATTGCAGTGACATTCACTGAGCAACCCTCCCACTTATGGCTTGTTAATATATATGCTGATTTATCTCTGTTACTTCTCACTGCACTCACTTTTATTTTTTCACAGATCAGCATTAAGACAACTGAAGGCATAAGATAAACACAAACTGTATTATGGCCTTGCGCTGCATTCTCTCATTCCTCCCTAATCCGGGTTGTTTAGAGGCCAGTGTGCAAACCCCAGAAACAAGCTGCAGTGAAAGGTACCTCAGATACAAATGGATTAATAGGCTGAAGTGAATGACATCACTACAGACCCAGAAGGGTTCAAGCCAAATGATATATATTTTCTTCTCTTATAACCTCCGGGCGTGCTCCCTCCTCCTTCAGCCGAGAGCACTTTCGGGCTTTGTTTTCAAATTCCTTTTTGTTATGAGCTAATGCAGCTTGACAGGCTACAGTAAACTTATCTGTGACAGTGCGGTACAAAGGGCCTGCGCCTTTTCAGCTGCATGTCTGACTTAGCACTTGCAGCCTTCGCGACCTGCCAAGCTGGTGTTGTGTTTAATGTTATCTCCGGCTCTGGGCCACCGATACCAGCTCGAGTGTTCAGAGTGTTAACACTCCTCCGGTATCTATTACAATTAGTTTTTGATTAAGCGACCTGGTGTGGCTGCTTGAAGTCTTTAATGTTGTGTCAGCTGACTGATGATGGAGTGGGTAGTGTGGACACCTCCCGGTAACAAAGAGGCTGGTAAAAGGTTTCAAGTGAACCATTTTATCTTCTTAATGGAAACCAGATGACCTCTCTTTTCTTTTTTATGTAACTATTTTGCTGTAGTGAGACTGACTCATGCTAAGCTCCCACTTATTATTTATATCACACTTACAGTGGATTTATTTCTCTTTGCCTGCAAAATGGTGCCAACCGCTTTACTATCGTATGATTGAAGTTTAAACAAAGAAAAAATATCACATTTGAATTAGGACACCCTTGAATTGTTTAAGGGCTCACAACTTCTACAGTTAACAGAGGAAAACATGGTTAGTGCAGTATTCTGTATGTTTGGCCCAAGTGTCAAAATGGGACCAATAAATAGTTTAAACACCACAACAGCACACCTGTGTTAAGATGTGCGACTATAGTAGCTTCACAAGAGCCCAAATTAGGCCTTTCAGTATTAAATAAAAATGTGTAGTTATATGAATAGAAATTATGCCTTAATAAATCATTAGTTAGTTTTTTCTGTAATACACTAAAATATGTGTCAGTATTATATGATACTTCATGTGAATTATTTTTAAGAATTAAATTAGCTGCTTTGTAGTGTAGCCAAATTTTGAACTTATGTGTTACATATTTTATGGTTATGCTGCAGAACTGAAGCAACTAAAACCACAAAATTTGAAACTGAACATTCAGAAAAGCCTCAATATTATGTAGGAAATGGATAAATGACTCTGCTACAGCTGAATTACCTTATACATTCCATTTAAAATATTGTTTTTATTTTGCTGTTGAAAGCAAAGACTAAGTTGATCTAGTAATTATCAACAAAATGTATTTGAGAACATTTCACTGTGCAATCGTGAACAGATTATTGGTTATTGTGTTGTACATTAAATGTAACTGTTCATGTAAAGCACAAGATCAACAACAAACTAAAATGCAAAGTGGTCAAGCATCCATTTCTCTCAAAATTGGAAATGACATTATGTAACAACCATTTTCAGAAATGTTTAATTACCCTTCTGATGTAAAAGAACAGAATCTGTTTTTTGTAAATGTGGGATAACTCTTCCATCCATCCATCTTCTGAAACCACTTAATCCCAACTGGGGTTGGGGGGGGGGGGGGGACCGGAGCCAATCCCAGGAACAATGGGCGCAGGCAGGAACCAACCCTGGGCAGTCGCCAACACACCGCAGGGCACACACACTCACACGGCCAATTTAGACTCACCAATCAACCTATCCTGCATGCTTTTGGGCTGTGAGAGGAAACCGGAGCCCCCACGCAAACATGGGGAGGGCGTTCAAGCTCCACGCAGAAAGGACCTGGGGCTTGAGGGACCGAACCCAGGACCTTCTTGCTGTGAGATAGCAGCACTAATCACTGTGTTACCGTGCCGCTTAGAAAGGTTCTTCGTTAGTCAAAAAGCTACTTAACAGCCCAAAGAAGTAAAAATCAGAAATCTTGATGTCACATTTGAGCTGAATTCTAACATCTCTGACTTGACCTCAGGGATGTCAATGACCTCTTCAAAGAGAGATGCTGATTTAAGCATACAATCTGGAGTGGGCACTGGCAAGTACCTCATCAAATTCATCACATTACAGCTTCGTAGGAATGTTTGTCGGAAGCTGAAAGCCCTTGGCATTTAATGCAGAGTATCTTTCTCAAATTATTCTGCATAAACCTGGCAGTCCCTTCAGGAGGGCCTGGCACCCAATGTCATGTGAAAATGTGAAAAAGGTTAAGCAATGAGCGAAACACTGTGAAGAACATAAACAGTGCTTTTGTCACTGAGGGGGACAAATGTATGTTTTCTTTTCCGTTGCCTACCTTAATGTTTCAGGGGAGGTCTACAGACTGCAGGAGATGAGTGCCAGGGCTTATGGATGATCAGATGCTGAAATGGTTCATGCCGAGATTAATTCTCTAAGCTCTGATACATTACTCAAGTGTCAGTTACATAGGGGCATACAATGAGAAAATGGTGCACGTCTCCACAAAATCAACAACAGATTTCCATGAGCAAATATGCCAAATTCCAGCCATGTTTAAGATTACCCATGTGCTGCTGTGAGACCACCAAGGACTGATGAATGTCTGCTGTGAAAGAGGAGGATGCAACAGTATCTTGAGTTTATGTTTTTCTGGTGGACAATTTTTTGACTAATGTGACCCGTGTTTGTCTTTTGTGCCTTTTGGTTGAAAGTAAAATAAAAAACAAGTATGGAATGTCACTGAGCAATAATAATTAATCATACAGATCTAAGTTGTCGCTACGTAAAGCATGAAAATGCTACAGTGTGAATTATTCAAATACTGGAAGGTGAAAGTCAGCCTTCTACCTGTGCTTCATCTTAAACCTTGGCATGTTTGGGTACTGATAAGCTGCGGCTTGTTCTGTTTTTCTTGACTTACTCTATCCCAGGGCTGGAGGTGACCTTGCGAACTCCAGCTACATACAGGTCCCTCAGAAAAAGAAAAAAAAAATTCTTTTACGCTGACAGTCAACATCCCAGACAGGTTACCTGCAGCAGAGCTGGGTGCTGTGCCGTCAGCTGTGCTTTACAATGTTTCCTCCAGAAAAGCCCCAGTGTGGCTATAAGGCTTTTCAGAAGTGTTGCAGTGGCATTCCCCTTTGGAATGGCTGTTTTCACATACCACAGGTCATTGTGTTAAAGCACTCAGGCTGGGCCTTTTACACTGGACTGAACCTGCTTCACTTACTTACTTCACTAAAGGGCAACAGCAGCCTGAAACATACGCTCTGTTTAATCATTACTGCGGCCTGCTTATCTGTTAGTCCATTAGTAGGAGTTTACTTTCTGATGGCCTCTGCAAATGTGTGGTACTTGATCTATAAATGTAAACCACATACAGGCGCAGGGCCAGCCTCTCACCTGAAACTATCATATTAAAAACCACGTAATTTTAGTTAAGGAAAAAGAATACTCCAACTGAATGCCTGACCAGAGGGATTGCATTCAACATAAAATTTTAAAATACAATTGGCAATAAAGTTTTTTTCGCCATAGCCTGACCATCATTCATAGTCAAAAGTGTTACTTTTTAAAATTCCCTAATATTCAGACAAGATATGTGCTAATGTCAGTTGCACTTGAAAGCTTCTTTTAAACCTGTTGTCTGCACCAGCTAATAGAGGCACAGAATGCTGCCAGCCTGTCTGGTAGCCAAGGGCTCTACTGCTCTCTTGCTGAGCCACTTCACACATGCTGGTGTTTGTCCGCTCTGCTGCCAGATGACTCTGTAACATCCTTCCTTGTTTAGGATGAAGGCCTTGCTGCTTCTCCTTCTTCATTTACTGCGCCTGACACGGAATGATAACTCATCCTTGTCTTCCTCATGATGTGGGTAATATATAGCTGCAAGGTGTTCTGACATAGTTATATGTGGCAGTGCCCTATAAAATGACAAGGAGACTCAATTACAATGGCAGTGAAACACCTTACGGATGTCAAACTCAAACAAGACGTGTGTGATAAATAACATCTGACCCCACACCAGGTGGCCATCCTTCAGCAGACCCAGTGTGGACATAGAAATCAAGATGGGGGGGATTCGGGGGCTGGAGGGGAGCACGGCAAGACTGTGAGGGAGAGAATGGTCCCTTCTTGAATGCAAATGTCTTTGTGAGTCAGACGAATGCAAACCAGTCCTACTCTATTCTGAAGACAGTATAATCTTTCCATATAAAGATCTTGGGATGGCAAACTTGAATTCACACTTCAAAGGTACCTTGTTGATGTTACACAACTGAAGCATAATTTCCTGACTGCTTTGTAGTATCACAAGTGTTCACCCGTTTATAGTGAACATCCAATTTATAAAAAGTGAGAGAGGCTCAAACATTGACTTGTAAATTTTTTGCTTTCATATAAACTCTTTTGACTTTGTTAGGTTGTAGTTATACCTTTTTATGTGGATGCAAAGGTGGCTGTTTCAATTAATAATGTGTATCAAGCTAGCTAGGTAAGATTGTTTTTTTTTTGCTGATTTAGTACAATCTTGCAAATGCTTTTTTCTGAATGGTTTGAGCAGTGGAAATGTTAGCAGAAGTGTATTTCAATTGTGCATTCTAAATACGTACATCGTGAGACTGTGTTACTGAAACAGAGGGCAAGGTGTAATGATCATCCTGAATCATCTTCCCTTTGTCTGCTATTGTCTCCTTTCTTGCTAAGCTCACATCACAGCCAGCTGCAAAACAGGCAAAATCGAAATCTCCACAAAGAAATCTCTGTTTTATACAAACTACACATTGGATTACAGGGAGTTTGGGAAGACCAGGGTAGGGTTTCCATACTTGGTGAAACGACAAAGAGGACATGTCTGGGGATCAGAATATTAATGAGTTTTCATCTTCACCGACCAATCAAGTAATGCTTCTCTCATGAATAAGACTTTATTTTCGTGTTCACTGGTCAATCAAGTACCATTTCTCTTTTGAGTATTAATGAGTTTTCCCTCACCAGGAAACCTGGACATGTGGTTAACTTAGAGTTAACTTTCATTTTACAGTCTACAAACTCTTGACACAATATACATATATACAAGTCCTTTTCAACAAAAATGACAAAACACTAACCTAAAGTTTGTTAAACTGCAAGCAAACGACACGATTCAATGTTCACACGAAAACAAAAATAAAGTGTCAAAGCGGGAATGGTTTGAGGAAGTTGACGTCATTAGTGAGCAGCGTGACACGTAGGGATGTACATGGGTGCGGCCAGAGACAGTACTGTGAGTGCTTAGAGAGGAGGGAGTGCGGCTAGAGACAGTACTGTGAGTGCTCAGAGGAATGGGTGCGGCCAGAGACAGTACTGTGAGTGCTCAGAGAGGAGGGAGTGCGGCCAGAGACGGTACTGTGAGTGCTCATGGAGGTGGGGGTGTGGGAACAAATGGGGGAGGAAGCAGTCTCATAGGAGAAGTGAGTCCTGAATGGGAAAGGAGTGATCTACAGGAGAGCTAGAGACAGAGGCAGATATGGGGAGGTTAAACTCCTCCTCAGGCCTGGGGTTAGGGAACAGCTGCAGAAATTCAACTACGCCTAATGAAAAACAAAAGAAAAAACATTTAACAGAATTATATTACTACTAATTTTATGGTGAAACCTAAATAAATTTAAGCCCAAATAAGAATACAAAGGAAGTTGTATCTTTCCATAAAACACACATTAATATACACGTCATAAAATCAAAATTGATAGGTATAACTGTTTATTTAGTGCTAGAAAACCATGTTAGGTGAATTGCTTATTTCCATTACCCAATGTGGTATTCAACTGGAATATAATCAAATGACTAGAGGTGGATAGTGCAGGTCAAGAAGTAAAAATCTTGACCAAGATTTTGTTTCAACCAACCAGATGAGTATAAAGTGTCACAGAGCAGAAAACTGCAGCCATGCTCTTATATGGGCTGCCTGTTTGGAGGGTTATTTGCTAAATAATATCTCATGTTAAATAATACTGAACTCAAAAGGCCTAAAATATTGCAGAGTAATTTTTTTGAACATATCTATTTCTTATTTATTTGTCTTCTTTGTCAAACTGATATATTTTTCTTTAGGTATGAACTGTGATTCTTATTACAACAAGACTAGAAAACTATAAAGTTACGCGGCTGCACGCTTCACATTTCGATGGTGCCATACCTCAAAGAGTATTAGGAATTATATGTAGAATATTATGTACGATGTGTTATTATTTCTATGAATATATTAGATTATGTACCATTCTTATCCAAAACGAACATAATTACCCTTCTGTTCATGGTAATCTTCATGAATTAGGTGACTGTTGATGGGATATTGATGGGAAGCAATGAAGCCTTTTCCTTCTGTACAAATCAATGCTACGTAAAACTCCAGCCAAACATAAATGATGTTTGGTGATCAGATCTTTAGTAAAATGTTTTTGCATCCATTCAAGGCAGATTTCACAAGTAGATTGTAAAAAAAATTAAAAAATAGGAAGAATATTCACTGAGATTTCAACAAGCCACTCATTTTGTTGATAGATTTATAGACTGATCCAAACGGAGCACATGACCCCAGGTGCTCCCAGTGGGTATCGCTTTGCTTAAACTTGTCAATGCAAACACTGAATTTTGGTTTATGACCTCAGTACTAAGTAAAGGAGGAAGATGAAGATTGTTCTCCCCAAATTAAATGGTGCTTTTTACATATTTCAACAACAAAGAAAATAGCATCTCACAGAACAATTATTAGGTCCTGTATATAATGTTGTACATCTCTTGTTAGGCTTTAAAAAAAATCAATAGGTTACCCCACCTTGCCTTGTTTTGTGTTAAAGCCATCTGTGATATATAGGGCCTGTGTGCTGCGATGTCACACGAAAGCAAGGACTGTCCTCTACTGATCAGAGTTCCTTAAGGAAGTCACAGCTTTTATACCTAAAAAAGTTTGTGGAATTCAAGAATACGTGGAAACTGAACAAATTATTAATAGTAAGCAATAACTCAGAGCCCAAATATCTTTGTTTTGCAGACACCTATAGTGATCTGATTAAAATTGCAATGTTTCATATTAAACTTTATTTTCCTCTCATTGCATGTGCTGTGTTTGGATGTGTTTGGAAGCTCCTGCTTCATTCTCTTACATATACTGACATTTTTTTATGTCCATTAAAATGGACCAGAAAAGGTCTCACTCTTCTGGTATTGATAAGCTGTTTTGTTTTGCGCTCCCATGGCCAATACCATGCCTGTGAAGAACATGCAAATTAGGGCAGCTTTTATAATACATGCAACGTTTCCTGGCAAAGAGCCGCTTTGACTGATAAAAATCACAGGCCTCCCCCAGACTCTATTCACTGTTATAAAGTCTGTTAATGGATTGCTGAGACCATGTATATTTAATCAATTTTCACTGAACGAAAATGCCAAAAAAGGATTCACTAAGTAGGAAAAGCTGCAATCACCATTTAATGAGGCCTAAGCACTATAGCGCCATCATCAGGCTGATTTGAGTGACTTGAATAATCCCAGCAGCACAGACTAGGATACAGAATAACTTATCTCTGAAATATATAAAGCTACTGCTTCAGTTGCTCTTCCATGGAAGCTGATCTCGCTCTGATTAACCGTACAATAACCTCTGGGAAGCTGGAGAAGGGAAGCAGCCAAATCCTTAGCAACCAAGCTTACATTCCAATGGTTCCTTTCTGCCACGTGCTGATATAAAAGACAAATGCAATATAAATATCTTAAAAATAGCATGAGACATAAAAGGAGCTTCATGGCAAACCTCTGAATACCAAATGAAATGGGATGAATGCTGAAGCAGCTGAGATGATGACATCACCATTCTAGTTGTGTTTCCATGATGCAAAGGGCACTAGGCAGATTAAATGGGGATTAGATCTGTGCAAGGTCCACCCACATGGCTAAAGCCTTAGACAAGGTTCCCTGGTCTTGGCAGGCTGCAAAGAGATCATATTAAACACATTACCCTCAGACCACAATCAAACAGGTCCTGCATTCATAAGGCTGCCATCCTTGTCATTACAAACTGCCTGATAAGGTTCTGGGAGGTGTTAAGGATGGACTGGGTTCGGAGTGGGAGGGACATTCTGAAGAAACTGCTATCTGCATTTTGAGGTCAAGCAGGCATAGTGCTGACAAAGCAATGGATAGTTTTACAAGTGAGGTATATGGTATCCTTTTTAAAAATCCGGCCAAACGTCTTCCAGCTAAACGCTTGTGTTATGAATAGAATTCCCCAAATGTCTGACTTTTTCCCCTTAGATCATCAGGAAAGAATGAGGAGTCTATGTTCTATTTTTAAAAATAAGAAAACAGCTGGATTTTACAAAGTAGTATGGGAGTTCTCTGTTACAAGCCTTTTGATATGTTTTTTTGGGGGCGGCGTATTGTGTCTAGGGAGGACCCGGAAGGGGACACTCAGGGGTGAAATGATACATTGGGGGGGGGGGGGGTGGGAAAAAAAACAATGGAACGGAAGAAGGAGAGAGTGAGGTGGAAAGCACAGA
>JAODKC010000021.1:12841757-12856323 GCA_026777985.1 Mormyrops attenuatus
TGAGGTGGAAAGCACAGATCACAAAGTAGTAATAATGAAAAATGGAAAGTGAAGGGGAGTCAAGGAAAAGATGCAGTAAATAGACACCCGAAAATAGCGTCCAAAATGTTACTGGGGTGACAGGAAACGGGATGCAAAATTTTGATTGGCCAGAAGATGGAATGGACTGGGGGGGGGTGCTGTAGAGATGTTTAAAAGGAATCACCTGTGCAAACAAAACTTTATTTATCCACGGTGGAATAACCATCTGACAGCTTCTGCCGCACCTTTCAGAGCCCAGGCTCTCAGGAGAAGCCAAAGGCAAGAAAACGGGCAGATAAACGCTTTACATGCCTCAGTGACGCAGAATAAACTCTGCCTTTACAAAAGAAACCATAAATGCTACAATTTGGTAACAAGTGCAGGAGTTTCGGCTGGATTATTATACCATTTTACAAAAAGGCAAGAGGCTTGAATGAAAACATCAAGGTCTCCTGTTTATTCCCAGTGCTCATTTACATAAATACACTGGAGCCAAAAATGCCAAAGTAGAGTTTGAAGAGAAATATGTGTATGATGTTACTACAAGCGTGATGATTTCATACCCCTTTAAAGAATAAGTAAAGCACAATGTCGGTTCCTTTGTAATATTTAACACACTGTGCATATATATATATATATACACACAGTAGAGTGTCGCTTATCCAACATAAACGGGCAGAAAGTCAGATAAGCGAAAATGTCGGATAATGGGAGGTGTTAAAGCCTATTAAACGTCAAACTATGTTAGAATTTTAGATATTACAAACCTAATAATCATGTTTTACAACATAACAACAGAAAAAATTAACTGAAAAAATGAACTTACAGTTACAGAATTGTTTGAAGTTAAATACAGTATGTACTTAAAAAGTTCAGTCCTGTGATGGGCGCGTCACTGTAATGTCGGGGTAACTAATTAGCTGCGGTAGAGTCAGGAGCAACAAAAAATAGACGACACTCATGCTCGCAACTTGCAGTTCCTGTTGCCGATTGATGCGCTTTTTATATATATATACACACGCAAACACACCCCTGTGATCCTACGAGCTATGTAGTCGGGGGCTATTGTCCCTTGTAGGGTCTCCCAAGGCGAATTGGTCCTATTCACATAGACCCCCTATGAAGACCAACATCGTGGATCATGTGAGCCCGCCCAGATTAAGAAGACTGAGGCCCCGACTTGTAGCCAGGCCGGGGGGGAGGACTTGCAGGTGAACATAAGGCTGTTCATAAGTGGACCCGGCACTCGTGCACCAAAAGCAGTAGCTCAATTATCGATTTTCTTAATTGCATCATCAGATGTATTGTATCATCAAAAGTGGCTCTTGCTTTTACCAAACTGTTACATTCAGATTTTCGACCTTTTGCAAACCTGGAGTTCAAATTTCAAGCCATAATCTGTATGTCCTTTGATGCACTAGCATAAACCTGTACTGCATACTGACGTTCCTCGCAATGGATTTCCTTTTGCTGTACAGCTGGAGTGGAGCCTGCAGTTGTCTGTCCATCTCCTCTAAAGGTGCAGCCTGGACGATTGCTTTAGGCTGGAGACATGATCTGCGGGACACCTGCTTGGCTTTTTTTCTAGAAGGTTCCCTTCGAATACTCCCCTGAGGACACTCGGGCTAATGTGACAGTTTTCTGCTATGTCGTTAGCCAGGAGGATGTAGATTTGAATCTGTTTAGTTGCTACAGTTGTATAATTGCAATGAGCAAGGAATTTAACTGCAACCTATACCGTGAATATAGAGCCATGGCAGTAAACAATATATCAGCTTCATGCGATGTGACCTGCAAACAGCAATGTGACATTCTTAAGCCATATGTGGTATTTGAGATTGAAATCATTGTTCATGATTTAAAGCTACTTCTGCAAGGAATGCTGACGATATGTGACGGATGATGGGGAACCAGCAAAAATATAATGAATGACAAAATAATATAATAAAATAATTTAGTCAGTGTTTTTGCAGCAAATGTCATTAATAAACTCTACAGCAATTTGGATAGTAAGATTCGTCCAGTTTTAACTTTTTTTTATCCTGCACTATAATAGCCAACAGAAATATTCTATATGAGGGTCATAAACTGATCATTTAAATGGCATCTCTGCTGGCAGCTGTTCTAAGTGTGATCAGAATGACCAGGTCCTGAATGGGCTTGAGTTCTTAAAATAGTAAATAAGAGTGGCTCCCAGGGAGGTACTCTGCCACTCTTCCGAGGCACTTCTCTATGTTTCTTTCCGTAATTGAGAAAGATGCATCCTTTTGTTTGTACAAATGTGTGAGGAGCCCCATGGTGCTCTTTTTGAAGTTAAAGTTGGCGAAAGTTCACTATACAGCACAATCAAGATTATTGAAACCCCCTTAAGCCTGTGAGGATTTACAAATTGAAACTTTTCTGAAGACATGTATTATTTAAAAAGTACATCTGTACCAGTTGAGTGACGTATTCAAATTAACAATGAAAATATTTTTAGAATGTAATATTACTTGACTTCAAGATTTTTGTAATACAGTCATATGCTAATTATTTAACCCCCATTCAACAATGTTGTTTTTTTTTTAAATCTCTTAATAGTTTGTAAGGCTACAAAACTTTGTTTAAACAATTAAATACTTGGGAACACAATACTAGCACTGAATTTGCTACAGCTGTGCTGGATTTATAAATGCCAGGCGTACATGTGTTCAAGCTGAGTCACTTGGGGAAGGGAAAGGAGCCTCTCAGAAAGGTGGAGAGCAGAAATGTAAGAATAATAAAAATGTACAGCTACAATAAGCTTTCCAAGGCACTAAAGTTACAAGAGACATTTTTACCAGCATCATACGCAATTAAGTTTTAAAAATGGCACAGAAGTAAACTTACCTGTGGAAGAATGCAAAATTTTACTGAGGGGAATCAGATTTTGAACAGAGTACCTGAGAAAATCCCTCTGTTACTGCTATAGAGTAGCAGGATGACTTGAGGAACCAAGGTATTGTGCAAATCATAAGAAGAACATTAACGAGCAAGGGTTTCATGGCCACGCACCAGGGCACACTCCACTCTTGATCTAGAAGCATGTTAAAAGTCGACTGAATATGCAAGAAGGAATGTGAACAAGCCTATGGAGTGATGAGAGTAAAGTGAAAGTGTCAGGACTCGTAGATCAGCAGTGTGTCTAGCATTTGGCGGGAAAGGCACATGACTGCATCATCCTTGCCATTAAGCATGGTGCTAGCTCAGTGCTGCTATAAGGCTGTTTTGTGGCTTCAGGGTCTGCCCGCGGATTCTTTGAAATACTAGTGGATTGTGGTGAAGAATATGATGACTTCTCTGCATAAACTGAAGCCTGGTGATTATTGGACTTTCCAGCAAGATGAAAATCAAGCATATGTCCAAGTCAACAACAAGAGTCCTTGAGTGGCTATATCAGTCCCCAGATTTAAAAGTAAACTAAATGAAATTAAATACTGACTGAGGTTTACAGAAAGCAGTAGCAGCACAGAAATCAAAGAATATCAGTGAGCATGGGGGAGAATGGGCTAAGATTTCAACACGGGGGTGTCAGACACTTGTGAGCAGATACAGGAAATGTTTAATGGAGGCGATAAAGGGAAAAGCAAGCTCCACAAAATACTGATTTTGGGGATTGAATGGAGTCACACATGGACAGGAATTTGATTCACAGAATCACTTGAATATGTTTCCTTTGGCTATTTACTATTTGATATATTTTCTGTTTTTAATTTTCTGGACAGGCAAGATAACCATGTGGAAAGGCAACCACCTTCCTGTGACACAGTCACTGCTCCTCATTTGAGCTTTAGTGAAAAGCTTAGAGGAACCATTAACCCACATAAAACAACCTTGAGCATTGAAAGATCTGCAAAGTTCTCCCAATTAAAAAGTACTCTTCGTACTTGCTGTCCTCCAAATCTTTTACTCCTGGCTTTAAAGTTTGAGGTTATTCAGAATTGTATTTATCGAGAACACAACACTGAGCATATTGTATCTATTATCAACATTGAGCCCCTTGAAACATTTCATTAAACTAACCATTGGAACTTACTGCCTTTGTAGTAGAGTAAGCCAAACTGAAATTCCCTTTCCATGATTATATAAACAGTACGATTTATGGTTCTCTCTCTAAACCTGTAATAATTACCTTAGCTGGTGGGCCTCCAGTCCACAGCTTGCCTGTCTGCTTGCATATAATACATTGGATATAATGCATGGAAAAAAAATTATGACAAGAGCTCAAAAATGCATATGAGAGGCTTTTTACGGGGTCCAGCTGTCCAGATGATCGACTGAACAAATCCAGCTGGTGTGAGGCCTTTTTGAAATACTTGAAATACTAGCACATGAGGGCTGCCATTGTACTCTTATTTTCATTCAGTCCTGTTGCGGATTCAATATTTCATTTCAAACAGAAAAAAATAATACTAACTGTTTAGCATACAGTGATATGCAAAATTAATCATAGATATTATGTTAGTTATTAATTAGCAATGGAATACAGAAACAGACATGCCAAATCAATTTTATTGTTTGAAGGCATTATTAGTCAGTTAGTACATTTTAACAAAGAGTATCACGACCTGCCCGCCATGTCTGCCTGACCCTCCTGTCTCCTCCCTCACGTGGCCCTGACAGGCCGCACCTGACGCTTGTTGCCCCAAGTTAGTCTATGGATTGAAGTGCCTGCTCGTCTCACCCTCGCTAGTCTGGTCATTGGCGTTGTGCCGCCCGTCAGCTTGTGTCCTTCCAATGTTCCAGCCTTCTCATGTTGATCCCTTGTGGTCCTGTTTATTTCCAGTCCCTGTTTGTTTAGTTTTGCTCCAATAAAGCCGTTTTTGTTTCACCCGAAACGTCAGCCCTCAAGTCTTTCCTTCCTTCAGCTGTGACAAAGAGATATTAAAGTGATTGTAATTTCAGGATTTATGAGGAGACATGTTTAGGCAGAATTCATTAAGTTTCATTTAGAAGTTTTGATTCCCTAATATGCACAGTAGTATGTGTACACACCCTAAATTCACCATTGTTGGGAAAGAACCAGACTTTTGTGAAAGAAAACTTTCCAAGCCTTTTTTCCTGATAGAGAGCATTCAGTCAGGGACCTCACACAAAGGCTAATAGCAATGGGAATCAGCTGAAAATATGTGATATAATCACACCAGTGTCTTAAAGGACACAAAGCGCTTAGTCAACTTCCTTGATCATGAAACATCTGGGGATGCAGTGGACTTGAAACATGTGCCTGGCTCTTTCTCTTCACAGATTGAAAGAAAAAGCTGTTGAGAAATGCCATGCAGACAGGCCTCAAGACAACAAGGACCTCAGCACCGAACAGCACTGGGGTGGTGCTAGGAGCTGGGGGGTGAGGCTTTGGGGGCTGGCAAATGACACTCACAGCCTTCTCAGGAAATGTGACCTCTGACCTGGGGGGCTAAAACTCTCAATATGGAAATGTATAAGTGACTCTAAACAAAATCAGCCTAAGTCTGTAGACTGTTCATCGGTATAAAAGCAAGGCAAATGCAATCATTAAAGAAATAAAATAGTTTATTCCATTTTGTGAATCAAGTACTATTTAAATTATAAATATTACTTTTGGATGTCATATTACTATATATTATTATACTTCTTAAATGAAAGCCTTTGCATTCCTTGAATAACCCAGAACTAACTCATTTGTAGGCTAAAATTAAGTTTCCTATATGTCATGTACACCAATATTTCAAATATTTAAATCACTGAGAACAGAAAACACAATGCAAAACATTCGTTTCTTTGAAGCTTGCCTTTGGACAGCTACTCTTTTAGCCTTTCTACCAAATTTCTCGTTCTGTTATTCCTTGGCTCCCCTGAGGACTGCCAGGCCCCACAGAGGGCAGAGATATATACACTGAGGACATCACCAGGGCAACCCTGCCTGCTCTGCAGGACAGCTACATTTAATGATTATGGGTCCAAAGCATTAAGTAATATCAGAGACATTCATCGCCCATGCCATAAACTGTCCCAGTGGTTGTCCTCAGGTAGGCACCTCCAGAGTCTGATGGCTGGGACTGAGAATCCCAGGTCAGGAGAAGGTCCTATCCCCAGACTGAGGAGAAACCCCTACCCCCAGACTGAGGAGAAACCCCTACTCCCAGGCTGAGGAGAACCTTATACCCCCAAGCTGAGGAGAACCTTATACCCCCAGACTGAGGAGAAACCCCTACTCCCAGGCTGAGGAGAACCTTATACCCCCAGACTGAGGAGAAACCCCTACCCCCAGGCTGAGGAGAACCTTATACCCCCAAGCTGAGCAGAAGCTCCTATCCCCAGACTGAGGATAAGGTCCATAGAAGCCCCAATTCCATTTTACCTCCAAGCCATTAGAATCACTAACACGACCAAGTAAAATAAGCTTCAGCTGCCATCTGCACTTTAAATATTTTCTTATAACTTTTTCTCTCTTTACTTTTTATGTATTTCTTTTTACTCATTTGACTTAATACTGAATTTGTTAATATGTTATTTTTATTTGGATATCCTTTTGCCTTATTTGTTGCACAGTCTGGAGTCGTGGAAATTTCATTTCACTGCTGGTGTACCAGTACATTCATGCATATCACAAATAAAAATCTTGAATCCTTAAATATTTTCTACTGATAAATATAGATAAATATATCAGGCTTTGTATATATCAAAGACAGACTCATCATCAAGTACACTCACAACTTATCAGTCTACCCACAAAGCTTGTACCTTACTAGACTTAACACTTTCACAATAATAAATTTTGTTCCTTCACCTCTCAATATGCATGTCCGGTAGCATACAAGCTCTGAACTGTCCTTTAGAGGAACACTTTAGATGCAACAGTCTGACAGAGTATGTTAGATGTTTGACTGCAAATTGGATCAATGGTCTGAACAGATAATTTTACTACATGTAATTCAGCTGTTCCCACTAAGTCCATGGGAGTGATTTCTTCATAGAGAGATCCGTGACTTATACCAAGACTCAGGCCTGAGAGCTGAAAGATAAGACTCCATGAACATCAGGCACCGATTCAGATCTAGAACAAATTCTTTGCATTAAGCAGGTCTTCTGTTGTTGCTGATAACATGCCCATCATTGGAGACTTTTAAAACTAAAATCACATTCCAACAGAAATTAGGAAATTTCTGCTAACATACAAAATAGGATCTTTAGGTCAACATAGAAGCTAAAAAGCAAATCTCAGAAGTGTCCTCACATCTACAAGGTTGGGGAGTTCAATCCCATCATCTGCATGTTGAGTTGCATGATCTCTCCATGGTATGTGGTTCCCCCCAAAAGGCCTGAGACATGCAGTTCGGCGAACTGGTGTCCTTAAATTTCTGTGTGTGCCTCACGAAGGTCTGCTACTCTGAGCAGGGTGTTCCCACGCCCTCTGCTTCCTGGGCTGGACTCCAGGCTCTTCCTGACTGTACGACTGTAGTAGATAAGTGGTTGGATGATGGATGACAAAAATATCTCTGTGGTGACATTTAGTTTATCTAGAAGTTTCTCTGATATAAGTTGCGATAACACAGTACAGTTGTTATGGCTATGAATGAAACCGTTTCTGTGAAATCTAAGGTACCTAGAGCTGATAGACACTCACTATGATGATGGTGTGAATAGATTACCCTAAGGTAACACTCCCCAAAATATATCATAAATAAGCTATTACAGAACTTTTGTTTCAGCCTGTTTAGACCAAAATGACACAAGCCGTCTGTCCGCAAGGCCTAACATTACCTTGTCTGCTTATTACCCTACTTACACTAAGCTTACGCTAAACTCTAGAAACAATAACAGTAATCTTGGTTGTACTGTTCATTGACATTAAAGGCAGTAAATAACAGATGAAGATGTGTTCTCACATTGCCGCTATCGTTATGTATCTAAACATTTCCACTACCTTTGAAATGACTACTTTACTATTCTGTTACATTACTTGACCATGTTTATGTTTTTAATTGGAGGATTCTGATAAACAGTTTTATAGATAGTGTAATCTTATTGTGTTTATATATACTACAACCAGGGAAGGTCATATTAAAAAAGAACATTCGAAGGATCAACTTAAAAAAATATCACTCATACTTAATGGTAGCATTTCACACCTAATTGACCAATGAAGATATGTTTTATTAAGTCATTTATTTCACTATTATTTATGCTGGCATTAGTTAACATTCGTATTTGTCATGGGAATGTGTATTTTGTACAGATTACTTTGGATCCTGAATTTTAACAGGAGAGGGGTAAATTCTGTAATTTCAAAAATTATAGAAAATTGATATGTTATGTTTGTGAGAATTATGTATCTTGTTTTTAGGAACGAATCCATATGCTTTGGCTTTTTTTCCTCTTTATTCAGAACAATTATGCAAACAAGCAAATATGGCCAAACAATAGATAGGTTGTTATCCTAATTGATTTGCCTGCTACGTGTGTTGACAAGGCAGATGTCACTTGAATCCTGCCTAATGGTAATATACTTTGTATATACGTGTATATTTCTAAGTATTTCTTTCATAGTTGTATGAATTATTCACATGCATTTTGGTGTGTAATATATATTTTTTTAAGTATGGTACATGTTAGAAAGATTTGTTTTGTCAGGCCTGCATGTTTGGTTTTCTGGAAAATGCAATATTTGAGTGTTGAGATGCCTGGCTTAATACAGCCCTCCAGAGCACATAGTGAAAAATGCATTTAAGTGTACTTAAGTCAGTGACAGAATGCACTTAAGGGTCATTTATATGTGATACATCTATTTTGGTGTTTCTCAACCTAACGCACGTAAATTGCCAAAGTGCACTTAAACCCTGCACTTTATTCAATGGGAAAACATGCTTTTTTGACTTAACTGCATTGACACCTTAATGTTGATAGCTAGCTAACTAACATCATTGTTAATTGTTAATATAGAGCAAAATTAGTTTGTATCTTGACACTGACAATCCACGTAAGTCTATTGGCAACACGGAGCTATTCAGTGACAGCTGTGCAATGATGGTTTCTATTTGTGATGCTCAGCCATACTCATTACATTGTTTCAGACTTATTTTGTAAAGTACTTTGAGAAAGTGCATTTTTTCATGATCCTGAAATAACGGACTTTTGGAGATATGAGTTTTTCATTGGACAATGACGATATACGGCGAATATTAACTTTGCAAATCATTCCGGAATTCAGGTATTACCCATTTTATGTGTACCCACTCTGTTATAATAATCTTATAATTGGGACCACAAAATAGCACGGGAAACATGAGTTTCCATGTGGCCCGTATGACATCAGATCTGGATGGACTTCAAAATTCTTCATCTTATTCATAAGGTACTGAAAAGGGTTGGCCTGCAATTAACTAAGCTCATTAGTGTGTACACACTGTAAGGCGCTCCCTGATTGGAGCAAACTGGCTTTATTGTTATTACCAAAGTAAATATAACAGCTGTGACTGGTAAAGCCTTCAGTTATTGGAACCCGAAATTGTGGAATGTGTGTGAGTGTAACTTCTCTCATTACTACCCATTAAATCTAGAGTCAATTCAAATGCTCCTGTCCACATTACAGTCAATATCTTTGTGTACATTTTTTCATTCTCATTAAACTCCAGTTTGCTTCTTATCTCTTCCCTAGGGAGAACATTCCTTAGCCCTTATAACATCGGCACCACCATCTGACCACCTCTTACTGATCTGGGTTTTTGAGTGGAATCTTACCGGACCGTCGGCGAGTCCCTGCAAAGCATACTAACCACTAACCCTCTCATCTGTATATTTTCTGACATTTTTCCACACTGAAATATTTAATATTTTAATGGTTGTAATGTCTGCTAATCTGTTCGTGGTTTCTAATTTCTGCTTGCAATTTCCCTTTCCTGTTCTTGTTCCTTGTTCCTGTACTGCTTTCGGGCTAGACAACAATAAATCAGCAGTACATCCATCCATCCAAACGAGCTTGATGGGCCAAATGGCCTCTTCTTGTTTGTAAATTTCTTATGCTCTTATTCATTCATTCATTCATTCATCCATCCATCCATCCATCCATCCATCCATCCATCCATCCATCCATCTCTCCGTCATTACATCTGCTCATCTATCCACTTGCTTGTTTGTGGATGCCTGCTTTTGTACTGTATGTATTGCACCCAAGCACTTTGTGTTCTTTGTTGTAGTGCCAGAATCTATTGGAACTAACATGTAAAATTGTTAATAGATATAAAATTAACCTCCACTGTGAAGTTAAGCTACACAACAAGATAGATGTCTTAAAAGTCCCCCCACCTTTTGTTCCATGAGCACTTAAGCTTTTTAATGTGAGCTCCTTGTAATATTTTCCAGGGGCCTATTCTGAACATTCTCTCCATGGCCAATAAACAAAGTGGGGTTTCTGTTACTGGTCTCGCCCCTCTGTGAAAAAGAAAGCCTGGTTGGACCATTAACACCCACCTCACTGCATTTCTTTCCAGTCCTGGGAGCTAATTGCAAACATGGGCCAGGATAGATTGTTCTCTTAGGTAACGCATACAAATGGACACAGACATCCACAGATTCTCCCACACACACTTAAACACACAGGTCTCTGTGTGTCACACACACATTATCTCATACAGACAATCTTCCTTTGTCACACACACACACACACACACACGCACACACACACACAGGTTTGTAATTATATCTTTGTGGGGACTCTCCATTCATTTTTATGGGGAAAACTCTAATCCCAGCATGATGACCTTAACCTCTACCCAAGACTAACCTTAACCATAAGTAACCAAACAGAGCATGAGACTTTTGGCATTTTTAGTTTTCTGTTATTGCATCTGGGGACCTGAAGAATAGTCCCACAACATCAAAATAGCATTTAGTCCCCACAATGTAATATAAACCTAATCCACACACACACACACACACACACACACACACAGTAAACAAATCAGTGACCAAAAGCAAAAGGGGCCCTGGGAACGACAGGCAGGAACCCAAGGGGCTAATGAATGTAAAGGAATCACATCTCCACTGACACGTCAAATGGCTCCATTCTCGAGAAAACTGCCCTTAGAACTGGCCTCTGTTGTCTCCCGTTTCATTCCTGAAGAACATGGGAACTGGTAAAAAAATCTTTTCATGACAGGCAGCATCTCTTAGAGTTTATTTTAATGAATTTAGTGAGAGCAAGTTCTTTAAATCTTTAATATTCATGTGATCATTATGGCAAGAACGGGGGGCCACTCCATTATAGAGCACACACACCACACACATACAAGGTGAAATGTATAGATATAACTAAGCCTAATGCATGCCTTTGGACTGCAGGATTAAGCAGAATACTCAGACGAAACCCACAGGCACACACAGAGTAAGGAAAGTGTTCTGTACGGTGACAGCAGAAATACCTGCTGAGCCGGGATGCTCATTTGGTGGGCCGGGTCATCATCGGTCTCCTGACGTCTTCAGTGAGGATACACGAGTGTGTCGGGAAAAAACGAAACGACAAAAAAACACTGAATAGTAAATGTTTGCGTGTGTATAGATACATAGATAGATAGCTGGATAGATAAGACATAAATAAAAATTAACTCGATATTTGATTTAGTTTCCATTATAGTGCAGAGTACCATTCTACATTCCTCACATGTTTTGGAAACAATCAACAAAGGAATAAACAGATCCTTCAATTATGAAATTACTCAGCTCTTGTGGAGGATGGGAAGCTCGGACTAAAAATGTCTTATTTATGATAGCTTGGATAATGGTATCACTTTGACCCCTATTATTAAGCCCAAACTTCCAGTTGTTTACTTATTTTAAGGGTGTATTTATGCCTTTGAGTGATTTGTCCTGTTAATGCAAATATTTTTCAGTCAATAAGTTGTTTTGTGACACTGTGGGAATTTCCAGTTTTTTTAGACACATCATTCTTTAAATGGCATTTTAGTTCTTGCTGCTATTTATCCATCCATCCACTTATAAATCAGCAAAGGCCTGTCCCAGGCGGCACAGGGGGGCTAAGCAGTTACCTGCCCTGAATAGGATGCCAGTCCATTGGAGAAGCAAACGCTTGCATACTGACACACTATGGGGAAACTTAGGGAATACTACGAAAGAGTCTCTCATATTAACTTAAAGCTTCCAGTGATGAGATTATGATCATAATCAGAAGAATTTTACACAACATCTAAAAAGTTGTTTTTTTATAAATTAAAAAAATAAAGACAAAAATTAAATTTAAAAATAAAAGCTGAAAACTAGGTTAAGCTGAGCTTAACCCTGGCCGGACAGGGCAGAAGGGAAGGGAACACCCTGGTCAGGATGCCAGTCCATCACAGGGCTGGGGGACACCCTGGTCAGGATGCCAGTCCATCAAAGGGCTGGGGGACACCCTGGAGGTGATGCCAGTCCATCACAGGGCTGGGGGACACCCTGAAGGGGATGCCAGTCCATCACAGAGCTGGGGAACACCCTGAAGGGGATGCCAGTCCATCACAGAGCACACACACACACACACACACACACAGGGGAGGATTCAAACCTTCAGCCTTGCATGTGTGAAATATAATAAATAATATAATAAAAACCCATATTTTATTATTTATTACAAGTGTCTATGATATGAGCTACCTCATCACCTGTGTTCTAAATCCTTTCATCCTGTTTAGAAATACCTCAACTTTATGACCTATTTTGCCAGTTTAAGAAGAAGCCATTAACTGATCTGAGTAGCCTAACAGAGAATACATCCACGTCTTATCTGGTTTTAGGTTTGCCATTTTTAAATTTGAGAACCAGATATGAGAGCTATAAGATTGCTTTTATTCTCACTGTATTTTTATTGATTACATTGAGTGGAGAGCAAACATTCATAATGTTTTGCAGAGATGCTGTAATAGGAATAATTAATTGAAAAATATATACGTATCAATATTGCGTCTAATTGTATTCCTTCTTTCTCTTAAGAATCAATCACTGATATAAATTCCCAAAACTAAGTAACAAAGCTAACTTTGCAGGCCTTGTATTAATGCATGGTCATAAATATAAATTCAACATTCTTATGCCATAAAATGTTTCATTTCATATGTCTCGAGTTATGATTATAGCCTTATTTGGCAGCTAAGAGGATGGCTGACAGGCGGAGGAGAAGTGCGCTGCACACTCAAAATGTTGGCATGCACTGAGAGGGGAAAGACATTATTCTGGCTCTTGTTTTCATTACACCGTAAACTTGGTTCAGGAGTCACAAGTTGAACGTTATAAAACCCAAACCAACGATTCCATCACTGCAGACACCTCCTCTGAGTAATTATATTTCTGAAGAATGATCTGCTTTTCAGTGTAGGGGCGATTTGCCCACGCCTTTACCACAGCTAGGCCCAAGATGCAGCCTGCCTGTTGGCTTGAAGACTCATGCCAGCTGAGTGCATGCAGCTTTGGGCTAGCTGCCAGAAACAAGAGGCCCCCCACTGTTTAACGACAATAGATTTACTGCCTCACTCCATAGTGCTGTTATATTGTGTAAACAAGGTTAATGCTCCCTTTAATTGAGCACCTGGTGACAGACTGCGACCTTGCCAGGGACTGTACCTGGTCTGCCATTTTAACCATAAAGACATGCTTCAAATTTTCAGATTGTCGCTATTTCCTGAAAGGACAAAACCTCTTTTCTTCAACCATGAGTTACTCTAATTAAAATATTACATTCAGTATATTTTGTCAAGGCCTTCCTGTCATTACCTGCGTGATACCTCTACCCTCTCTGAAAAGAAGAGATATAGAAATAGAAACTTTCATTCAGTTTGAAGGCAATTAGCATTTTCTAAAAAACACATTTTCTCTGTTCAAACTAACACATAATCAGAAAAGGTCACTGGTATTCCTACACAACTTTGTAAAGAATATGTAATAAACTGATTTTTAACTGTGTCGTAGGTATGAAATCCAGTTTTTAATGTAATGTCACAAGAGACTCACTTATCCTTGAAAAAACAAAATTAAGTGATAGATTTAAGCATCACCAATTCTTGCTTCTCAGCGCAAAGTACATTTTTGAGGATTAACCACTCCTGGAACAAAGCTGTAAATGTTATAAATATGTCAGATGATCATTGTAGAAAAAATGGAAATGGCCTTCTTTGTATACAAATATGGCATTTTCTTACATTTCTTATTTTAAAATTTAGCCATTTATCAAATTTACAATGTTTAAGGAAAAAGTTAGTATTTCAGTGTTTAAAATGTTTTGGCAAAAGTCATGTATAAATGTTATATCTGATCCTTAGTAGGGCAGGCTGGTAGGTAGCATGCAACCTGATACCTGCAGGCTGAGCACTCAGATGCACCATCTTCTCTGCATGTGGAGTTCTCACTGTCGCATTCTCTATCCAACCATGCAGCTGGACAGAGTACAAGTGGGGGTGTGCCCGGCAGAGGACTAGCCTCACACAGTACCCCTGTCCTATGCTGCCTCTGAATTACCCACGGAGTATGAGTGGGGGTGTGCCCGGTAGAGGACTAGCCTCACACA
>JAODKC010000021.1:12856728-12874430 GCA_026777985.1 Mormyrops attenuatus
CCTGTCCTATGCTGCCTCTGAATTACCCACGGAGTATGAGTGGGGGTGTGCCCGGTAGAGGACTAGCCTCACACAGTACCCCTGTCCTATGCTGCCCCCCCCAACCAGGATAAATAGCAGAAACACTGATAGATGAATGACATTTGGCATTTTAGCAGCTAGGAAAAGCTGAATGAATCAGGGTGTGACGAAGCACAGCCTTAAATAGACCGAGCTGATAAGTGGTTCACATTGCTTTGAATAAGCTGTATTGGTTAATGATTGCAACATTTGGGCCACGTCTGGAAAACAATACAGATAAACTTAATGGTCTATTACCAAAGACAGATTAAAACAGAAATTAAGTCCTCACTTTAATTCATAAAACATTGATTGACCGTAGTGTGATTTTTTTGTCCTATGCACAACTTGTTTTTAGGTTTCATTTTCCATTTTGAGACTTACAAATGTAAAGCCCTTTCTCTGTTCTTTCTATTGTTGCTAATAGCACATTGTAGCTGTGTAACTGGTGCAGAGGACCCCTCCGCATGGAGAGGGTGACCCCTCTAACCTAGTCCTGAATAAGATACAAAACCAGGGGGCGGAGTAATGAACGCTGAGGGATTCTCCGCAGCTCTTCTGGGAGCTTGCTTCACTCACGCCACTAACAGGAGGACTTAATAACTTAACACAGTGGTGTGTTTTTGCTCTTGAGGAGGATTTTCTCAGGGGAACATTCTCCCATATCAGTAGTAAGGACTCTTAACAGGCTTACATGGTCCAGCGTGTGCACACACACACACACACACACATACACACACACACACACACACACACACGCACACATATACACACACACGCACACACACACACACGCACACACACACGTACACACACGCACACACACACGCACGCACACACACACACACACGCACGCACGCACGCACGCACACACACACACACACACACACACACACATCCATGCATTTTCCGAGGTCAGTTTGCGCAGTCTGTTTCAGAGACTACAACATTTAATACTGTAGAGTGTATATTTTACTTTTACTACTAATGCATTGTTTTAATAAAGATGTGTGATATTTTCAATGGAACAAAGACATTAGATTAATTGCAATTTCAGAGTCAAATTTATAGACTCACATGTAACAAGGCTATATATGCACGTTAAACCTTTAGTGAAACTGACAGTTTTTTTCGTTAGCAAGAGATTCTTAACTGAATACTGAAACTTTAAAATTATATAAAGATTCCTTCAAATGATCCATTATTTGCCATTTGCATAGTACAGGTGCATTAGGATGCTTCTCTTCGCCAGCCAATCCCGTCCTGCTCTCAGACAGTACAGGTGCATTAGGATGCTTCTCTTCGCCAGCCAATCCCGTCCTGCTCTCAGGCAGTACAGGTGCATTAGGATGCTTCTCTTCGCCAGCCAATCCCGTCCTGCTCTCAGACAGGTGAAAGCCAGCTTGGGGTCACAGCACAGGGTTAGCCAGCATGCAGCGTCGATGGAGTTGGGGGTTATGGGCCTTACCTAAGGGCTCAAGGATGGGTGCGACCCAGCAATCTTTGGTTCACAAGCAGAGTACCCCCCCCCCCCCCCCAACCTTCACAGACAGCTCCAGTGAGTAGAAGGGGATTGTTTTAAGAAATGGACTCAAGACTAATGATTTCAAAATATGGCTGGGAAACGATTAATCATGCAAATTCATACACCTTGGCACGTAATCACACAATTAATCGCATGTACAGTCATATTTGCTATGCCATCCAAAAAAGTGAATGTTTTAGCTATAGATTCTGTGCAATTTCACGATCAAAGATCTAAAATTGTTTACAAATGAGAAAGAATATTATAAGTGTCTATTAAAAAATCTTTGCTCATACTGTTCTTCCATTAGGGTATTAAAATTAAATGCCATAAAAGAATTAAAGTTAATTAATGCTGTGAAAGAAATAAAATGAACACTAATGTGTTAGGGCCAGATTCCAATAACGAGTGAGTCTGATGCTGTCCCCTTTGAGTGTATCATTTTATAACAAACCACATCTGTGCTTCTTCCATTATCTTTAATTTCTATAAAGTTGTATTTAAGGCCAAGTTACTATCAGGGATATCCATGAATGTACATCATAATTAATTTGGTATCACTACTGGGAAACAAGCACACTATACAGATTCCAGTTCAGTAAATGGACACTACCATGATTACGTTATGAAGGTTCCCTGAGCACTGGCAGCTGCCGGCCTATAGAGGCCCAATGGCCCCCCGTCCTGCTTGCTGTCAGCAGCCCATGTGTGGCGTTTTCTCGTCCTCATGCTCCCCAGCATTGCTCAGTGCTCACATGAGCGGCCGTGGCTGAGGCATTTACCGCAATCTCGTTTCAGGCTACTATCCCCGGCCTTGACTCCCCCCCCCGCGACTGCCTTCTAGGCCGTGAGCCATCGCTACGGCCCAGTCACCTAGTGTGAGCCCTGCAGCAGACGCCCTCTGCTGCTGCCAGTGGCCTCCAGTGACTGCACAGGCCTGCCTGACCAAAATGCACACTGAAGTCACCTGCCATTGGAATGGGATAAAGCTGTCATCTATTTTAGTGTTTAATTGTGTGGATGATTGAAGCAGTGTCGTAGTATCTTTCAGGAAAGCTCTGATTTTACGTCATGCCCTGGAAAGTTGCATTATTTTCAGTTTTAATAGCTGATGCTTAATAGCAGTTTAGCCTGTCAACTTTTATTATTTAGCAGGTACATTAAACTTAATGTAGTTATTGTGCTAAAACTCTATAATTTAATAATAATTACATAAATTCAATCATTTTCAAACTTTGAAATATTCTGACTTAATTCACCATCCGTTCTTTTATAAAAGGATTTGCTTGTGTAACACACCCTGCCATTATCCTCAGAAGCAGTGTTTGCAGTGTTTGCAGTGTTTAAAAAATTCAGGTCACCTGTGCAGCAGATGCTTTCAGTGAAAAACCTGAGAGGAAACTGCTTTCAAGGTCTAGGTGGCCTTCCATGCATTTTATCCTAACACCGCATTCAATCCTGTCACAGGATAAACCACACAGATTATTTTAGTCACATCTGCTGGCAGAAGATGATTTCAAAATCCATATAAAAGAATCGGTTAACATTCGCACACGCTCATTTCGACCTACATGTTTCACACTCTTCATCAGTCTTATACGTCTTATGTTCTGCGACGGTTTTCCACGTAGTTTCATAAGTGTTCATTTACCACTTGGACCCCATGGGCACCATAGTCAGAATCATTGCCTTAACTTTGCTGCATGAGGCGGTTATGAACTACAACTTTAAATAATATGCAGTTTAATAGACGACACAAAAAACCTCAAATCCCTTCATAGGGAGCCGTTATGAGAATTGCTTAGAAATAATCATTTTAAAAGCAGAAAGCAGTCTAAGTTATATATATGTCAACTCCAGCATCTATTTTGGCTGTTTCAGTTGTTTCTTTAATAGTTTGAAAATGTATGACATATTAATAGGTTGAAACCCTTCTTACAGAAAGAAAGTAACGCTTCATTACTGACCTTCCACTTGTCTGCTGGGATTGTAACTGCATGCATTAGGATGTTGACTTTATATTATAGGTTATCAGTTTAGGTAACTTTTATATTTTGAAATTCAGCAAAAGGCCACTAGAGTGTCTCACCAGATATTGCTGTTAGGTGGTAAATGCTGCACCTTTGCTGAAGATGAAAACAGGGGTTTAATTTCCAAAAAAATATTCTATTGGGGAATGACACTGTCCCTAATGTCCCTAAACAGCTTCAGTTCACTAATCTCTCAACATCTCTTAAGTGTGCAGTTGTACCATCTTCAAAGTTCAGTCCTTGACAAATGAGGGAAGAAGATGGGCTGAATGCGTTGCCTTAGCAAGGATAGGGACGTGCGCTGGGAATAGGTAGTGTGCTATATGAAGTGGTGCATGCAGCCTGCGGCAGCTAAACCACAGTAGCAGAGAGGTTAATGAGCTCCACACGTGTTTCCTTTGCAACAGGTGGCGTGAAGCCCTGCACCGCCAGTTACATTCCAGCCCCTCCATGCCGGTGGCCCCGGCATTCTAGGATTTACGCTGCTTCCCTTCCTCACAACCACAGAGTATGACTGACAAGCTAATCGCTGGGCTGGGATTCCCTCAGCTATTGATTCCACTGTAACACAACACCTCCCAGTCAATGAAACTGCAATATAATGCTTGAGTAGTAAGCACAAGGGGGGGTTAGCGCTGAGCGACTGCAAGAAATTTGCCACCGTGGCTGGTAGGTAGAGCGGAGCAGCACGAATAAAAAGCTGGTAGCCGGGGGAGGATGAGTCTCTGGGGCAGGAGCTCAGAAAAGCCGCCTTATTAAAAGCCACAGAAAAGAGTTTCACGCTGAGCGGGAAGAAACAGTGGCGGCTCAGATAGGCACAGCTGAAAGGAAGGGGGCCTGATTCCTTAATGGCCCTAATCTGCCGGGTACTTTATTTTCTTGGGCCTGTAGTTTAGTGATGTTGTTTCAGCCGGCGAACACCCACAGACCAATTACTAAACGGATGTGAAACAATATTTCAGCAGTTATTCAAGTCCGAAGGACTTCTACAGAAACAAATATATCAATGCAATTCGATGTATTGAAGGATAGAGAGAATGCCTGTTTTTCATGAATATGTTTTACAGCTGTCGCATTAACAAACTTTATATTTAAGAAGTGCAATGAGCTATACAATGGTGGCGCAAACACACACAAGAAAAACACTTTATACATCATTAGTCATGGACTTCCTCCTAATGTCCTAATTATTGGTCCCCAGAATAATGCTGTGACAACAGAGCAGCGTAATTGGTATGAGTTTTATTATTCTTTTGTACTAGTCATTTAATCAAATATTCAATTTCCATACAGTGGGCACACTTAATTAAAACAAATCTTTTACATTTTCACAGGCATTGGTAATCGTCCAAACGTCTCCAGAGGCACAGAGACTCAATATAATAGGAAGGTGGAAATCAATGTTTTTTTTTCCTTTTTTATCTGTTACACCACTGGGACTCACTTAAACACTTGAATATTGATGACAATTACCTTGTCACCAAATGACTTGGATAAATTAGGGCTGCATAGCAGTCACTAGCTAATTCAGGACAGTAATGTTTCTATGTATCAGTCTGTGTCAGCAGGCTTTTTAGTGATTCTTTCCTTATGCCAAATTTCTGGAGTTTTACCATTTAATGGTGTTTATTGTAATGTTTCACAATATGGCTACCCCTGATGATCCGAGATCTCTGTTGGAGATCTTCAGTTGGTTATCCTTCCCCAGTCCTTGTCACCTGCTTATTTAACTTGCCCGTAAGACATTTCGGGGTTGATTATCCCATCAAGCACTTAAGTCAAAAAAGCGCTTAAAAAGTTATGCACATTTGAATTTTGCTTGCCTTACACCAAATGACTTTTCAAGTGATTTCACTGTCTCAGACAAATTTCCAATTTCGGAATAAAATGACGAGTTTTTCTGGAGCTGTGGCACACTCTTGTCATCTCAATCATTTGGTGTAAGATGGTCAGGATCGCTGTCTCGAGTCAGTCTGTTTCTTGCTTTGACGGTCCAATAAAATCATCCATGTTTAATTTTATCACTGGCCTCCTGGGCCACAGTTTGATGATTAATTTTGCTGTCGTATCGCTGAGTCGGAGTCCGTATGTTTTGGATACTTAAGTGAAGAGAGGAGCTGAGCTGACAACTGATCACAAGCTGGTGGTGAGTTGGATCCGATGGCAGGGGAGGATGCCGGATAGACCTGGTAGACCCAAACGCATAGTGGGGGCGTGCTGGGAGTATCTGGCAGAGGCCCCTGTCTGGGAGTATCCTGAAGCAGCTGACAGGAATGTGGCTTTGGCAGTTGCTGAAGCAAAAACTGGGGTGTGGGAAGTGTTTGGTGAGGTCATGGAAAATGACTTTTGGTCAGCCTCGAAAAGATTCTGGCAAACCATTAAGTGACTCAGGAGGGGGAAGCAAGGATTTACCCAGGCTGTTTACAGCTAGGATGAAAAGCTGTTGACCTCAAATGGGGATATAGTCAGGCTGTAGAAGGAGTATTTTGTGGACCTCTTGAATCCCCCTGATACGCCTTCTTGTGAGGAAGTACAGCTGGAAGAGTCAGAGTACGACTTACCCATCACTAGGGCTGAGTTCACTGAAATAGTCAAAAACTCTTCTGTATTAAGGCTCTGGGAGTGGATGAGATTGGTCCTGAGTTTCTGAAAGCTCTTGATGCTGTTAGGCTTTTGGAGGTTGGGAACAGTGCCTTTGGATTGGTAGACCGATCATTAAGATCTCAATCTTTAAGAAAGGGGACCGGAGGATGCGTTCCAACTTCATGGTCTATACCAGCGTACTGGAGAGGAGGGTCTATCTGTTAGTTGAACCTCAGATCCAGGAGGAACAATGCAAATTCCATCCTGGTTGTGGAATGCTGGACCAGCTCTTTACCCTTCAAGGATACTGGGGGTTCGTGGGAGTTTGTCCAACCAGTCTACATGTGCTTTGTGGACAAGGAAAAGGCATATGATCATGTCCCTCAGGGGGTCCTGTGGGGGGTGCTTCAGGAGTATGGGGTACAGGGTTCGTTGTTATGGGCCGTTAGATCCCTGTACAACCAAAGTATGGTTTGGTTCCCATTGCCAGTAAGTCTGACTCATTCCTGGCAAAAATCAGTTTCCTTCGCAGAGTGGCTGAGCCCAGCCTTAGAGATAGGATGAGGAACTCGGACATTCGGGGGGGGGGCTGCTCCTTCACACCAAAAGCAGCTTGTCGAAGTGGTTCAAGCATCTATCTAGGAGGCCTCCTTGATGACTCCCGGGGGAGGTGTTTCAGGCATGTCCAACCAGGAAGACACCCCAGGGCAGAGCCAGGACACCCTGGACAGATTAGGTCTCTCATCTGGCTGGCTTATACAGTTCTGAATTTCTTTCAGCCAAATATGTGGTAGAAATTTGCTGCCGGAAGCATAGTAACACTCTGGATGAGACAGCACTCAATAGCGGAGAACACACACAACGGGCCAGCATTCTCACTACTGCACAACACAGGGATTTGACCCCTAAGCATCCAGGTGCAAGGCACGAATATGACCTCATCGTCTACCGTGCAACCTAATTATGAGTCTAGCTAATAATAATCATTGTATGGTAATCTTGCTTCAGCTTAATTTGGATTTGTACTTCTGCTTTCATTTGATGACCTTTGGACTTTTCTAAGACAGGCCCAACAACACCCAGCCAAGATAATATAGTTAAATGCCAAGCACAGGTCCAGCGTTTTATATAGTCTGAACGTGTGCTGCATACTTCATGTATAAACAGTATCAGATTCCAGAACTGAAATGCAGCCCACAGAGGCCATGGGTATGCTACCTTTCACTTTGCATCATTGGCCTGGTCTGGAAGTTGATAAATGAGTAATTAGATGATACAAAGAAGCCAAAGCCTGCCTCAACACCAAATCCTCAGAACTTTCTCAGCTTAGAGTATAATAAACGCAATCAAGGCTTCCGTGGCCACACATTCAAAACTGTGCTTCTAAACCAGGAAGCTGAAGGCTATTCTTAAGGGGATAACGTTTAATGCAGAGGTGATTTTCCATAGCCAAAAGCCTCTGCAGCCTGAGGGAGGGCTTGTGTGACGTTCTAATGGGACTCGTTTGTTGACTGTCAGGAAAAAGGCAAAATCAGTAGCAGACGGCTGGAGTACTGTAAATACCAAAGGTAATTAGAAAGCCCATCAGGAGGTGAGTGTTGGTCTGACATTCCTGAAGGAAGGACGCAGAAATGGCAGCCAGTGACTTGTAGAGGGTGCAACTGGTAAAACAGCTTGGAGCTACTCTGCTAAGTAATTCGACCTCTCCAAGCTGAGCTTTTATCGCCCTTGTCAGTCTATGGTCTTTGTGTCAGTGTTCATGGCTGGCTGAAGTTTGTGGGCTCTTGTGTTTCTGCTCTTATTGGGTTAATGTCTGTTATTACAACAGGGTTTTTTTTCTTCCTGTTTTCACTGCCTTCTTCATATGACACTTTCTCATTTCTAGGAGTAGGGTTTACCTTTTAATCATTAATGTCAACAGCACGTGACCCCTTTGGCCATTGAATGAGATTCTTTTACAGGTCAGCTCACCATTTCGCTTATTAAGTATGAGGTTGACATGGTTTTCAGTCAAGCAACATTAAAAATGAATATAATGAATTAACCCGTCAATACATGTTTTAAACAAATTCTTTAGGGGCTTGTATGAGTGAACAGGGCAATTTGCATTTTTAATTCTTAATAAGAGATCATGCATGGTGAGTCTGAATCCTGTAACGCACATCCCTATATGTATCATCAAAACCTCTATCCTTATAATTCAAGAATATGGGCATTTTGCTGATTTCTTTATACAGCCAATATATTAAGGATAAGTCACAAGTAAAGTAGAAACAAACATGTTCTGTAATACACCGTTATCATTGTGTGAACATGTGTATGTTTGACTGCATCACCTGATTCCCCATCCATCCAGAGATGCGTTTGAAGAAGAACAGCTCTTTCTGCCCCGTGGCTACAGATCTCTGAGCGAGCCGCTTCCCTTTATCGTGTTTCCTCTTGGAGCGTATGGTTTGCATAAACACTACAGCTCTTGCCATATTTTTCAGCCCTCAGCGTTTTCCGGGGAATGTCGAGTCCCACTGGATTTCCAGAAATATCCCACATTTCCAAAGTCCTGCCTATATACTGCAGAACCTACTGCTGCTGTTTTGTACGGCTAATAAACTCTGTTTGACAACCAAAGGCAAGAGAAATACAATCTTGCTTACAAACACTTTTTCAGATTTAGATGCTTACAAGTTTGGTTTTATTTTAAAGGGATGCTGTGCGTGTATTTTATTTTATCCTGCACACTAGTTAGAAACATGTAAGCAGTTTTAATCAGACGGCCATATAATTTAATTAGAAACATGCAATTTTTATTCCTTGTTAATTGCTTTTTGTGTGTTCCTTGTAATAATCAATACATGACTCCAGTATATCATAATGTCTAAAAGTTAGTCATGAAGCAAATTGGTGCATCATGAAACTAGGAAAGGAAGATAATAAAACCTTCAGAGTCTGTATTCAGGATATAAACACATGGTCAATATTCCCACAATAGAGCAAACAGGTGTTTGACAAGGCCCTGTGATGTTACTTTCTCATTTTGAAAAAATGAAATCTGATGTGTCATATTGTCATGTTCTTCACTGCTGTATATTGAACACTGCTTGTAATAACAAAATAATAAAAAAAAACTTTAAAAAAACGCTCCTAAATTCATAGCAGTCAAAATGACCCAAAACAGATTAACTGATCAGTTTCATGTTGTGGACCAATGATTAAAATCTGCAAGTCATGTGCATAGCAATGGGAATTAATGCAGTGGTGCCAAATAATGTGACTCAAGGGAAGTATGTATATTGAGAAAAAATAGGTCCTAAAATAAAGCCTTGAGGGACACCACAAGGTAGTGTGGAAGACGTGGACACTTCATTTCCAACTTTAACCACAAATCTTTTATTAGACAATTAAGACAATGTATTTAATAAATCAAAGTTGGTTTTCACTTTCTCTTTTATCTGTAATCTATATTAATGTCGTCAACATTTAATTGGTAAATACATTTCAGCTGAACTAGTAAAATATGCAGCTATTTAATGTACATGTAAAAACTAAATAAGCAAATTTATTTTAGCTACAAAAACTGGTCATTTTCTGTTTGTGGTCCCAAGTTGATATAACAGAGACTCATTGGAGATGACATTGTAATTTCAATATCTTACTTTAAAACTGTCCTAATGAGCATGTGCCACTTCATTCACTGTCTCTCCTTGCAGATCCTGAAAGGAGTAGCTTTGCCAGTGGCCTATAGGACAGGAGCAGGGTGAGCGGATGCCTACAGCACTGATGTCAGCTGACCTTCTTTGACTCCAAGGTCAAGGGCCTGGGTGGCCTGTCAGACATGGCTCACATTTTCTTTCTGCAGATATAGGTAAATGCACTACTTAATAAGACAAGTGAGAGGGGTTGACAAGAACATTTCCTCAACACTGGGCCTTTTCGCAAAATTCATCAGCCATTTTAATCGTTTGTGTACCATTAAAACTGTGTGCGGACATCAATAGGGCATTATCTGTTAATTATATGTTGTATATGGCTATGCGAAACAGGTAAAGCACTCTGTAAATATGAATCGTCTCTCATAAACTGATGTTTTTTTTCTCTCAAATACCACAGTACAAGTTGAATTTTCAGTTGCCGGTAATATTTACATATGACATGCAAGTGCCCTAGGGACATGATATTCATTATAAACATTACAAACCTCTTGTTAATAAAGGCAGTAAACGAGAGCCTTGTGCTTTAGAGAGTGTAATAAGCAAACAGGAGAGCAGACTAATTGCATAAATTGTCTGTGGGGTTAGGGATGATGTCATTAGAAAAGCCAGTAGCTGTAGCTCCACTGTAAAAGTCTTTATCTAAACCACCCTTAAGTGGCTCATTCAAAGCCGTAAGACCTGATACCATTTTATGCAAAATTAATAACATTAAATAAATAAATGAAATAAACTTCCTCTCTTTCCTGTTTAACACCTAAGCGTAGGTGATTTGGTATCTGAAGCTTAACGTTTCTTTCCTTCTTTTTTTAATGCAGGCAGTTCATCAGGCTTTTATAGACCCGCTCGTTTGACCGGGTGCCAGATTTTTTCCTGTAGGGTAACCCCAGCTCCTTCCCCAAACACACTTGCACACATGCATACAGCTTGCATGCACTAGATCATAAAGGTAATGGTGACTCCCAGATTTTTTACGAGCCCAGAAAATGGGATGAAACCATTTGGATTTTATTATTCCATTTACTCTTGCCTGGGCCACAAAGTGGTTCTGAGGGCCTGCTTTATGTATTCAGCTGCTTTCCTCTTGTCTGGTGTGTGGAGGCGCTTAAATAAACCATCAGCCAGAGCACAGCTGCAACAACAAGCGATCGATTGGAGGCTGGTTACTGTCTGGATGCTTGGCTCTAAGCATGCTGGCTTCAGCAGGTGGGATGGGAGTTGTAATTTGCTGCCGAGGGCTTTCTGTGCCTACTCCACTTCAGAAAACTGTAACTCCCGCTTCCCCTGATAGCAGGCCGTGTGGGCTAATAGAACTGCTGTGTTTTGAAAAGATTCACTGTTGTCTAAACAATTGACTCCCTACCATCCACAACATCTGGGTGCTCTTATGCTCTGGGGCTAAAGCAAATATCGAGAGACTAGTTACTGTTTTGTTTTTAAACAACAAAGTGTTATAGAAAGGACTTTACATACCAGAAACAGTCACTTTGAAGCAAAATTATGAAATCATTCAATTCTATACTTTGTACGCCATATTCATTATGATCTTGGGAATTCTCAACACACAGTGCCTGTATGATACCCTGTAAAACATGACTTATTAGTCCATGTTAAATATAATTCTATTGCAATTTTTACACTTATTATATAGAGGTTGTTTTTTAGCTTATCCTCTTGTGAAACTTGATCGTACTGTGACTTTGAGATCAAAATGAATGGATGCAGAACAAGCAAAATTCTATTCGGAATAAATTCCTCTCTCCGCCTTGTTCACTTCCTGCATTCTTTCTTTTGTTTACATGAATAGAGACCAACATCCACAATCCACTTTTTTGAGGTGTCATTTGTGCTTCCTTCCTTGTCTTTAACACTAGGCAGGCAATCCTACTTTTCACAGTATTCTAAATATTATATTTTTGGCACATATTTCTAAATATTTATTTTCAAATGTGAATGACGGCAAACATTTGTTGTCATGTAGAAAATCCTCAGCACCTTTTTTCATTTGTCATTTGTACTTTTACATGCTGACATCGTTTCACTGTAGGTAAACAAAACTTACATACATATTTAATAATCTGATATTAATAATGTCATATATTCTGTCATTTGTTGCTGACATGTGAATGACTCTGCTTAATTATAAAAAAAACTACATTGCATCAATTGGTATATTCAGAATCATGTGGCTTGTCCTCACTGTGTCGCTGTGTTTGGCTAACAGGAGATGTATGCTTGTTTTGATCAAACTATTAATCCTCAATAGGGTTGCCACTTTTGACACTCTAATTTGTACTTCATTTGCTGTATAATGGTTAAAATGCATGGCAATTTCTTGTCATAGCAACATAAATACATATAAAAATGTATAGGCATTTGCACTCTTACAACAATCGATTGCCACACATACGGCTTTTAAAGGTGAATGCATACTTACGTACCAGTTATGTACATCCATACACTATGCCATTATTTCAGTGTTTATGCCATTAGTTCTGGTGCTGCTAACTTTGAATATTGACTTTAAATATTAACTTTGAATATTGACTATTTAACTTTAAATATCGGCCGGCAATATCGGTATGTTAACCAATATATTGCGCATCTCTACATGTTATTTTTTCCATCTTCATAAAGACAGTACATGAAGCTAAATAACAACAATAACAATAAAAATGAGAGAAATATATTGTTGAGAGAAAATGGCAGCCCTACACTCAAGTGCGCTGCATGCTTTTTGCAAATACATTTTTGCAAGTAAAATACAAATTCAGAAAGAAACAACTTAAATTCAGTAATAAAGTATTTGTACTTCGTTACTTTACACCTCTGCGTGGATAGGAATGTAAATGTGATGATTCCTGGTTGGCAATGATTCTGAACTGAAATGGTTCACAAACTGTAAAGGAACTGGTTCTTTATCAATGGAGAAGCATTACAGGTTCCAGGAGATGGGAACCATGAGGATGGGATTTTTCTCGGTCAAAAGGGCAGTTGCCCAATCACAGGCTCTTCCCATGAGGAGGGAGAGTATGAAATGCACTGCTCATGGTTGCTGTCATACTTTTCAGGCACGGCAATGGTAATGCCTGGAGCGGCATGCAGAGGAGACTGGAGCAGCGGGATGGCAGCAGTATGTCTGGCGATCTGGGCTAAAGCATCCTAGAGTTGTCCAGGTGAGGTATTCTGTTAAGAGAGACAATGAGTGACCCAAATGCAGTGAGCTAGGGTTTATTTATGAGGAGACCAGCAAACAGAAAGGGTATCGGGTGGTAGAGATCATAGCCGGTGTCACAAATGCAGAAGAGTCAGGCTGGGGGGTCAGTCATATAAAGACACAAGGGACAAAAGGTAAGGACACTGGGCAGATCCGAGGGAGATATGGGTTTGGGCGATCAGGAACTAGGGAGGAGATGACAGCCAGAGCCAGACACAAGACAGAGGATTAACCGCTCAGTATGTCCATCCATCTCTGTACCTGCTTACCCAATTCGGCGGCGGCGGGGGGGGTCCGGAGCCTATCCCCGAGGTTACGGACACGAGGTAGGGACCAACCCAGGATGGGGCACCAACCCATCGCTGGGCACACTCATACACCATTCACTCACACACTCACACCTACGGGCAATTTGGTAACTCCAATTAACCTTGGCATGTTTTTGGACTGTGGGGGGAAACCGGAGAACCCTGAGGAAACGGCACAGCGAGACGGGGAGAACATGCAAACTCCACACACACAGAGCCATGGTGGAATATCAAACCCCGGTCCCAGAGGTGCGAGGCAACACTGTGCCGCCCCCGCTCAGTTGGTCGCATTCCACAAACGATACCTGCACTAAGTGGTCGGTCAGGAAGGTGTAAACAGGCATGGGACAAGTGATTACAATCATTTAGGCTGCTTGTCAGCCCAGGAGTGCACGTGGGGGGGGGCGGCACTGACCACATTATATCAGGTTTTTTTCCGTCAGATTTTGTTAGATATATGCTTATAATGCCATTAGTTAAGTACTGTATAATATTACAAAGATAAAACTACACATAAGAATCTTCCTTTACCATTTTTTGCTCTTTTTTAAGAAAAAAAAATCAGTCAGAATAATTACAATGCATCTTGGTGAGATTCTTACAAATTTTTGTCGCAACACCCTTCAATATTAGGTTGCATATAGCTAGTGGTCACCCAGTTAGTAACAACATGAATCAGCAATATGAATTACTCCTTAAACATATAACTTTTGATTGGCCCTTTTACAAATGCAAGAAGAGCGTGACTGTTTCCTATAACACTCATCTTTGTTGCGTGTGTGTACATCTTTTATCTTTTGTAATAAAAATCAAATTTTATTGAATGACTATCAGTGCTTAAAGATATTACTGATATGACATGCTCTGGTATGATCTGCATTGTGATACTACGGCTGCTGTATTAAAAAGTTACATTTTAAAGGTTGCCTTAAGCGGTGAATTTCAGTCTGTATATTTGGATACAGAGGACTAGGGTCCAGCAGTCCTGTACTTGATAAGCAGTTATGGAATATGGATGAATGTATATTGGAACACCTAGAAAACATAAAAGATACATCAGTAAAGGCCTATTTGCAGTCTTTTTACTCAGGCATTTTACAGCCCCCACAGGCACAAGTCAGGGTAATAGTGGCTGTGAGCTGCTTCAGTACAGGCCCCCCCACACACATTCAGGAGATGTTGTGAATGTTTTGCGCATGACTAACTTTTATCTCCATTCCACTCCCTTGTGTGTTGTTCTTGCAAATTGGGGGTGGTGGGTAAGTAAACTACACCTTTGCAATCAAAGCGGCACACGTGCCGGTGCTTCTTGCTGTTCTTTAAAAATCTCCCTGTCTGAAAGCTCAGTCCATTGAAAACCCGCATCTGTTCCTTTGTGTATTTAGAATTTCAATAATTCAGAATGCTTCTATTTAAAACAGCAGTATGGCAAATTTTCTGTTTGCTGTCTCCCAGGCTGACCCACACACACCAATGTGCTCTTTCTCTATATGCAGGGCTGAGCTTCTGTGCTACACGCAGGCAGGTGTCAGCCTCAAAATCCAGTTGCCAGACAAATTAAGCCAATTACAGTGTGAGGGCAAGTGGTTAACCTTTATCATTTACATTTCCCAGCATTCTGTGCAGCCATGCTTGCATCCCACAGGGCAGAGTCGAAGTGCAGACCTTCATCACAGGCCCAAACCTGTTAGCTGAAGTTATTAAGGAATCCCATCATTGGATCAGGCTTTGTTCACACACCAGCCCTGGGATCAAATAGCCTCTGCCCATTCCTACAGAGGGGGTAGGTGGGCATCAGGGCAGGGCAGATGTCCAAGGCAAATCAAAGCGGAAAAAGAAAGGGAAAGTTTAAGCCAACATTTGCCAATCTGACGCAATGGAGCCCATTACCTGAAAGGATGAGCTTGCTCAGTGAAGCATGAACACCTCTTCAGTTGGCTACCCAGTCTCAACACGTAATTCCTACTTACTCACTGCACTTGCTCCAGCATAGGAATTCTTTAAATTTTACACATCCCATCATTTTCTCCTATGAGATACACATGCAGCGGTATCTGGCTCCCCTGCCGTTTATTTAGGTTTCTGGCTTATGGGGCTTTGCTAAAGGGCCCGACAGTGATATGATCGCTTAGCTGGCCAAGATATTCAAATTTCAGACTTTCCAACCTCCCACAGATGGCCACAGAGACCTAATCCACAGAGTCACACAGCGCGTACAGAGCCAGACACTTATCCCACAGAGTCACACAGTGCGTACAGAGCCCAACACCTATCCCACAGAGTCACACAGCGCATACAGAACCCGATACTTATCCCACAGCACGTACAAAGCCCGACATCTAACCCACAGATTCACACAGTGCGCAGGGCCCGACACCTAACCCACAGCCTCACACAGCGCGTACAGAGCCCGACACCAAACCCACAGTGTCACACAGCACGTACAGAGCCCGACACCTAACCCACAGCCTCACACAGCACGTACAGAGCCCGACACCTAACCCACAGCCTCACACAGCGCGTACAGAGCCCAACACCTATCCCAGAGTGACACAGCGCGCACAGAGCCCGACACCTAACCCACAGTCACATAGCACACAAAGAGCCCAACAGCTATCCCACAGCCTCACACAGCATGTACAGAGCCCGACAGCTATCCCACAGCCTCACACAGCACGCACAGAGCCCGACATCTATCCCACAGAATCACACAGCGCGCACAGAGCCTGACACCTATCCCACAGAGTCATACAGCGCGCAGAGCCCGACACCTAACCCAGGGCCTCACACAGCACATACAGATCCCGACAGCTATCCCACACCCTCATACAGCATGCACAGAGCCCGACATCTATCCCAGAGTCGCACAGCATGCACAGAGCCCGACACCTATCCCACAGCCTCACACAGCACGTACAGAGCCCAACACCTATCCCACGGAGTCATAAAGCGCACACAGAGCCCGACACCTAACCCACAGCCTCACACAGCACGTACAGAGCCCGACACCTATACCACAGAGTCACACAGCACGCAGAGCCCGATATCTATCCCACAGAATCACACAGTGCGTACAGAGCCCGACACCCAACCCACAGCCTCACACAGCACGTACAGAGCCCGACCCCTATCCCACAGAGTCACACAACGCGTAGAGCCCGACACCAAACCCACAGCACGCACGGAGCCCGAAACCTATCCCACAGAGTCATAAAGCGCGCACAGAGCCCGACACCTAACCCACAGCCTCACACAGCGTGTACAGAGCCTGACACCTATCCCACAGCCTCACACAGCACGTACAGAGCCTGACACCTATCCCACAGCCTCACACAGCTCATAGAGTCTGACACCTAACCCACAGCCTCACACAGCTCATAGAGTCCGACATCAAACCCACAGCCTCACAGCGCGCACAGAGCCGGACACCTATCCCACAGTTACACAGTGCGCACAGAGCCCGACACCTATCCCACAGTCACACAGTCCATACAGAGCCTGACACCTATCCCACAGTCACACAGTCCATACAGAGCCCGACACCTAACCCACAGAGTCACACAAAACGTACAGAGCCCGACACCTATCCCACAGAGTCATAAAGCGCACACAGAGCCCGACACCTAACCCACAGCCTCACACAGCGCGTACAGAGCCCGATACCTATCCAACAGAGTCACCCAGCACATACAGAGCCCGACACCTATCCCACACAGCCTCACAGAGCATGTACAGAGTCTGACACCTAACCCACAGCCTCACACAGCGCGTACAGAGCCCGATACCTATCCAACAGAGTCACCCAGCGCATACAGAGCCCGACACCTATCCCACACAGCCTCACAGAGCATGTACAGAGTCTGACACCCGACCCACAGCCTCACACAGCACGTACAGAGCCTGACACCTATCCCACAGAATCACACAGTGCGTACAGAGCCCGACACCTAACCCACAGAATCACACAGTGCGTACAGAGCCCGACACCTATCCCACAGTCATAAAGCGTGCTCAGAGCCCAACACCTAACCCACAGCATCACACAGCGCGTACAGAACCCGATACCTATCCAACAGAGTCACCCAGCGCATACAGAGCCCGACACCTATCCAACAGAGTTACACAGCATGTACAGAGCCCATCACCCAACCTACAGAGTCACACAGCATGTGCAGAGCCCGACAACTATCCCACAGAGTCACACAGTGCGTACAGAGCCCGACACCTAACCCACAGAATCACACAGTGCGTACAGAGCCCGACACCTATCCCACA
>JAODKC010000021.1:12881433-12900280 GCA_026777985.1 Mormyrops attenuatus
TCTTAATTTGCATATGTTATAATGTTAAACTGTGTTTTTTGCTCTGAGCAAAAGTGCACTTACTACCCAGATAAATAACTTTAAATATTTCTTTTGACTGCCTAAGACCGTATATCGTATCATATACCTGATGAAATTATCTACTATCCTGTCATATCTGCAGGGCTCCTTCTCAAGCGATTTGACCATTGTGAAGACACAGACAGCTCAGTTGGCGAGCTAACTACAAAACTAGCTTGTTAAAAATCATTGGACTTTCACTGAAAGTTAAACAATCAAGCTCGAAAACTCAAGGATAATTGACAGATTCCAATGGTGAAAGATGACACACTAAACAATAACCTGGATTGGCTCAGTTAAGCCCTACATACCTGAGCAAGATAATCGGAATGAAGATGGATGGTTTACATTGGCTAGTATCAAAAATAATTATTTGCAGGAATATCTGTTCTTTCTTTTTTAATGAAACACTGCCATGTACCTAATTGAATTATAAGTTGTACAAACATAATGATTGAGATTAAGTTTAGATTTGCTCCATGACCCTGACCAAATAACAGCTATAAGATTGTTTTGTCTTTTTTAAAGTGATGCACCAAGAAATATTTAAGCATGTTAAGCAATATCAAAGAAAGATGAGACATATTCATTTCATATCAAATAGAGGTGATAAATGGTAATACAATGATATATTGACCTGACTGACCTTCAGATATCGGTTCACTGCAGACTCTTACAGATTTAGTTATGCTAACATCAGTGAAGAGTCATGTTTTGTAAATTAAACCTGCATAATAGATCAAGCCTTGTTCAACAACAGACCGTAAGGTTCTTCAAGCAACAGTTAACAGGTTTCAATATGCATCAGAGAAGACCTCAGTACCCTTTCTTCAGTCAGAGCAAATTTACCAAGAAAATACTTTTATCTTCTGTCCTCACCTTTTTCCTATATTTTCACCCCCTCCGCCGGCCTTTCCTTACTCAAAGAAAGATAGAGAGTTATTCAATATACACTGCACTCATTTAAGTTTGATCTGCCATTCACCAGTGTTGAACCATTCAAATGTGCATGGTGGTGGTGATCTCACCAGTGTTGAACCATTGTGCATGGTGGTGGTGATCTCACCAGTGTTGAACCATTGTGCATGGTGGTGATCCATGGAGCTGATAGAAGTAAATTAATGTCAGCTTTGGCAAAGGTGCCCACATTTGAGAGAGAATATACTGTAGTTAATGGAGAGGTTTCAGGGCGTTAAAACTCTTCTTTGGTGGATATTTGGTGAATGAGATTTTGATGTCAGTATTTCAGTGCATAAACGTGGCATGTCATTTTCAAAGAAAAATATGACAATTCATTTTCAATGCAACTGAACAAAAAGTTGAACATAGATATTTTACTGTTTTGCTTTTATGTACTGAAAAATTCTATCTGAACGCTATGTTGTGTGTGTGTGTGTGTGTGTGTGGGGGGGGTTATATCACATGTAATTCAACCTGTTATTCTGATGTTGTGGGACTCAATTTCATAAAAACCTGTAACTACAAGCGAAAACCTTAAAATGCCTAAAGTCTTGTATTTTATTTGGTTACTTTTGGTTAAGGTTGGGGCTGGGTAGGGTTAGGGTTATGGTTAAGGTTAGGGCTGGGTAGGGGTTAGGGTTATGGTTAAGGTTAGGGTTGGGTAGGGGTTAAGGTCGTCATGTTGTGATTTGAGTTTTCCCCATAGTGTGTGTGTGTGTGTGTGTGTAATGTGTGTGTGTGTGTGTGTGTGTAATGTGTAAAACTCTTAGGCTGCTTATGCTGGAGCTGTCTGTCAAAGTGTACTCAAATATTTGTTTTACATGACCAGTAGCATACATTGTTTGGCTAATCAATAATTTTATTAACCAGTGAAGTTGTGTAAGCTACATGGAATGGAATGGCTCAGGGCATCTTTATCCCTGAGGACAGATTTGGGTAGGCTGTGTTCTACTAGCTCTACAGAATGATACCAGTAATTGTATGCATACATAGTATCTGTAAATTACTGTGTATTATTCTATTGTTAAAATATGCCTTTGTTAGCGATTATACACTTAAAGCTGAAATGAAATGCTTTAAACATAATTTTGATTGATACAGTACTGCATTTATAAGTACAGTACATATACATACTTACTTGTTACATATTATATCATTAAAAATACCCCACAAGAAAGGCAATTGGTTAATAAATAAAATAAATACATGTATAAAAGCCTATGATATCTTAACCTTGGGGCCTAAGGGTGTAAATTCATCCACTGGAATGCAGAAAGCCTTGTAAATGTGTGGCTAATGAAAACCCTTAGGCATCCAACTGCTACAATCATCTGGATAATATCAACCAAAAATTCCAGTGATTAGGCTGCTCCTCTCAGAACTGTAATACCTAGTTTAGGGCGAAACAAGAAAGTGTGTGTTTCACTCAACACACCTGCATCTGAATAAAGTAATAATAATAATAATAATAATAATAACAATAATAATTTCCTTAAAGGCAAAACTGAATATTGGAGTTGGGTAATTACACCAAATTGACTGTAATAATCCGTCAAACACTCTTTTTCTGTACATTCCTTCCATTAAAAAAGTTAATTTTGTAAAATATATTTTGTACTCTTTTTCAATATTATATTTTTATATAATTGCAAATTATTCATGCAAGAAATATAAAGGCAAACATTTTACTGCACATCCACAGCAATTTTATTACTTGGAAGCAGTGTTATGCAGATAAGTTGTAACTTTCTTTGTAATTAAGGCCAAACGGCTTTGCTAAGGGTTTGACTCAGGTCTTGATTATAAGCAAGAGTTTGGTAGGAAGGGTGAGAGTTCAGACAGGCTAATGCTCTTCAGTGACTGAACTGTGTTGCAGTAGCTACAAGCTAATGTGAGCGGTGTTGCAATAAGGCAGGAATCCTGGGTGACATGACAGATTACAGGTTATTTGGAAAACGTGAAAAATAGGTCCAGAAAAAAAAAAAGCCAGAAAAACTTGTCCTTCCAGAAATGGCTACGACGTTCCCTCAAGTTACCCAACCTCTAAGCCACAGGGTCCTTGGAGGTGACCTTTGACCCAATGCCATTCGCTCAAATGGGTCTGCTGATTTGACCTCTGGAATCTGCAAGACATTAAAAAAGAAAAAGAAAGGAAGGATAACACAGACTACTCAGTTATTATTTTTCTGCGTTTAAAAATATGCAGTAAGATTGTAGTATTAGGCATTTAAACACATTTCTTGCCTGCCTGCTATCATAATGGTGCAACAAGCAACATTGCCTGTTTTCTGGCTCCACAGAAACATGGAAGAGTAGCATTGCGATGCCTGATGTGTCCTCATCACCATACAGCATATTAAATGACCACATGATGGTCCAAGCTGCAAACATGGCAATGTTCTCAGAGGTTAATGGGAACTTCAACAACTATTCTATCTCCAAATTGTGAAAAAGTTTGTGACCCCAATAGGAAAATATCACCGCCGTACATCACATTTGTCTGCGGATGTGTGCAAGCTTAAATGACCTTTAAAACCTATGAAAATCTTTTATAATTAATTATGTTGTGCAGGGGTGGAATTTAGATGCCTGTCTGCTATGAAAATAAAGTTTGGACTGTAGTTATGTTTTCAGTCCTCATGTTTCTGTGTCCTTTCATTCTTAAATTTTCAGATTGATGTTTATTGTTTTCTATCCGTTGTTCCTTCCCCCGTTTCAGCATCAGAAAGTGACTTTTGGGTTTTGGGCGCAGTGGCTGCTCCAGGAACTGATGTATGGAACAGTTGCTGGTCCCAATGAATGCTTTTGTTTTCTGGGCTGCCATTCATTTTGAAGCCTTTGGTGGGAGAGAGATAAAGGGGGGCCCTGACCTCGGTCTGGGGGCCCTGACCTCCTTAGACCTGAGGGTCACATTTTCAGCAGTGGTGCAGGGGCCTTTCCTGGACTGCAGGCCCCTTCCATGAAAACAGCCAAAAAGTCGCACTGAATGCTGGGAGATGGTGGGAAAATTACATCATCTATACTGAAGACCCATTTATACTCAATACCCAGGAGTCTATTTCAAAGGGGCAAATTCAAATTAGCTGACAGGAGGGGTCAAGGGTTATTATTTGGCCTCTTTGCTATGCTACAGTAACATGTTATGAAATTTGAACGTTAAGTAAACTTCAAAAATCTCAAATTTCATTGTGTCATAAACAATGTTTCAGTAAGTATTTGGAAAGTTTTTAAGTAATTAAAAATTTAATCAAAAGCAGGTTTTACTTTCTAGCATATGAGATTGTATGATTTGAAATATTATATATATATATTTTTGTTAATATACCACTTACTGGTTATGCTGCAATATCAAGCTGGGGTTCCAGTGCCTGGTCTGAAACAAGCTTTGTTCAGAGAAGAGCGTGACAAAATACTGCCATGAGCATCAGGTCTTGGGGCTGGACATTAATACAACTGTCCTGTGTGGAGCCATCAGTGTGCAGTGGTTCCAAGAAGCATCACACGTTTGACCCAGAGACAGGAGTTCGGTGATGGCTGACTGCTTGGTGCAGCTTTTGAAGAGACCCTGGGAGATGAGGCCTAGTTAGTGTCCCTGTCCCACATCGATGGATGTCTTCAGCAGTTCAGACTCTGAGGTCTCATTGATTTGTATGTGTGTGTGTGTGTATATATACGTATATGTATGTGTGTATATGTATGTGTGTGTGTGTGTGTGTGTCGGTATAAACAAACATTTGCCTTTTTGTGTTGCCCCTTCAATCGCCTGTTCGTAGGCAAACTCTGACAAAACATGCCAGCCTGCTTGTCACACCTAAGGTACATTTTCATACAATTGAAATTTGAGCATTTATAGCCGGATCTTCATCTTTAACTAGTATCTAGTTATTCTAGTAATACATAGATGGATCCTCTGTGTGGTGCATGAACTCAATATGATTCCTTGGCGGTTACTGATAGGATACAAGCCTGCCCTTTCAGGTGACTGTCAACACCCTCCTACATTTTTCTGTTTTGCTGCCCTCCTTAATAAACATGGAGGCCAATTTTCCGGTACGTTAACCTGGAAGATGGTTAATACAGCAGAGTTTGACGCTGAAAGGGTGGCGAGATGGATGAGGCTGCCGGCTCACACTGGGATGCTTTCCCACTGGACCGCGCCTCGTCTTGGACAAAGGCTTCATTGAGGGGATACTTCACACCAGCCTCGTAAACCAGTGCTGATGACAAAAGCTCTGACACTTGAAAGTGTCAGCTACTGCCCCTTTTGCATCTCACTACGAGGCTGACGAACACAGCCTGTGCTCTAGTTAAGGTGGTACCACGCATATCTATCTACAGCAGAGGCCTTTTGGCCTGCAGGACAAACACGGCCTGCAAGATGGTTTTAAATGGCCATTTACATGGTTTTTTATGCATTATAAAATCTGGCCCGAAGGTTGATCTTACATTTCCCACTTAGTAATTTTTCATTTAAGTGCGTGGGCTTGGTTTTCTTGTAGATTAGCGGAATATACACGTTACCCCAGATAGCTCTTGGGAGGAAACTCGGGTAGTTTGAGTCTGAGAGCCCTGATCTACAGAGACACGTCTGTGATGCCTTGGTGCAAGTTAAAGGCAATGTTTCCCCGTGGAGTTACATGTCAAGCATTAAATGTACGGACACAAGTCTTATTTTGCTTCCTCCAGCAGCCCTCATTCCCTTTAATTGAGGGCTGGAATTTGCACCTTACCCTACGGGGCAACTAACAGCCTGCAGAAAGAAGGCGCTGCTTACAAATCACTGCATGAAATGGAATATCTCTGCTCCTTTCAAAGATTGTTTTTGTGCATTTGTTTGATACCTTTCTCCCTTGCACCCTCAAGGATGTCCTTTTTAAATTCAAGGCCAATATGCAACACAAGACGACTGTCAGCCAGTGTGTCTGTCTATAATCCTTTGAGCATTTGGGAAGTCAAAGTTCAGCTGTCCCCCTGAAACAGCAGAATGGGAGGAGAGCTAGTCCCCTCTGGCTTACACTACTGGGTATTCAGTGCAATAACATTTATAGTCGATATATTACATGCTGTTTTGTGATCATCAGAATTTTAAGTAGTAATCTAATCTTAATTAATCTCACCAAACCCGGGCATCACTAGGTCTGTTTTCTAAATGTACATGAACTAGTTTAAATAGTGTGTTATCTCTTTCACTTTCATAAAAATCAGACCCCTCTAGTAAAGGCTTACCGCCCCACCCTTTCAGAAACCTCTAGTGACGCTCTTGATGTCACACTAATTCAAATGACTGTAGACATAAACTAAATGTTTAAAAAGGTAGCTAGAGAGGTCGTTCTAGCGTCATATGGCAAGCAGGTCAGTATCCCTCTTTTTTTCTAGAGAGTAATTCTTTAAAGTGCAAGAGGAAAAAGATTTTTTGGCTGTATTAGGACATTAAAGAGAAAGGTGCAGTGGTTAAATAAGAAGTGATCACCACAAGAACAGCAGACACTGACAGTCTTGGTTTTAGCCATTATGCAAAAATCAGGAAAAAATGAAAAGAATACTCTATGGAAAGAAAGTGAATATGGCCACCTTATGTGAGAGACAGATGAATGCTGCATTTGGATGAGAAGTCTTTACATTTATATCAATTTACCAGGTAGGTGTTTGTAACCAGACTTCTGATTTTGACATTTTCTTAGCAAAGACTTGAGTTGGTCTCAATGAGGGCTGAGTGGCGACAGTATAGGCCCCCGGTAGTGAGGGCAGAGCTGTCAAAAAGTTCACCTCCAGAACAATTTGAAGGCATTGCATCTCTGGTCAAGATCAAGGTCTTCGGTACAGCATCACCCCAAGAGTTCAGAAATGTTCTGTTGTCTAATGCATTTTTATTGTTTGTCGCCTTGTATTTTGTTGACACTGGGAAGTTTGTTAGATTAAATGAGTTTACAATTATTTATTCCATAAATTTAGTGTTTTGTAATTGTAAAGTTTTCCTCTTTGTCCGTTTCTGAATCTCTTTATCTAAAATGAACACTTCAGATAGTCTCAGTAATTTTGTAATGCATTCCGAATGCATATGACTAACTGGAGCAGAGTCAGACGGCAAACCACAAGATTTTAACGGTCGATATTATATCAAGCACTGTTGATATTCTTTTATTTTAAGATTTCTGACAATTTCTTTAACTTAAGGTTAAAATAAAAAAACTTTCAGAAGAATTTGACAAATGACAAATATTTTTCCTGCCTACGTTTACTGTAAATGTAGCTGGCACAATCGCCGGTCAGAGTAGTTATCTTTTTTGAGATGGCCCTTTGCCCCCGATGGTAGACAGGTAGTACTTTAACAAATACAACATTGGTTGTAAGATCTCAGAGTTCAGAGATTTGCACCTTGATCAGACAGTTCACCTGTGGCCCTTCAGCTACATTTAACTACAGGAACAGTGTAATACTGAGAGGACTGAACGGGAGATGATTTCCTGAGGGATATCTGAATGTGTGTCCTGGTTCAAAGCTCTGCTGATACATCATCACTGGTTCTGCAAGTGCTGAAGTTTGGAATATTTTGAAGAATAAAGGGGGCTCCGCATCTGCACTTTCAAAAGCCGTACCGTATTTTTTCTGCCTCGCTTATTGAAACTTGTAACTTGATTTCAGATGATTTAATATCAATTTCAGTTTCTTACTTTTAAGATACTCTTGTGCTGTAATATACCCCATCAACTTACAGTGTTATTCTCATGACTCTGATTAACTATAATGTCAGCGAGTGTATAAGAAATCTGAACAACCTGTGCATCTAGAAAAGAAATCTTTGCAAGCATTGAGTAACCTCCAGTGAAACGGTCGACTGAGGAAGGATCTGAGCGACAATGACGGTTAAGAGCAACAGATAATTGGAGGTGCAAGACTGCGGGACATCAACAACCAAAGAAATGATCTTTCAGTGTAAAGAGATGTAACTGTTTGGCAGATCAGGTAGGTGGCACTGAAAATACATAATGCATGTAAAGAATATATAGAAGAATAAAAATTGGTGTAATCAGACCGGGGCTTATTTTTTTGTAAGATTTATGGACTATATATCTAGATGGTAACACGATTTCTGATGATTAAGAAGGGCTGACAGTTGTCCAGCAGACAGTTCGTTTGATGGAGCGGAGGTACGAGTCAAAAAATGCTGGGGTGAAGGTGAAAAAGAACTGAAGGTTGAATGGTAAGCAGGAGGGTTAGGAGGTTCAGTCATGTGGCAGGTGTATAGATGGGGGTGCTGGAAGGTCCTGCTGGTGATCATGACTTTGTCATAGAAGAAAGGGGAATTGTGAACGGAGATACAATGAAAAGGAGAAAGTGTGAGATTTTAGAAAGACATACAGTATATATCTAAGCCTGAAGCATGCAGAACCATATCGCACTTTGGTTTACATTATAAATCTTGCCTTATAAACAGTTATTAAATGATCTAAAAACGTTACAAACGTGATGCAGAACTTCTATATAGAGACACTACATAAGGAATTTCCATAAAATAAGTAAATTTTAACAAGAATAGTAAGCTATATAACAGAACTTCACCATGTTTGACCTCTTTTTGGTGCCGAACAAGCATATCATTATGACCTTAACTGGCTGAAAGCCGTTAAACTCAAGACAAAGAGTGTTATGGAAAAGCAGGAAACATTAGCAGCTTCAATCACATAAGCTGAGCTGAGGGCTGCTGGAGTGGAATAAGTAAGTTCCCTTTCAAGTGGCTTGAAGCGTTTACATTCCAGACCGCAAGCGAACTGGGTAAGTCCATTGCCACTAATGCCGTTTAATATTACTTAAATATAGTGTTTGTTATTGACTGTTTAAATAGCTTTTAAAGACAATATTAAATAATAATAATAATATTATTATTATTTTTAATTATAAAAAATTTCACCCAATAAATGTAATTTATTGTTTAAAGAGTGTGCATGCTTTATTGTTACATACTGTCTGTTTTAAAATCTGTGTATTTTTGTAGAAAGTAAGGTAAGGTTTTTGCCTTTCACACACTGAAAAGGTTTCATCAAACATCAAACAGTGAGCATTAGTACACAATGGTGTGTTAATCTCTTCTATACAGGCTTTTCATTGCAATGTGAAGAAGACTTAATGGCTCCCAAGACTCCCAGCTTTGACCATTCGCTCATAAAAATCAGCTTTTCTGCAAAGTCAAAGGGGCCAATGTTTTGGATATCTCCTGGAGAGGCAGACGCCTCTCTTAAAATATGGGACTCTGACTGGCTCAGATATACAACTTTATATTGCAGAAAACAGCAAACATCTTAATTGTTAACTTTGAAAATGCAGTAGTCAGTTTTTATGGACAATGTTACAATGTTACAAAGACAGTGACAAACTGCCAAGATTTTCAAGGAGAAAAATTAAACATTTAAATTAGTCAATAATGTCATTTTCAAAACTATCAACAAACAGAAAAATATTTTGTAGCTGGCAAAAAAAATCTTTTCCTGTTTTAAATTATTTCTAAGATTTTTAGAGGAAGTTTACAGTCTGCAATTGGACAAATCAGGAGACTTATGTAGGGCTGTTTATATCTGAGGTTGCCCTAATGTGCAAACAGAGTGCATTAAGAGAACACAAAAGAGAAAAAGAAAAAAATCAGAAAATACAAAAAAATGAAAAGGAAAAACAAAAGACAACACAAAACATTGAAAACCAACACAAAAAATTCACAATTTCTCAGTGTTTGTATTTTCTTGTTTTTCATTCTTGCATAGACATATACACACACACACACACACACACACACATTGCTGTACCTATATACCTATACCCATGTACCTATATTTCCCATTTATTTGTATGGGAAAATCCCTAATTCCAATCATGACGAACTTAACCCCATACCCAGCCCTAACCTTAACCATAAGTAACCATAAGGTTTTGAAGAAGATATCAGGTCTGTCTGTAGTGCATTAGCATTCACTTTGTGTTAGAATTCTATTTACTAATGTCAGAACTTGATGTGCTCTTAGGCTCTCTTGATTATGTCTTAATAAACTAAACGATAGCCACTCGTCTGCCTGGTCCCAGATCAGTTTGTGAGGTTTAATGCACTGTCTGCTTCTCCTTTCAGTCTTCTGTTGTACTGTATAACAACTGATAAGTCAGAATTTTAATAAATATTTGTCTGGGACAAGGAAAGTGACATCAAAGGCAAAAGAAATTGGAAGATGACTGCAGGGGTCTGAGGGCTGCAATTAATGTGAACGGAGGGAAACCGGTATCTCTTACTACAGCCAAGCAAAGCCTGAGAGCAGCCATGGACTGCATGGTCGAGCTGCTGCCAGAGAACCTTTACTGGTGTTAGCAAGAAAGAGAGACTATTATATGCTAAACAACACAAACACTGGAGTATTCAGGACTTGGAGCAAATCTCGTGGACAGATGAAAGTTCATCCGTGGGATGAGTTGGACCAACAAGTTTAAAATGACATCTAGTAAATGAGACAGAATGGTTTGCATGCTTGAAAGGCGCTGGGAGGGTTTGGACAGAAAGGCTGGCTCTTTTGATGAAACTCATACTTGGGCACTCACATTCACCCTGACGGGTCGACTGACCCACGGAAGTATTCCAGGCCCAGGAGGCAATTTACATGACACTAATTAAGGATTTTTTTTTCTATTAACGATTTTATTCATGTCTTGCTGCCACTGTTCATAATTATAATAAGCTGATTTTATGATACACATTATAAAACACTAGATAGCCGAACTAATGATGTTTGTGGTGAAGAGGTTGACATTGTGACTATTCATAGTCTATATCAGTTTAACCTGAGTTGACCACAGACCACAATCTCACAAACCTAACCATAAGCTTTCACCCTTGCAACTCACAGTTGACATTTTACTACCAAAGCATTATAAATTCCAGTCTCATAGTGTAGGATAGCCACCTAGATAGATTTAGAGATTTGATCTGTTTCATTCTCATTAAAGTGTCTCACACAACAAACAAACACACTGGTAAACTAAGGGAACATGGAACAGAATAGAATAGAATAGCCACTTTTATTGTCATTCAGAAATACACCGGTTAGTGCACATCAGAATGAAATTTTGTTGCATTTTTGCTCACCATAAGCAGAATGTGTGTATATGTATATACAATATTAACAGCAGTATATAGGCCTGGAACACTTCCATTTTGAAAAACTTAACAGGTCCTGAAGTATCGAACATGAAAGACACATTAGGAGTACAGCCTACCGCCGACTGCCCCTTTATACGTAAACAAGACAAACCCTGATGCAACTTACTGAATGTATCTCACCACCATCATAATGCCGTTTAATGCTGATTGCAGTAATCAGGCTTTGTTAGCCCAGCACTAGGTAACTCTGGGTATTCACAGTAAACTCCATAATTACTGTCAACCATCATGAGGATGAGTTAAACATTAATGTATAAGATGAACCACAAATACAATGGGTGACATTTAGAAATTAAACAAAAAGCTTTTGTTTTATTTCAACTCAGCTTAGATCATTATTTAGATTTTTATTTAATAATACTGAAAACTTTCATAGATGTTGACAACTCCATGCTTAAAATGTAACGAAGCTGGCAAGGATTACAGCACTGAGTCTCTTTCTGTGACATTTAACTAGGTTGGAAAACACTTGCAGCAGGATTTTGGACAACTCCTCATTACAGTATAACTCCAATCCCTTAAAATTCTTGGGTCTGCGCAGCTGGATCGCCCTATTCAACTCACACCATAGTTTCTTAATGTGGTTCATATCTGGAGACTTAGAAGACCTTGATTCTGTGTTCTTGCAACCATTTTGATTGAGATGTGCTGTAATCGTTATCTTGTCGAAAGGTCATCCAAGCTTCCACCTTTTGGCAGCTAGGTTTTTGGTTGAAATGTCCTGGTATTTTGTGGAATTCATGATGCCTTTGATCACTGACCTTCCCCTGGGCCACTTTCTGCAAAACAGCCCCAAAGCATCAATGATCCACCAGCATATGTGACAGTGAGAACCAGGTTCTAGTCTTTGAGTGCGCTCTCCTATGTTAGTGTTGTGCATGACCAAAAAGTTCAATCAACGTCTCTTCTGACCAAAACACATGATTCCAATTGTAATTCCAATGATACCTGACAAACTTCAGGCAAACTGCAGCTTGCCTTAGATGAAATGCCAGTCCAGTGTAAAGCACATATTTACGAACTACTTTGCAGTCAAACTGTTAACTTCACAATATCATGATTTATGGTTCTGTTGTGAACTTTATGATCAGATTCACTACCAACTAACTGTGTTCATTATGAACTGGATGCCTTAAAGCAAACCCTAAATAATTTGTAAAAAGCGAACAGAAAACATAAAATGACTTTAATTATCAATATGAATTCAATTTTACAGTCTCGTAAATCATCCTACATAATGTAAATCTATCAGTTTTGCTCAGTTTGTCTCGTTTTCAGTGTTGCTGTCTTTCGCCAGCATATTTGTACCATCCATTTTTCTTGTCTTGTCTCTTTCTGGTTTGTCCACGTTATTGAATTTGAGAAGCAGACTTTCAGAACCTGCCTTTCTGGAAAGTACTGCTCAGCAACCTCTGAAAATACAAGAACAGTCTCTTAACATTTCTATACACGATTCACAAAAAAGAAACATCAAAAAAATGTTTATGCCCGATTCCTAAAATTGGCATGACAGGAACAGTCTGGTACCATTTGCTGTTGCTAGGATTTTTGTGAAAAACTGTCAGAATTGAACTTCTCTGTCCAACTATATCATGTTCATAGTTGAACTGTAAACTTAACTGTCAGAACTATTAAACACCAGAAAAAGTGACCAAAAACTTCAAAGTAAAACATTAGTTCACAGTTCTATGAAATGTTCATGGTCGAACTGTAAAATTTATAGTAGACCTATGAGTAATTAAGGTTTGTCTGTAAACTTAACAGTTTCACAGTGTGTTTTTATATTTTTATCTGGGACCAGTTGACCAGTCTGCATGTCTTTGGACTGCAGGAATCCTGTACAACATGTGGACAACATGAAAACTCCACACAACACAGCAGAGAGTGAATTTTAACATAAAACTCTGAGGGTGCAAGGCAACAGACTCACTAACTCACTCCCCCCGGAATGCGTTTGTGATGAATTTGTGATGAATTTCTATGTAAGCATGCAAAATCTGTATAATTCACAAGAAATTGGGATGCGAGATCCTTTACTTCGGCTGAAGGGATGGCAAAGAGATGCTTAAATCAAATGTCTGTTACAGTCAACATGATTCTTTAAACTTCGTATTCTGTACAGGGTCACAGCCATCCCAGAAAGCAAGGGCTATGAGTCAGGGAGCCCGGGATGGCCTGCTAGTCCATCACAGTTCACAAGCCGTTTTTGGAGAAACCAGTCATTCCGATTCACCCAAAAATACACACAGCTCACACTCAGCACAGCAGAGCAATTCAACCCCGCTAACTCGGAGGTGGGGGTCACATCCCAGTCGCTGAGCCCCCATGGGCAACATAACTCATAACCTAACTAAAGAAAAAATACTTTTTTTTTCTGCGATGGGAAATAAAACAACAAATTGCATATTGATAAGAGGAGAAAGGGATGGGCAGTGAAAGTCACCTAGCAAACACATAGTGGTCTTAATTTTCAAATTCTCCAAAAATGTCAGATCTTCAGGCTGTCCTCAGTGGATCTATTGGTGCGGTAGGCAAACTGCAGTGGATCGAAGGAGTTAGGGATGGAAGAACAGATGAAGTTCTTAACAAGTCTCTCGAACACCTTCATGACAAGGGATGTTAAGGCCACAGGGTGATAGTCATCGAGGCTTGAGGGCTTCTTACTCTTTGGAATCAGGACGATGGAGGATTTTTTAAAACACGCCAGCACAACACACTGAGCCAGAGACTTGTTGAAAATATGGGTGAAGACGTTGGCTAGCTGGTCAGCGCAGCTCCGCAGAGATATCCAGAGATACCGTCTGGCCCCACAGCTCTCCTGGTCAAGGTTAGAAACCGAAGGTAAGAAAAAGCCTGATCTTAATCTAGCTAGCTAACGAAGTAAGAATTGGATGTGCATAACATGCGATGTCGGTATTAATATTGCACGTCATCCAGCCCCATAGTATACTACAGCCATTTCTCGAATATAGTACAAAATACCCCGCCTCACGTTGTGATGTCATTCGGCACTGGTACCAGTTCTTACGCCAGTGTAAAACCAACACCTTGAAGTACTATACTTTTGGTACCTTCTGGAAGGTCCAAAAGTACGGTACCTGGTGCGGTGGAAAGCGCCGTTTAGTTGAGTGTTGAATTTTTTGTACATGCTGTACGTCCTCAGCTGTGCTCCATACCGATTCTGTGTACCAGCTTTTTCTGTTTCTTCCAGGTCATATGAAAATTATTTGACATAAACATAAATTTCACCATAGTGCTATTTAAAAAATGGCAATGATTGCTTACATGATTTGCTCAAGCAGTGAGCAAAGGGTTCCCTTGCTACCATCAAAATCAGCAGAAATACGCCTTCTTACCCCGTGAGCGTGCGCCTTCTCGCCCCATGAGCATGCGCCTTCTCGCCCCCTGAGAGTGTGCCTTCTCGTCCCGTGAGCGTGCGCCTTCTCGTCCCGTGAGAGTGCGGCTTCTCGCCCCGTGAGAGTGCACCTTCTCGTCCCGTAAGCGTGCGCCTTCTCACCCCTTGAGCGTGCGCATTCTCGTCCTGTGAGAGTGCGCCTTCTCGTCCTGTGAGAGTGCGCCTTCTCGTCCTGTAAGCATGCGCATTCTCGTCCTGTGAGAGTGCGCCTTCTCGTCCTGTAAGCGTGCACCTTCTCGCCCCTTGAGCGTGCGCCTTCTCGTCCCGTAAGCGTGCGCCTTCTCACCCCTTGAGCATGCGCATTCTCGTCCCGTGAGAGTGCGGCTTGTCGTCCCGTGAGAGTGCGCCTTCTCGTCCCGTAAGCGTGTGCATTCTCGTCCCGTGAGAGTGTGCCTTCTCGTCCCGTAAGCGTGCGCATTCTCGTCCCGTGAGAGTGCGGCTTCTCGCCCCATGAGAGTGCACCTTCTCGTCCTGTGAGAGTGCGCCTTCTCGTCCTGTAAGCGTGCGTATTCTCGTCCTGTGAGAGTGCGCCTTCTCGTCCTGTAAGCGTGCGCCTTCTCGCCCCATGAGCGTGCGCCTTCTCGTCCCGTGAGAGTGCGGCTTCTCGCCCCGTGAGCGTGCGCCTTCTCGTCCTGTAAGCGTGCGCCTTCTCGCCCCATGAGCGTGTGCCTTCATTAACAGTTGCCTGTCCTTGAGACCTTGACCCATGAACTGTAAACATTTGTTTTTTTTTTTTTTTACAGAACTCTCAGCACTCTGACTGGGACCATTTTGTCAACAAGAAGCTAGAGAGATAAACAGCAGGCCTGAACTCCCTGCAGTCTGTAGTGCCCTCTACAGCCCCTTACTCTATTCTCAGTCTAATCTTTCAAGCCATGTCCAGATCACATGGGTTAAGCTCTCCTGACCTCCACTCTGAAGAACAGGCCCTGACTTCATCAGGCTGTCTCCCATTGTGTTCCATGCTGTCTAATGCACACAACCACAAGATCACTGTGGCCACCAACCTGCTCTTCCCTAGCAGGGCATGGCTCTCAGAGCGGGGAAAAAAGGAATGAAGGAATGTCAGAAAGCCTGACACAAATGAGTGCAACAGACAAAGTTATTTACCTTCACTAATAGCTCTGCCATTAAAAAAAACATTATCTTCTTCTTTCCTATAACATTTAAAGTTCACTCGTTTTTGTTAAAGAAAAACATACATTAATATATATCATATATTATGTTGGGCGGTTATTGCAGATCACAGTTTAACGCATGTAACAAACATGCACAGCATGTAAATTTTTATAATCAGACCAGAGCACATTAATCTTTTTGCAGCTGTATTCACTTTTTCATATGTTTCTCATTTTCCAAACTTAAGTTGAAAGGCTCCGTTCTGTTGTACTATATTATTGAGATGATAATCAGGTTTTACTTTCCGTCCCTACAGTGCAAAAAAATTGTTTGGTCCTGCTCTTTTAATGCTGGTCAAACAAAATCGCGGTCCTACCAAAAGCAGCACCTATTCCAGCAGATTTTTGTTAAATATGCCAGAGACATCAGAGAGGTGATAAACCTTGTATAACATTTCATAGTTTTCAAGCAGACCAGTAAATACACACATCTGTGCCTTATTTGTGTTTTTTGTATGATTTATCTGTTCAAATTAGATTTTAGTTTGCAGTCAATTCAATTTTGGAATTATAAGTAAAAAAATTGAGCATTGAAGTAAAGACATAACACAAATTTTATCGTGATAATTATTGATATCATTTGATATTGAAAATCATGATAAAATATTTTACCAACCAGCCCTAGGCTGATATCAACATTGATTTACACATAATTGTTTTACATATGTTATTAGACATTGCAGCATTAAATAAGATAAGGATAAAATGCTCTCCGTTGATATGATTAGGAAGCAATCTTTCCCTGGACTTTCCCATACACTAGTCCTGTGAAAGTACAGACTCTCCTCTACTTATGAATGAGATACGTTCCGAACGGCCGTTCACAACTTGAAATGTTCGTAAGTTGTTATTCAACATCATTTTAAGGGTATACACAAGTACTAAGAACTAGGATGCTGGGAGTACGCACGATACGCTGCAGGCACGGTGGGAGTAGCGGCCAGAAGTCGTACTAGGCGGAATTAAAGTGCAGAAAAAAAAATTATGTTGCGGACAGGAAACAGGAGCTCAGTGAACACAATTTGGACATACAGTCCTCTTCGTTCGTATGCCTGAAAGTTTGTAAGTTGAAAGTTCATAAGTAGAGGAGCGTCTGTATATTTATATGCATCCAAACTTCTTCAAGCTTTAAACTGCTCACACGTGTATCGAGATATGGTATGAACTGTATGAGGTTGGGGGGGCTTAGGGATCCTCTTGTCCCCGGACACGTGCAAGGCATTCGGTGGGGCTGAGTGAAACCGTGGTGAAATTTGGAGCTCTACAGACACTAGCTGAAAAATGTGCTATTGCTGCTTAATCTATGCATTCAAAATTTTGAGTTGTGAGGTGGTGCGTCATGATTTATGTAAGCAAGGCCTTCGACACTTTTTGGTGTTAAATGTGAAGCACTGAAATCACAGGTGAGTGAGCTAAGAAAATTTATAATCTGCTGACCAGAAAGGATCTTTTAGAAGAAGCGCATGTCTTACATCAGGTCTGACAGTAAAAACAGCTAAGATGTTTCTCCACAAGTGGACTGTGCTTTATGGGTGTTTTAGTGCCGCACATCCTATGAAAGGCTTTTTTAAAGGTGTATCTGCCCAGCACCATATCTCATGTAGCATCTTCTGAGTCTTTTAAAGCTTTAAATCACGTGCGGCGTGAGAAGAATGTGCCTGGTTGTTTGGTCAGAAATGGATGCTGCTAATCAAACAGTAGAGTTTTGGTAGCAGGTCTGCTGTTTATCCTATTAATGCAGGCCCGTGTTATTCCCACCTCTGCTCTCAAATGCACGCTTGAAATCAAAAAGCTGACATTATATTTTAGGTATTTTATTATCATTATTTAAAATGTATTTTATTTATTTTATATGTATTATTTACTATTTATTACATGTTTAATGTTTATTATATCTAAACAATGTCACTGTACCAACGATAATTCGGGACATCAGTACACCTGAACCTTAGGAAACTGACAAACTGACAATTTTAGTATTTCACTTCATGTAAGTTTCTTCCAGGTTCTCAGGTTCCCCCCACAGTCCAAGAATGTACTACAGTGAACTGGAGTTGCCAGTGGTGTGTGAGTGAGCCCTGCGGTGGGTTGGCGCCCCACCCTGGGTTGTTCCCCGCCTTGTGCCCTGCGGTGGGTTGGCGCCCCAGCCTGGGTTGTTCCCCGCCTTGTGCCCTGCGGTGGGTTGGCGCCCCACCCTGGGTTGTTCCCCGCCTTGTGCCCTGCGATGGGTTGGCGCCCCACCCTGGGTTGTTCCCCGCCTTGTGCCCTGCGATGGGTTGGCGCCCCACCCTGGATTGCTCCCCGCCTTGTGCCCTGCGATGGGTTGGCGCCCCACCCTGGGTTGCTCCCCGCCTTGTGCCCTGCGATGGGTTGGCGCCCCACCCTGGGCTGTTCCCCGCCTTGAGGAATGAGGCTATTTATAGTTGTAGTTCAAATGCAGAGGATGGACAAAATAATGGAAGCAATAACCAATATTTAAATACCAAAGAGCCAATTAAGAGTTGAAGCTTTGGAAGGCTGTCCAAACACACCCTGAACTGTGTAGCGGGATGCTGGGTTATTCTATTGGGAAAAAATCCTCTAATTCTAAGAGCTGGAACTCTGCTTTACACTCTGTGCTTCCCATAAAGGTTCAATGAGGGTGATGGGGAGGCATGAAAGGCATTTGAGTTCATCTTGGTGTTCATCAAACCACTCTTTCATTTGTCTAGCAGTGTGTATGGGGACATTTTCATCATCCTGGCGTATCAGAACTTCAGACTGGAACAGTGTTTGTGCCATAGGGGGCGCCTGGCCTTGTAAAATGACTTCATATCCTTTGGCCATTATGTGATCATCATCAGACCTAATGACTCCCCTGGGGGGGGGGGGGTGTCTATACCGTTATAGTCCCCTAACCCCCACTATGGGTGGCTGGCATCCTTTCTTCTTCTTACTCTCCAAATGTAAACCCATGCAAATACAGTAAAACATTAAAAAGGGGGGGGGGGGGGGGGTAACACAGGATATGATTTACCGGGCGTGAGGGCCCATAGGGTGGTG
>JAODKC010000021.1:12913726-12932879 GCA_026777985.1 Mormyrops attenuatus
TAGTTAAGTTCTCCCCAAACGAGCTTGATGGGCCGAATGGCCTCCTCTCGTTTGTAAATTTCTTATGTTCTTATGTAGATGATGCCTCCATTGGGTACTGCATATTGAAGTTGTAATAACTGGCAAAAAGCACAGCTATCCCATTCACTATGGTTTCATGTGGCCCCTCACAACTTGGCCTTCAACAGCCAACATCCAATTGGTTTCAACATCTCTCCTGAAATAATTGTACATATATATAGAATAATGAGCAATGGTTAATGAATGACCACATAACTGTCCTGTGAAAAATTCTCTAATGATTTTGCTAATTAAAACTAATATATAATTTGATAAGAACATAGAAGGAATCTCACCAGCACCTTGCACAATTAGTCAAGGGGTACTGGGCAAAGTGAACAACTGGTCAACATCAGCAGCTGTGGCAGATGACTGGAATTTAATTAAATATATTTCAACAGCACATTCAACACAAGGCTTTTACAAAATAACAGAATTTAGATAATTGAGAAAAAAACATTTGGGAGAGAGAACTTGCATCAGCCTGAAGGAAGATGCTGTCATCTGGCTCTTTAAAATAAGCCAGGATAAGGAGGGTGATGCACTTTGCCTTGTTGTGCCCTGCTTGCTTTTGAAAGGCAGACAAAACTTCAATGATTTCAGTGTTCTCACTCCATGATTCTTAGAGACAGCAGACTGGAATATGACACTTACGCTAACATCATACAATATAACTTGTTGCAGCCTAAATCTTATTTAGATGTGTGCTTTCATGTGATTTTGAACTTAAGGGATTCAGAAAAAACGTCTTGTCCGAATGCCACTAACACTCCAAATATCAGCCAGCGATTACCAGACAAGCACCAAAAATTACAGGCTAAAGGCACCAACGTTATCTTGAATAATATGAGTAAAAATATATTAATAGTACACTTTTTAGTGTGTGCATATATATATGACGTTAATCTGTGGAAACAGACGGTTTTTGGCATAACCGCTGCCCGACATAACACCAATCAATAGGTTAATAAACAATACTTAAAAAAAAAAAGATTTAGCTGAAACCCAGTCTCTTTAACAAAATGAATTACTTTTTTGCGTGCAACTGAGTTACTTAACTTAGGAAATTATTAGAAGGTAAATCAATTAAAAGCTACTAAGAGGGGTTCTGCTTAGGGCAAGTAGCGATAACAAATTAAGCTAACATGCCTACACATTACTTACAATTACTATTAAATAATTCAAAACTAAAAGTTCTGCATATATTACTTAAATTACAGCAAAATAATATTACAGCACAATATTGTTACATTTTATTGTAAAATTACAGAAATTTTTTTTAACAGTGTAGCCTTAAGATGCTTTGTGAATATGGGCCGTGGACTTTGCTGGCCATGTGATTGAGTTGACATGTCATTTCTGAAGAAAAGCTTTAACACTCTTTGCTCTGTGGCAAGGTGTATTATCATCCTGGTAATTTACCTCATCATCACCAGACTTATTTTCTATTGATCAAATGAGAAAAGTATACAAAATTTCAATGTACACCTGTGCATTGACTGTTGAGGTAATGATTGTGATTTCCCCTCACAGGCAATACCATATCATAAATGATCAGGGAAATCTGCTTGTTTTCATCAGGCAGTCATCTTTATATGGTTCATTAGAACAGCACCAGACAAAAGATTCAGCAATATCTCCTTCACGCAAGGGAAATTTGTGATTCATCATTGAACATCTCTTATATCCAATCATCCTCATCCTCTCTGATTGCTTTTCTTTAGCCCACTGTAGCCGTGTTTTGCTCTGTTGAAGTGGTAGTGCTGGTTTTTATTTATCTTTTCTATATGTAAGTCCCATTTCATTCAGTCAGTTTTTTATAGTTCTGTCACAAACATTGAGTCCTGTTTCCGCCCATTTGTTTCTCATTTGTTTTGTGTATTTTCTATTTTTAGTGCAGAGTGCTTTGTTTTCATTCCTGATGCTTTGACATGTTCCTTAGTTTGCTTATACTTGCACCAAATTTTTGATACAGCTGACCGGGAACAACCAACATCTTTTGCCACAATCCATGTTGGATTTCCTTCTTGAAAGAGTTTTATTGTTTCAATTGGGCCATGTTTCATTTCAGTTAGACAAGTCCATCTGCTTACACAAGGCGCGTAAGCACTCTCTTTTAACTGCAGACTAATTTGATTTTCACACTTGTTTTAGAAATGCAAATAACAAGGTGATTCTATAATTTTTTCCTGTACTTGATCTGGACAAAACTATGCCATTAATTAAAATAATTCTATTTAATCTGTTTGAGATTTCACGTATCCAGAATGTTCAGCTAACAAAAAAAATGTTTCATGTCACATCTGTGATTTGTTTATTTGCTATGAAGCAAAGATAAGATCCTGGAGCCAACATCTTATCGTGTTGGAGGGGTTTGCGTGTTCCAATGATCCCAGGAGCTAAGTTGCCTGGGGCTTTTTGCCCTGGTAGGGTCACCCAAGGCAAACAGGTCCTGGGTGAGGGACCAGACGAAGTGCGGCTCATCAGACCCCTTATGACGAGTAATTGCATAGAGCCACGTTTTCCCTCACCCGGACGCGGGTCACCAGGGGCTCCCCCTGGAGCCAGGCCTGGGGGTGGGACTCGATGGCGAGCACCTGGTGGCCAGACCTGTACCCATGGGGCCTGGTTGGGCACAGCCCGAAGTCTCCTTGAGGGGGGACTTCTTGTTCTGCTGGGGGACTTCAATGCTCATGTGGGCAATGACAGTGAGACCTGAAGGGGCGTGATTGGGAGGAACGGCCCCCCCGATCTGAACCCGAGTGGTGTTTTGTTATTGGACTTCTGTGGTCGTCACGGATTGTCCATAATGAACACCATGTTCAAGCATAAGAGTGTCCATATGTGCACTTGGCACTAGAGCCCTGCGCGGGACTGCTTTTTTTAATCCCGCTCCTGCCTGCTCCCACTGAATTTCTCACCATCACCGCCCGCTCCTGCTGTCTGTCTCTGTCACTCCCGCCTGCTCCCGCAGACCCATTAACGGATATATTGTATGATGAAATAAGTTGATATGCATTAAATGTTTTATTCCAGTCGAACAAGAACTGAATAAATAAAACATTCAACAAAAATCTCTCAATTTTGAATCGCAAATAAATGTAAACTGAGCCCAAAAAATAATCAGAGGTGCAAATATCTGCACAGTTATTTAAAAAAAAACAATAAGCAAATCTATACAACAAATGTTTAAATTTCACATTATTATAAACAAACAAGAGCAGCTTAAAACAGAACCCTGAACCCTATTTTAAAGAAATACATTAAAACTAGCTGCACATCACAACTTAATACAATGGCTCAGAACAAACACGAATATATAACACAAAATAAATTAAACTGAGACATCTGTCTTACTTAAAATTGCTGTGTATGAAGAGTATATTGCTGATAGACTCTGGTCTCAGGCTAGTGCGTCTTTCCTCTAATATTCGCCCACAAACACTAAATGCCCTCTCCGATGGCGCGCTGGATGCAGGTATACTCAGAATGAACCGCGCAAGCTTTGACAGCGCAGGAAAGCATTCTTCATGAAATTTCCACCATTGAAGCCCCTTGTCTGGATTTGGGTTGTCCGAGAGTCGGGCGCTGAGGTATTCAGCTATTTCTTCATCAACAGGCTTTGGCCCTGAAGTGAAGGAGGAATCGTCTTCCCACTCTGCGAACCGATCTGGTTTTTTGGCTGGTGGCGGTGCATCCTCTGCTGTGGCTGGGACTAGGTTAAATCACATGTTTTGGATAATTTCTTTTGCACCTTTGGATGATATTTTGGAGATATTTTAACTTATAAACAATTTTAAATTACTTTTTTTATCTGTTTTTAATTTGATTACTTTTAAAATTTAATGATTATATTATTTGATTATATAATTAATTATTTATTTATTTATTTATTTACCTTTATTTAACCAGGCAAGACAGATTAAGAACAGGTTTCTTATTTACAACTGTGGCCTGACAAAGGCAGAGCCTTTAGGGGGAATTGGGGGAACTAATAAAAGTAAAACATTTTAAGAAAGATACATATATACAATATAAACAAAATTACAAAAAAAAAAACATAAAATGACATAAAATATTATATAAACAGTGTAAACATTAGAGCAGCAATGAGTAGAGCAGCAATGAGTAGAGCAGCAATGAGTAGGAGCAGCTAGTCTAAGTAACAGCTACACGTCTTTATAGTGAGCTGAAATCCGAGATTGGAAAGCAGACTTAGGAATGAGATTATCCAGTTTTAACGTTTTCTGCAGGTCATTCCAGTCTCTAGCAGCAGCGTTCTGAAAAGACGACAGGCCGAGTACAGAGGTAGCCTTAGGAACTGTCAACAGAATCAGGTTAGCAGAACGAGTGTTATACCCAGGAGAAGAAGGGTGTAACAATTCCTGTAAGTAAGGAGGGGACAAACTGAGGAGAGTTTTGTAAATGACCATAAGCCAATGGATTTTACGACGGGTGTACAATGAGGTCCAGTTGAGAGAAGAATACAGGATACAGTGATGAGTTTTGAAAGGAGCATTTGTTATGAACCGGAGGGCAGAGTGGTAGAGAACGTCAAGCTTTTGAAGCAGGCCTTTGGATGCTGATCTGTAAATAACGTCACCATAACCAAATATGGGGAGAATGGTCATTTGCACCAGAGTTTTCCTAGCAGATGATGTAAATGCAGAACGCATTCTATAAAGGAACCCAAGTTTTGATTTAATAATAGACTTCAGATTATCAATGTGTTTTGAAAAAGACAGAGTGTTATCCAGCCAAATTCCCAGATATTTATATTCAGTAATCTGGTCCAATGGTGTCCCATCAAGGGAACAGATACTTGGAGCGCTTAATGGAACGTGACCTTTTTTACCAAACCACATGACTTTAGTTTTGGAAGTATTTAACTGGAGATGCAAATTGGAAAGAGTCTGTTGCAATCTATTAAAGCTAAGTTGAAGTTGCTGCAAGACTGTAGCAGGAGAAGGACCTGTAGAGTAAAGAATTGTATCATCAGCGTAAAGATGGATAGATGAATCTGTAACCGAGTTAGCGACAGTATTAATATAAATAGAAAAAAGTGTAGGTCCAAGTATTGATCCCTGCGGGACATATTCATGTGCCTCACTGTTTCCCTAAGGATTCGGGCATATTCATGTGCCTCACTGTTTCTCTAAGGGTTCGGGTATATTCATGTGCCTCACTGGTTCCCTAAGGATTTGGGTATATTCATGTGCCTCACTGTTTCCCTAAGGATTCGGGCATATTCATGTGCCTCACTGTTTCCCTAAGGATTCGGGCATATTCATGTGCCTCACTGTTTCCCTATTGTGAGATGGATTTTATATTTAGCCCATTAAACATGTGTTAAGTAGTGTAACAGGACAATGTGAAGGTCAAGCATATAGACCTGAGGACCATGGGCCAGAATCAGCAATTTGATTGAAAGTGCAGCACAAATATTGTATATACATGATCATCATCTTTAAAACTATCACACTGAGAAAATCATGTGAGAATATGACAAAGACACTAAGAGAGATGAGCTGTGCACCGCTGCTTGCTGTGCTGAAGTTAAGGCCTTTCTACGCCTGCACCCCTCCAGGTCCTGCCCTCGAGCAGTCTTTTTTTCCTCCCCCTTCCCCAGAGACACGGTGAAAACACCGAAACACAAAGCGCCCGACACCTGGCCATCACCCCGCATCAGCTCTTCCTGACTGCAGGTGTGGACAATCAGCCACATATTTAATGCTCTTAGCAATTCAGCAGATATGTAATGCTGGGAAAAACCAGTGTCTGTTAAATGCCGTTTCTGCAGCCTAATTTAAATCAATGGCACTTAAATAAATAGAACTTTTTTTAAATGATAAAAACAACTGGTGTAAAGGATGTTAATACAACTATGCAAAAACATTCTGATTAACATAAGTGCAGAATATCAGAATTATATATCATTCACTTTATATACTGCATAATCCTAAACTCAAGTCTTGATACTGGCAACACATTAGACTTAGGAGACATATTGACAAGGGAGCCCATTGTTTATTCAGCACCTAAAAATGGGTCAGTGTCCCTTAAATCTAAACAGAGGCAAAGTACTAAGAAGTACTAAGAAAACAAGCCCTGACTAAACTTCTGTTTTGATTAAAGCAGCAGCTGTGAATAACTGAGCATAAAGTTGCAAAAGTCATTTAAAAAAACGTTTCTTTAGTCTGACCAGCCAGCCCTTTTTGTTCCGATCGGTTTTCTTCGGATGACCTGGGCATCACTGACAAAAGTGACTTTGTGCAGGCTAACAGCTTCATCTCCAACTATTATCTATCACAGCATCCATTGTCGCTTTCCAGTTCCAAAGTACACCTTCTTTTAAAAATGCTAAAGAATATTCAGTGAAAGGTTCAAGTGTCACAAATACTAACTTTTAGTGGAATGAATCAAGATGTTTTTCAATTGAAATTTGGAGGTTTTCTGTATTGAAGCTAAAGCCTTCTCATCCAGATACACTGGTTTCGAAACAATTAATCCATGTTTCCCAGCAAGAAAGTCAACATTGCTCAATTTATACGTTCATACTGATTCAGTGAAAAACGCCCTGAATGGATGAACAAATCTTTGAGGGAATCCCACACAAAGGTCCCACCAAGCATACACCTGCCAAATTTATAAGCAATGATATTTTATCTTCTTCTTCCTCTTCGGCTTACTTCAGTGTGATAAAACTCGTACATCTTGAAACCATGTTGAAAAGTAAAACATACGAATGCCTTTTCAGAGCATATCTGGGTTAAAGTGTGTGGTTGAAACCGATATTCCATCCTTCTAACATAATCAGTGGTTTGTTGTGATGACATTAATTTTGGCTTATATACCCCAATACTCTCATGTTACACAGCCTCATGACCCTAATGCACACTTGCCCTCCATGGGTCACTGTTCCTGTGCATTACACTGCACAGCCTTAAGCGCAGCTTTAGAGCATAATAAGACTGCTAGAGAGTTGGCCCTCGTGTTTAAAAATGAAGACGCCTCCTTGCTAGAAGCCGTTTTTCTTTGCCCCCGGGACCTGTTCTCTCCGCGCAGTCCTTCCCGTCGGCTCCCACGGTCCACTTTTGGAAATGATCCGTCCCCCAGCGTTCCTCAGCAGCTGCAGGTCCACATCCCCCCACAAACATCCATGTGATACGCTGCTTCTCTTTATCAGCCAAATGGACACCAATTAAATCAACTGTTCTCCAATTAGGTTGGATGAATTTGTCTTATTCAATGTTCAAACTCCCAGGCTCCCCCCTGTAGTTTTACCTCTCCTACTCTTTTCCAGGAATCAGTTACTGGGCAAGCAAGAGAGGTTATTTCCTGTAATACGATACCCCTGGCTTTTTCATTCCGTCCTTTCGCACAATGCATTAACTGAGCAATTGTGCAGACTTTTGTAAGATGGGTTGTGGAATCCTTTTGCACTGAGCCGTTTCACATGCTGCAATCCGTTCTTTGACCTCGGCTGCATGTTTTAAGCACTGTTTGCCTCCTTTAGCCAATTTGTGAAAGTGATCTTTTTATTCTGCCTTGGCTGACAAAGTAATCTTTGCAGTACTGTACCTCACAGATTTTATTGCATTATTGCTTCTTTATTCATTCTTTTAAAGCACAGAATCAAAATTAAAAGTGCAGGTCAAGTAAAAATTATACTTGCTCATAAATCTACCGAAGATAGAAGCCTTCAAGGTCCTAGTCAAACAAACATCAACATTGTTATGTCTTAAAAAGTATTTCATATTGTGTTGAAACAGCCAAGACCCAGCTTGTCAATTGAAATCAGGAGTAGGTAAACAAAGTAGCCTGTCCAATGCTCTGCGCTGCAGTGAGTCAGTTCCCCAGATTTGCTTTAAAGATCGAGTTCCGTTAAATGCAGGCTTCAAATGGCTTCTCCTTACACCCCGACACATATGCAGTATCGTGTTATTTGATTAATGAGTTGTGTTTTTGTATTATTTTGTAAACCTGTCCAAACGGCACATTAGTCTTCAGACTTTAACCTTCAATATTCAACATTAACTAGTTTTTCGTGTAAACATTTTGGATATAATCCCGGTAATGTCACTGAATTTTCACAAACAGATTATAACTAAAATGGAGCTTAATCTGACAAATGTTATTTTACATGCGTTATGTGATAAATGCTAAATTCAGGTATTAGCAAAAATCATGCTCTACTGGGTACTTCTAGAATAAAATCCCTCTGAAATGAAAAAGATAGAGGGCGTGAATACACTTGTGTCATATGAACCGCAATCCTTGTCATAAGGACTAGTATCATTTCATTGAATGATACTGTCAGTTTCATTCCACGATCTCCTCCCTTTTTTAGGACAGTGCATAATAGATTCACAGTTCACAAATTTGAAAAATGACTTCAGTTGAATTTTGATGGTGTGCAGTTGAGATGTTTTGACTGGAATATGGTCATTGGATACAAAAACTATAGTACAAGGACTAAAAGAGAATTAACATTCTCCTGTTTCTGGTGTCATCTGCAGCTCGATCCCCTTAGCAACAGATCAATGTAGAGAAGCCAGAAAAAGTATCATTCAACAAAGACACCCATGAAAGGTACTGAAGGCAGAGTAACCTTCCCAGAACAGGACTCACCCCTGCAGCCAGGCCAATGAGCAGCAGGTGGGCAAACCAGCTACACAACAGAGTCAGCTTCAGGCCAAAATGACCATGTGGAGACATCTCATGGACTCGCCACTCACAAGGTGAAACGTGGACAGCGGGTACAGGGCTATTTCAGATGAGTGGAAAGGACCCAGGTGAATGAGACCTCGGTGATGGAGTCTAACTATTGGGGTGTGGGATGTTACCTCTCTGGTGGGGATGGAGCCTGAACAAGTGCAACATATAGATAGCTAATGGCTAGAGATAGCTGGCCTTACCTACCCACAGCAAAGGCAATTGAAGTAAACCTTTCAAAGGGGAGAAGATTCTCTCCTACTCTGTAGTTCCCCATGGTGGTAGACATCAGGCAAGTGTGGGGATATTCACAAGCTGAGGGCTTTTCCCCGGGCCCTGGGTCAACAGTGGCCTAAAAGAGCCCTCTAACTTTTAAATAATCTGCTGGAATCATTTGTCAAAAATACTATATAAAGTTTTCACAAATATGTATTTGTGAATTACATAAAAGCTTATTTTTAACTTACTAATTTCCCTGGACATAGTGGTCAAAAACAATTTTACTTTCCCTCCCTATAATGCAGAAAATGGTTCGGTCTGGTTTCACACCTAAGTTCTGGACCCTCGTTCCTGGTTAATAGTTTCTGTTTTGAACGGGGACTTTTGTATTTCCTGGCTACTTTCCTGTGGCGCTTTCCCATCACACAACAGGAACTGGGACCTTTATGCTAAATAAGCAAGGGAGACACAAAAAGTTCAGGTGTTAAACATCCCACATAATTTCATAGGAAATTACACCCCCACCCCAAAACAATGGAGGACGAACATGTCGTTTTGTTACTTATTTGTTCGTTATTGGGAGTATTGATAGTGATCAAAACGGAGTTCTTGCCTTTTATTTTTATTTTATTTATACAACCTGCAACATGTTTATAATTCAGTATTAAATCTGGCAATTAGATCGATCTTTTGTTTTCCACAAAGTAAAAAAAAGACGTAACACTATCCTGCTAATTAACGCTGGCAAGTTTCAGCTCCTACATCAGTGACATTAGGCAAAAGTATTTTAGTTATCAACCAAATTTTCCAATGTAGAAATATGGAGACGTAAAAAGGTACTAATTGATGCATGGAATGTAACTGAAGTAAAAAATTTCACTCAGTTGAATTTTTGCTCCGCTACTTTTATCTCTTTTCCGAGCACTTTCACGTAATTTCCAAGTCACCAACAGTGCTAGTGGTCGACCAATCAGCAAGATATCGCTGTAAGTGCCTCCCCAGTAGTTCCTGTTTGAACAAAAAGTACTGAGTCTAGAGTAGGTACTAAAAAAAGGTTCCGGAACAGCCTCTGAGGAACTACAATCAGGCTGAGTTCTTGCAGTGAGAATGCAATGAAACTTCCTGGTTCTGGAAAAGGTTCTGGTTCCTGAAAAAAGTTAGTGGTGTGAATGTTTGTGAGAGCTCTTTCACCATGAGGAACTGGAATATGTGTTGTGTGTGCGTTACAGCCAGTCAGCAACTTGTGCCCAGTCAAGAAATATGTGTGTGGGGGTGGGGGCCTTGGAGATCATTTTGTCCTCAGGCACGAGCAAGACTCATGGCGAGCCTGGGTGTGGAGGTCTCCTCTCAACAGAAGTGAGAGGAGTTATACAGTTTAATAGCCACAGGCAGGAAGGATCTCCTGCAGTGCTTGATGGACCATCTTGGTGATATAAGTCTTCTCCTGCAGAAGGAGCTCTGGTAGCTCTTCAGAGTGCAGTGCAGAGGATGGGTTGCATTGTCTAGGTGTTGTACAACTAGTTGGCACAAAATGCTACAACCTGCCAGGTCGGGAGTTCATTATCCAAGACTCCACTGGCTCATCGAATTGTATTTTTCATAACTTATCTGCCAATAAGGCTACTCTTATGGTATTACAAGCACTGGAGATTTAAAATATGGCCATCCCACTCCTATGAAATATGTCTATGCCCAGTGAAAGAGGAAGATGCTGGCTGGTATGCAAATTGCTTGGGGTCCAATGAGTTGTGCACCTTGGTCCGGGGTTATGACCACACCAGTCTCTTCAGTGACTAATACATGAGATGTCAGTGCCACTGGCCTGATCAGCTTTGATGTTGTGTCATCTGCGTTGAGCCAGTGTATTTTGGACACGTGGATGAAGAGAGAAGCAGAGCAATAAAATAATCACCACTTAGTGGCCATTCATAGTATGGAGAGGAAGCTGGATGGCCCAAGACAACCTAGACCAGTCACTGTTTACTGGTTATGTTTAGCCGAAATTTCCATGTGAGATTAACTCAAACTTGCGAGTGAGGCTAGGGGTATAGAATAGCTGGGGGCATAGAGTCAAAATGGACTGATATTTAAGGGAAGCTGTCAAGCTGAAAGAAGAGCCCTTCAGAACTATCCTTGCTCGGGTCTCTAGCGACAGTTGAAAGGTCCTGACAGACCAGAAGGGGCACAAGGTAAAAGCTTGTGCATGAGAGGAGTTTGGAGAGCCGATAGAGAGAGGCTATTGAGCAAAGCAGTGCCTCGGGGCTGTGGGGGGGGGGGGGGGGGTGGTGGAACATGTTGGATGCACTTGAGGTTGTGGTGGCAGTTGCTGTTTTTAAAAATATGGATGTCACAATTCTCAATCTCCTTGGGAATGTTTATGCCAGGGTGCTAGAGAGAAGATTCTGCCAGATAGCTGAACCAAGGCCCCAAGTAGAACAATGTAGATTCTGGCTGGGCTGTGGACCAGTGAACCAACTGTCCCTTGTCACACAGTTGTTTTGTAGAGTCCAGGTGAATCTACATGTGCTTTGTGGATTTGCAGAAGGCATATGACCATTTGGCCCAACGTATGGATCAGAAGTTGCAGAGCTTACTTTATATGACAGAGTGAGCTGTGGCTAATGATCAATAGTGGCCAAATGAGGTTTCTCTGCACGGTTGTTGAGCTTACTTTATATGACAGAGTGAGAAGGTGAAAGATCTTGTGGGACCTAGCAATAGTTCTACTGTTCCTTCAGATCTGGAGGAGTAAGTTGATGTGGTTTGAGCCTCTTACAGTATATGGATGCCACCTGCTGTTCTAGGCATGTTCTACCGGGCAGAGGCAACAGCGAAGATGTAGGACACACTAGAGGGACTAAATACCCCACTGGCCTTGGGAATGCCTGGGAATTTCCTCGGAGCGAGACTGGCTGTGGTGGCAGAGCTCTTGTCTAACCTTTCTGGCATGTGGTACAAAGATGAAGACAATAATTAAAGAAAAATGTTAAGATGATGATGATGATGATGATGAATTTATTTTGCAAATAAAAATTGTACAATAAAAATGAAAAAGTATGGGTGTGGAAGGAATTCAAAATGTCTTGTGAACTAGACAGTATACATTTATATAAATTGTATTGAGTTAAACATAAAGATATGTGCTTCACAAATGAGCACTATCTCAGTGCATTTTGACTACTCGGTTTACAGGACTTTCAATTTCATGAAAGCAACACCTGAAAGTTTAACAGGCCATCAGCAATGGTCAGGGGGTTTGGGGACCAGAACAAACAACATCTGTCTTCATGTCTTTGAAGGGTCAGTATCCCTGTCACCCCACCTCCTCATTCCTGAACACTGTAATACCCGGGCCAGGAAGCCATCTGATTGGATCACTAATGAGCCTGAAAGAACTGCGCTGTGTTATTCCAGGTGCTGTAGGGAAGAGCGGTTTGAAATGCACAGAAAAAACGAAGAAAGTCCCATGTTAGAAGATTAGAACAAACTAGGCCTGTGTGACTCGTATTGCACACTTGTGTCTATAGAAAAATAACTTTTTATGAGATCAAAGACGTCATAAAAGTAAAAGATATCAATCTGAAAATGTAAATATGCCTCATCTAAAAATGACTTTTATCAAATTCATTGGCGTGTACATTTCTCAGACTTTGTAACTGATAGTGTTTCATGCTTTGTGTTTTTACGCTGAAAAATAAATGAACAATAACATACTTTCCACTGAGTAATGCTGGCTGAGAAAATATATTAGGGACCCTCCTCGCTCCTATTCTCATGATTCCCACACAGTTTTTGGCAGAGAGACCTGAGAGTCTCCAGAGGCATAGTTTAATTTCCAGTCAGTGAGAACCGACAGTAACAGACAGAAAGTTATGCTTCTCAAAGAGGAGGTGGTGCAAGCATAGGCAGACGGCTGGAGGGTGTAGGCAGGAGAGGCCGTGAAGAACAGGGAAAGAGTTAATGGGATGGTCCCAGAGAGAGATAAGAAGATACCGGAAAAAGAGGATCAGTGAAACACGAGTTCACAGATGTCAGCATAGAGTGATACCCACAGGAAGGGAAGGGGAGAGGAAGGGATTGGTCAAGAGTTGGGCGGCTGTCCAGGGGCGCGGCTCCGCTGAGACGATGACCCTGTAAATCTGTGCGAAGCTTTAGTCTGTCGTAACTGATGGGAAATAACGACTGAAGAGAAGAGATCAAAAGGGTGAACCTGGCAGGAGAACTTCAGACCTCCCATGTTGAGCTGGGAAGCACAAGCACACTGAGAAAGAGCTTCTTTCTTTGGCATCCACTTCACTAGCAACGGCCGTAGCCCAGGTGACACCAGTACCAAAGCCCCACGACGGCCCCAGCCTACTTAACGGGTGAAACCAGTACCAAAGCCCCACTGACATCACGACGGCCCCAGCCCAGGTAACACCAGTACCAAAGTCCCACTGACACCACGACGGCCCCAGCCCAGGTAACACCAGTACCAAAGCCCCACTGACATCACGACGGCCCCAGCCCACTTAACGGGTGAAACCAGTACCAAAGCCCCACTGACACCACGACGGCCCCAGCCATGTGAAGGTCTTCCAGTTAGGCTGACATGTATGAATGAGCGTGTGTGTGTGATCTGTCTTGTGAAGGACTTGCATCCCTTGCAGGCTGTACTTGGATGGAAAACCAAGTAGGAAAACTGGGTTGCTGCTGGAAGAGGTGTTGATGTGGCCAACAGGTTAGCCCATCCTGTGGTCTGTGTGGATCCCAACTGCACAGTGCAGTGATGGGGACACTGTGCTGTAAAAATGGTGCCGTCCTTCACATGAGACATAAAACAGAGGTCCTGAATCCCCCATAAAAGATCCCTGGGCATCTTTCAAAAGTGTTGGGGTGGTAGCCCCATGTCCTGGCTAAAATTCCCACTGTGGCCCTTTCAGATCGGGCCTCCTAATCATCCCCTGTGTATAACTGGTGAGTTCTCCCCTGCCCCTTCCCCCCCCCCAGCCAGCACCCAGGTGGGGGCTACACAGTGGTGGTGGTCGCAGTGGCTCCCCGTTGCTTCTGGGTGTTGGGTGTTGGCAAAAAGCACTATATAAACGCAACATTCATTCATATAACATAATACCATTAATGAAACATATAATTTATATTATTTATGCATTTATATAATATTTCAATTGTCGATGTTTCTTGATATAAAACGGTGAAAAGGGCGAAAAAGGTTATTAGTTTTGTTCAGCAAATATATGACCTAACCCCCACAGCTGAGATCTCCCAAAATGTAGAATAAGACATCAGTACACACATCATTGGTAAGGCACACATCATTGGTAATGCAGATCTTCTATCTCCATAAGAGGTTATACAGAAGTTGATCGTTTCATAAAGTTTTATGCACACCTGGCAGAGTGGAGAACTCTGATCTTTCCAGAAACACCGGCCTAATATCTCATGTTCAGTCAATGACCACTGAAGGCCAGAACACTTTATTTTGTCTTTATTAACCAACAACCGGCTTTAATCAACGGGAGGGACGCCTTGGGCCTTTCCTCTCCCTAATGCGCTATTAAGAGCTATTCAGAGTGACTGAACAGTTGTCACACAGCGCGGAGAAGCAGAAAGTAATCAATGATAGTTAAGAACAGTAATTTATCACTTTGCCATGGAGGACGGCGATGCCCCCCCCATTGTGGGAGGCCAGTCTGATTGCCTGGTCTGGTCATGTCTAGGCCAGGCCACTGTCCCCAGCCAAGCAATGGTAATGACCAATCGCAGGATTACCTGCTGTTCACCTTCAATTCTTTACTGGTTTTATGATCCCATTTTGTACAATGTGTATAAACATCCACACTGAAATGTAGCGAATTCAATCCACGTCGCTCCTTTTTTGTTAATACTATTGTTTTTAAGTAATTTAATTACTTAAATATAGAAACGAAATAATATAGATCTTTCTTTCATTCTGCAAAGAATAACAGTTCTCCCCCTCGTGTCTATTTATGAGGAAGTAAAAATGCAAGATTAAAATAATAATAGTAATAATAATAATAATAAGAATAAGAATAGCTAAGAAAAGGACAGTAGAGTTTTACTGACCCTATAAACGTAAGAGAGGTACATAACTATGTCAGATGAATGCTGACTAAAATACATTAAATAACTGAAAAAGACTTTGCACAAAATTTTCATATGTTAAATATAAGACGACAGGAGGCTTCCGACAAAGTGTGCAGTGCACGTTACAAACGCTACACATTTTCCTGTGTAACTGGGAACAGCACTACTCAATATACATTCACATTGAAAGAGTATTATATAGTGTTAAAGACAAGCCATATAACTATTATGATACACAGAAGGCACAATGACAAACCAGTTACCTCAGGAGGACAGAAACCGCAGTCAGGTCCAGTCACATTAATATTTCAGGGACATTCCAACGGTACCGTGTTCCAAGGCCATGACTGTGTGAAAACATAGGAGAGATCCTTCAGGAGCCCCGTGGCAGGCATTGAATGAATATTCTTGTTTTGTTGGGTTGTTGGCTGGCTGGTTCAGTTCCTTGCAGCTCCGGGCTGTGGTTGTTCCCCCACTTTACTGTGGACAGTGTGGATGTTGGCCCCTTTCACTTTTCTCAGCTTCTCTTTAATGGTATGCCTTTCTGACGATCACTCTAAATATATATTTCTATGGGAAGTGCTCAGTCTCATTCTTTCCCAAATATTATGCTCAATGACAAGATCCCGCTCAGAACCTGGTGGATTTGGTCAACCATATGACTGCAATCGAAAAAGACATTTATTTTAAATTTTGTCAGAAATGGTTAACATTCATATGACTTGTCATATGAATGACTGGGTGATCACACACAAATGCACACAAATAGAGCTTTAAAATGAATCTCTAAGTGATCATAAAATAAAATGAAAGGCAGAGAAATGGAAAATTGAGCACGACATTTCCTGACAGTTCATCTAAATGTTGTATGGTGCCTAAGTACTGTATACACATACATGACAGAAGTTTATAAATGCAACCTAAAGTTCGCGGCATTGCTATATGTCAAGGTGCTTTTCTGGAATTAGACATGTGAGAGAATTTCAGTGATCTGCATTTTTATTGTCTTTAATCGGGATGGATGGATTTGAGGATCAGTTCAATATTTTAACAGGGCCAATGTACAGGTTACTCTAGGTATTCACTTATCACTTGTGTACTGTGAATGTCAAACTGCACTAATTTCATTTTAGGCTGGTAAATGGATTTGATTTTAATTATGTTCCACTTGCTCATGCTTTTGATTACAGTAAAAACAAAAGTGGCGGCTTTTCCTGTAAATAGAGCAGCAAACAGTCGGGGGTGCCCCGGAGATCACCCACAAATCATCATACGCACGATCACTCAGGTCTGACTGTGGAGGAAAAGCGGAAGGCAGCAGAAAAGAATTAGAAAAATTTCAATTTCAAGAGCATTATTATTTTCATTAATCATTGCAGTGCTGCCAGCCTTATCCTTATGCTTTAGCCAGAGATCTATTATACGCTCCATTTAGCTCCAGCCATATTACCTCATATGTTTTCCTGGCTGACCAAATAAGACTTAAGAGATAAAACAATTTACTGTTCATTATGAGCCATGTCACTGGAATCAATCTATTAACCTGTGTTAACTGGGCTGGGTGGTGATTTCTCTTGGCCTTGCATCAAAAGCAGGGAAATAGATATTTATATATTATATGTCTATGGTCATAAAGATTGGCAGACATTTAATTTTCCCCACAGAGGATAGCTTTATTTTCCTGCCGGCCCAGGCGCCCTCCCTGGCTTCACACAGCCCCTGACCTGTGAAAGATCCTAACAAATTGGCTTCTATCGTTGAGCCAAAGGTGCCATCAATGACGGAACGCTCCGCTGGGTCCACAGTCTGATGGGAAAGGGAGCAACAGAGCAAAGAGCTTTGACGTGATTGAATTAACCCTTTGCGCTAAGGCAAACACTGCATGCACTCTTAGCTGCCAAGGGCCAAGGGCTGCCATTTTGGTCTGCATTTATTCACAGAGATCGCTTTCCCCTTTTCTGCTTTCGCTTTTTGCTGGGCAGAATCCATTTCCAGTCAGAATACCAAAACTGAGATCATCACTAGGCTACTTGTATTAACAATTGATATGTTTGTGTATTTAAAAAATATATTGTCGGAGGTTTCACACATGGAGGTGACAGTTTTCTCCTAAAAAAAAGGATGTCATATATTAAACTTGCAATTCAAAACCACTTTTATATATAATGCAACCCATTAAAATTAAACTAGGGCTGAGTTTCCATGGATTCTGTGCAAAGCCTGCAATAGATTAGTCAAAATTTGGCACAGACTTGAACTAAACCAGAAAAGACATCATGCATAGAAACAGATTAGCTTCTCAAGCGGCAGAAACCTGCAGTAGCTGCTTAGAGAGAGCAGCAGAAATATCTCGCCTACTTACAGCAGTACAGCAGAACCTATGCAATTTTTCTGCAACGTCCTTGTGCCAATTTGTAACAGGGTATCAAGCAAGAGTTGAAATCTCCCTGTCAATGTTTGTTCACATGTAAAAGAAAATTGTCAGTTACATGACTGTGTCCTATGAAGTAATTAGGGCCGTGCAGGATTCGCTCGTGTTCTATGGTGTATTTCGTAGTTATTGTTCTATAAGCTTACTACATGCGTACTGTGTGTATGACATCTCTCAAGCCAGAGTCCGTGGATCACACCATGTCTACCCATGTTACATGTAGTAGTACATGTTGTAGTAGTAGTAGTAGAAGTATAAACTCCATAATTAGACTAAGATTTCTTTTAATTAACTTTTAAAGTTTTGAAAAAGCAATTTGTCAGCTGGTAATGAGAAATCATTTATCCTGCTCGCCTGTAAATATCGGGGGCTGCTTACACTGTAGGGAGACGGGTGACACAGCTGCCCCATGCTTCCCATGTCGGAAGCCCCAGTCCCGCCTCCTCTCTGGGTGTGTGTATGCATAGGCCTGGATCTGGCATGTTCTCCCAGTGCCCTGTGGCGTGTGCCTGGATGGCCTGGATGGCCTTCAGACCCCCCGACCCTGTACTGGATAAGCAGGCGGAAGACAGATGAATATAGTTAATGTTATGTGCAGACTAATTTATCTAGCTAATGCAAGTCAGATAAGCTTAGAAATTGGCTAGGTTGTAGGCTAAGCTAAAATCTATTACTATTACTTAGATTTGTTGTGATGCTCAATGTGAAGATTTACAGTAAAATGTGGTCTATTTTGTTACTTCATTTAAGTCCTAGGTTTTCTAGCACGAGTCTATATATTTAGAACATCCATAACATAAATACAACAAGCTGCTGTAATAAATCTACAATACAGTTCAGAACCCAATGTCTTGCTTGAGGTATCGTACTGTGCCTAAGTAAAGGATCCACCCACGGTATTAATGAAACAGATGTGGATTGTGTTGCCATAAATTCATCATGAGCTTCTCTGTTTAAACAGATGAGATTTGAGATAATTGCTATAAGTCCTCAACCTGCCCCAAGAGTGTTTGTAAGTGTACAGTGTAAATGAACATTTGGAGGTTGTATGCGCAAACAATTCAGCATAAATACACATTGAAATTTAAATCAATATTCCCAAGATACAGAGACTGTAATTAGACTTACATTCACATTCAGAGATTTTTAGGCCTTAGAATATGGCTGCGTGACCTTAAAGCTATTTTACACATTTCAGATATATTCAAAATTGAGGGAAAAAATTTATGTATATGAAACAAGAACTCAAGAAGTGAAGTAAATTCCCATTAATTGTCCTTATTTAATCAATATTTCATTGCCTTTGATCTCTTACTGCTTCTGTCAGCAAAGTTCCAGATTAATTTAGCAAGAAACCTCAATAGTGCTATTTATTAGTTCACTGATAATTAATAAATCACTTGCTCACACTTCAGTTGTCATGATAGCAGTAAAGAACACAGAAATAATGGAAGTAATGACTGAACTCTGAAAACTAAAGCAGTTATACGGAACCACACACGGACGGGCGGACTGAATCCCTCTCTACAGGAACCACGCGCGGACGGGTGGACTGAATCCCTCTCTACAGGAACCACGCGCGGACGGGTGGACTGAATCCCTCTCTACAGGAACCACGCGCGGACG
>JAODKC010000021.1:12943996-12957688 GCA_026777985.1 Mormyrops attenuatus
TTAAATGTTAAAAACGCGACTTTTTATGACTTTTAGATTTTGATTGGTAAACTGAAACACTTTCAATTTAAATGTAATAAAAAAACTATAGCATTTGGAATGTTAAAGTCTTGATGTTTTACTATTCTACTCCTAGTAGTCCTCACATTTGTACCTATTATTTTCTGTCACACAAAGGGCCACTTCGAACCTGTGCTTAAAACCTTTACCACAGCATATTCTGAAGTACAAATATTATAGAACATCCAAATGGGCGAGGTTATGACTTACTATTAAACAATGGATCACAGTGGCAATGTCCAGTCCCTATTGACCTGTCCAATGAAATTGTACGACAAGGGGCTTGGAATAATAGAATATGTCAGTAAGTGTGAAGTATGCGATGATTTTAGATTGCATGCTGAGATCTCAAACCATTCCATGAATTTTTTTTTATTCCTGACTTGTGATGCCAAAACTGCACCATATTTCATTACATGAAAATAGCTAGTATTGCCGATGCATTTATTCCCAAATCGGCTATAAAACACCATTTGGAAGTCGACCTATTGGCACCGAACAGCCCACAGAGGTCTTACTTTTGTAATACTGTTCTCTAATATGCTATAAGTCCATGCCGTTTGTAAACGGTTGGTTATATACACAAAATCAAAGAGACTAAAGATCAATGAATGGTAAATATTGTTTTATGCAATGTCAAATTATAGAATTTTAGGCTGTTTAATTACTTTATTACTAGAGATACATTTGCACTAATCCCTTAAAGAAGCATAGGGGAGAATATTACCACAGTAGTATTTTACCACATTTTAACTGACATCAAGATAATATTATTATTATTATTATTATTATTGAGAACCAATATTTGCAATTAAAATAAAGCACATGTTGTCCCACATGATGCTATAGGGAGAATTTTCATGTAACTCATCCACGCGCCAAACATCTTAATTTGTCCATTTTTCCAGTTACTTACTGTGGGTGGTACAACTTAGTGCGAAAAAACACATACAGTAGTAGACATAAATCAGACATTGTGTGTGTGTGTGTGTGTGTATATATATATATACAGTATATATATATAGAGTCCATGTATTATTTTGATAAATTGTACTTGGTGGCTAATTAAGCTAATTAAGGTTGTTGTTAGGGCCAAAGCGGAGCCACTGGATCCGCAATAAACACCAAAGACTGGAACAATCTGTCTTATAAATTGTCTTTTGATATATGTTTTTTATTACACACTGGGGAAATCTAGAAATGACGAAGCCAAAGGGGAAAAAAATTCTTAAACACACACTAATCTGGAGAACATTGTTTGTTTCTGTATTAATATCCCTATTTATACATACGGTAATTTAGAGAAATGTGGACTCCTTTCACAAAATGTGTGCACTTTTTCAATGTTTCTGTTAAATACAGCTTGTTTGATGCTTACTGATACAATGTGACAATGTGAAATAACTTATTTACTATTAGGGTTTACTAAAGTTTTATGTTGATGTATTTAATGGGTTGAGACAATGGTTGTCCTCATAATGAATGTGGATTCATGTCCGTCTGTCTGCCTGTCTATCTCTCTCTATTTTTTGTTTTTCAGTGCATTAAATTACGGTGCACAAGGTATCTAAACATTACACATTAAGAATAAAATAATCGAGGGACTGATTTATATCTTCATGTCAAAACTATGTTCATTTACTTAACCCACCAAAAAGAACATAATGGTTCCAAAGATTACATCTAATTATCATATATTGTTTCCAGTTTCCATTTGGTTTTTAGAAAATATGTCCCAATTTTGCAGAAGAATTTAATACTGTATGTTATATGAAGGGCAATCAAGCCCCAAATATTCTGTTTACTCAACAAACTTCTCAAATGAATATGATGGAAAATCCAACAATAACTGCGCGTTTGTCTTATTTTTGCAAACGTTTATTTAAAATTATATGGCTAAATGATTCATTGAAACATAAATTAACATTTGTCATAAAAACAAAAAAGTAGTTTAGATGTAAATATATTTCTTTGGTGTGACGTACAGGATTCCTTAAATTATTTTGCATTCTATATTGCAACTCTGGAGCAGATCCCTGCAGATAATATGCAGTATGATCTTGGATAAATTGTACTGAAGCCACAACTGCTTTTCAGTCAAAATAAACATAGATTAATGAATTCACGGACGTTTAAAATGTAATACACCGATGAGTTAAACGTGTCGTTGATCTTATTCCTGATCACCGTGTCTAGCTATCTGCTGGTGGATGCAAGGGGGCAAAGAGAATATTCTTGGAAAGATTACCTTTGGCCTTATTGTACAATCAAGTCATTGAGAAGGCAGCATCTCTACAGCAAGCCTGATATTCAGCAAATGATGACTGCCTCAGAATATCAGCATGCCTGAAAGGTTATCATTTGCACTGTCAGATTTCGATATTTTTATCACAGTTTATCTTCCATCAGTGACAACCCATAGAAATCAGGGCCCACATGCTTGGACCTAATAAAGTCATTGTGGTGAGAAGGACGTGGGTGAGAAAATCAATATCTTTCTATCCGTTAACAGCCTTATTTGAAATTCAAGGTTCAGGGACATGATAGTCATGAATTTTTACATTTTCAAAAGTTACATTTTTAAAACTTGTATTTTTTTTTTAACAGTTTTCTTTTTCGGGGGGTGGGAATAAGTGAATTTTGATTTTTGAAATAGAAATCCTCTATTTACAATTTTCCTCTAAACAAGCATATAAAAACATTCTGCAGTGACGCCCAGCGCACCATCGCCACTAACACAATCCCAAAAAGCCAGAGTGCGCACAGTTTCATGAGAAGAGTCACGTCTTGCCATGGCTATTCCCTTATTGCAAAATAAGTGGATTTACTGAACATGCAGAGATCTTTGTCATCGCTAACACTTGTGTTATGCAATAAAGTGCTAATTAATGAAACACTCAGGTTGAATTAAGTGCATTTTGTGCAATGAATTTGCAAAAAAGTCTCAGATTTATTTCCCCTTATCCCTCTTCACCAATTAGGCTCATGAAGGTGTGACCCCCTCTGAAAGAGGCTTTTAGATTAATCATATTATCTGTAGCTTCTGAAACACAAGGCCTTCTTGACCTTCCTTCCATAAGAATCCATTATCTTAAACTATGGCAGTAATCCTGGCTTTAGGTGGCCAAAGAGGAAGGGAGGAATCGAGTCTAATAGATAGCAAATAAGATGAATATATGATCTAAGTGCCGATTACACTTGGACCTGCCCTTGAACACTCAGGTGTATCCTTGAGACTTGCATCCACTCAAATCCAGCAATTGGATTTAAAAATCTCACAAGGCCTTTGGGGCAGATGGCCAAATTTCACGAGACCTCACCCATGGGATCAAAGGACAGGACACAGAAAACTCAGCCAAACTAAAGGGCCTACATACATTGCAATCAAACGCAGAGTTTAAATGGTATGTTTTCAACAATTCTCAAAACACACACACACAGGTTTGTAATTATATCTTAGTGGGGACTCTCTCCATTCATTTCTATGGGGAAAACTCTAATCCCAACATTTAACTCCTACCCAGCCCTAACCTTACCCATGACTGACCAAACAAAATACGAGACTTTTGGCATTTTTATTTTTAGATTGCATTCATAGTTCTTTGTGGGGCCCCGGAGGATGGTCCCCACAACGTAAAAATAGGTTTTTATTACACTGTGGGCGACTGTTTCTGAAGGTATAAAAGAATAAGCACTATTATGGCAGCTTTGATGAAATGATTAAATAATTACACCAACATTTTTTTCCATACATTTTCTAAGCACTTTCCTGGTAAAGGGTCACAAGAGAGGCAGCAAAATACCCCAGACAGGATACCAGTCCAGAACACACGCACACAAATGTATGTACATGTCCCATACAAAACCATTAAAGAAGTCCCAAAGAATGGAAAATAAAAGATTCTGTAAAATCACCTCAGTGGGCTTAACATACAGAATTGTTATTGATTAGTTCCCCACATCGATGAAGTTCATGTTCTCCAGTACGCAGGAGTGTGTGACAACCATAGGCATGAGAATCAATGATCCATCCATTGTGACTACAGTGTTAAGTGTTTGATTAATCTGTGCCACGCCAAATCAGACAGTACCATAGAATAACTTGAATTTTGTCTCGTTTTGTAAGAAAGTGCCAGGGTCAGTAGATGCCATCTTCTTAGGTTAAATGTCCTTTAGCCCAAACACCAATGAAACGGAGGCTGCCGTTCATTCACAGTGTAGTCTGTGGCCATTGTAGAACACAGAATGGTACAACACATTTACTGTATCACACCCCAATAGCTGCAAAACCCACAGCCGTATGAATGTCATATGAACACTGAAAGATCTTATTAAAATACGATAATCCAAATTGGGGGGGGTGGGGGGCATTTTTGTTAAAAAATTGTTTAAACACGATTTTATATATTCAGATCATCTTCATAGCAGTAGTCTAAACTGCTCTGTTAAGTATCTATAAATTACCTATAATAAAAAGGTGGAATTTCCCCTGCCTCAAAATCAGTTTACATTACAGATTAAGGCCTATTCCTCTGAGTTAGAAAAGGTCCTTAGAACAATATCATAATAAATCCAGCCATAGGTACATAAAAGCTGACATCTCTATCAAGGAATATCAGCATCCTTTCTCACTCAACATGGGCCTTTTTAAGATAAATGGGAAAAAGGCTTCGAAACATATCTGACTGCTGGCTTACTCTAATGAATAACCCCCATTTTGGGTCTTGCAGTGTAAGCAGAAAGTCCACCTCACTGCCACTAGGGCTTGTCATGAATCTGCCCAGACAGCCGACATAATATCAGGGCGACAACACTTGTATGACTTCCATTTTCTTTGCTTTCTATTGATTTTCACTTAATAACTTGGGAAATACTAAACGTCGGTGCTGAGTACCTAATAAATCCTGTCTGAGCTTTTTTTTATTGAGGAGAATTTAATAAAGGCAGTGGGCTGGGAAAAGGGATTTGTCTCCGGCTTGAGAGGACAAAACAGCACAGCTGAGAGTACAGGAAGCTAAAAGCTATTTCTTTATCAACTCTGCTCATATCTTAAAGTATCTTAAATGCCAACAATTGTGGGCATGTCTCACAATATCTTTATGGCAAATAGTTGATGTTATCCTAGAATGAAAGTGTTACCCTTAGGTATCAAATAAATATATCTGCAGCCTTTTTAGATGTGGTTTGTACAGTAGCTTTTTGTTAAAAAAAAAAAAAAAAAAACATGGAGCATTTAAGTATGCCCCCCAGATCCCCACTAGAGATAGTTCCGTGATCTTCACATTTTTAATAATTGTGAAATTATATAAATATTTTTGATATTGTCCACAATGGAAGAATACTAAAACTAGAAGAAGATGATTTGATAAGAATTCTAATTGAAATGAAAAATGCAGGTACATAAATAAAGATTTTGGTTGGTTCAGCTATAAACATAAATCAATAGCATAACTTCAAAAGACAATTATCTGATCATATATGAAAATGGCCCCGTGTCCCTTATGTCAAAGATATATGCCTGTATTTTTTAGTACTTTACTCAATTATGTGCAGTAATTTTCACCATTCAAAAATTATCTATAAAATTTCTGAACACACTGGTCAAAATGTCTTTCCTTCATAACATTACAGAAAAATCAGTTAGCACAGTCCTTTGTTTCTTGGCTTTGTCTAATATGTAGCTTGTAACTTTACTTAAAAACTGTCATGAAGGTACAGACAGGGACAATCCACAGTGTGTCTTGGTAATTGAAGAGATTTTCTTATAAATGGAACCTAACAGACCAGGGGGGGTCAAAACACAAGACAGAAAGGTGAAGCACAAAGTAACAAAGGCTACATTAACACCGGAAAGGGGTGAAGGAAACACCACAAACATGTTCACAACTGGGCAGGAGACAAACGCAATGACTGACAAAAGCACAGAGCAAGGACAAGCACATATGAACTGATAACGAGAGTTAGATGAAAAACAGTCGCGGATGGTTAACAATGAAACAAACACTAGGAAACTAACACTAGGAGATACTAGGAACAAAACCAGGAACAAGACAACAACAAAACCAGGAACAAGTGGTGAGAAGTAAGAACCAAAGCATAAACACCTGAACCAATACAGAAATAAACACACGCATGTCTGTACCCCGGGGAAACTGATAACTAAAATTAAAAATGGCAGAAGAGATGGACTGATTACAGCTGCCAGCTTAGCCCATTCAGCCACACGGTGTCCCAAAGAATACTGTAAGGGAACACACTGGGATCACAAAAGGGTGCTAAACCTACAAGAACAACGAAGAGGACTGAATGGCCAGCGACACCTGCTGGCCAAATGGGGAGAAGATCGACAAGGCAGGACCCTTCCATTAAATTATAACTGCACATACCACTTGCATTTTACTGTGACTAGATTTAATTTTTATATTGTAGCGAAAGACCAAATGACAGCTTGATATTTAATTATCATTGTTTATTATGAAGTTTTGTGCACTGAGAAATCGTGCACATTATTATTATTTAACTCATACGAGTGATCCATATACTGTAATTAATATTTCGTTGAACAAACCCCTCCAATAGATCCACTGATCTATCGTCTCGTGACCAGAAATGGCCAATTCTCAGCCCGATTGCCGGTAACCAGCAACTGGCCAATCTGTCTAAATATGGCTGATTTTATGAGCCGATCAAGTAGCTTACCAACTAACGTTACTGTTGTCCTAAGTTCATGGGAAGCGAAATGACAGATTTTTGTCGTACACACTTTTTATGCACAGTGCACATTTCAGAGGTACTGTAAGACTCTTGATACAGCACTTCATAATTTACTTTTATTTCACAAATGTTCATAGCGACGCAAGCAAAGCAAATAGCACATTACAAGCATACATGCTGTCAGGGGGTCGATCTGTAGGTGCGGCTCAGCTCAGACAATAAATGGCCAATTACCACTGCACTACTTAACACTATTATTATAACCACTGAACAATCCAGCAAGGCAATCATCCGACACCAGTGTGTTCAGAGGCTGTAACAGTGCTACAACAAAAGCAGACCGATGTGAAACAAAGCAGTTTCTTCCTGCATAACGTCTCAGCACTGTCCATCTCACTTCTTTTGTCAATTGTAAGTTGATTTCAATTTAGTGGCTAGATCAAAAACAAACATACTTTATATACCAGACTGCTAAAAATACTAACATTTTAAGTGATTAATGTTCATTAGTACAAGAATATTTTGAACCTTAATATAAAAAAGGTAGTTTGGAATAATTACCTTAATAATTAAGTTTATTATTATAATGCTGCAAGCAATGTTTCTTGTAAGGACAGACATGCTGGTTAAGTGTTAAATGGTCAATTAATATCACTACATACATTCCAAATGAATCACGATCTGGATCTATATTGTGGATCGTGATTATAACCAAAAGTATCGTGATATGACATTTTGGCCATATCGCCCACCCCTACTCCCAAATCAGTTTCCATCCACAGTTGTGTCACCTTCCCTCCTCCCAGTTATGCTGTATGGTAGGTAAGGTAAAACACTTATGGGAAACGTATCTGCTTGGAGATTTTTTACAGTGCGGGCCAAAGATGTTAAATTTGCAATGTGTAAGACATGTGAACAGAAAGTTATCTATGGAGGAACTGGGCCTAATCCCAAAACAACCAATTTAAATCGGCACTTGCGGAGCCATTTTTATTTTAAAAGGTTTTTGTAGATAGCTCATTTAGCAGACTAAAGATCTTTTAACTAAAAATCTGGATTGGCCAGGATCAGGCATGGGGAATCAATCGTCAGATTGCCATGGTGAGGAAGGGCTTTATGCTTCAATGGTCAACACAGCTACCATCTGGAGTTTGACTTCTTGGTAGGTCCTCCTTCAGCCTCTGATCAGATCTGCAGGGAGAGAAATTATGATCCAACAAGAACCTCCATGAACCGATACTGATAACAAGCAGAATATCCTGCAGCAACCAGGGATACAGAACCCACCCCTAGAGCCAGACCTGCGGGGGTGTTAGCTGGTGAGCAGCTCGCGGCGAGCAGCTCGCACCGGGCAGCTAGTGGTGGGCAGCCCGCGGTGGGCAGCCTGCGGTGGGCAGCTCCCGTCGGGCAGCTCGTGGTGGGGTCAGGCTTAGCCCAGAATGGCTACCTGGAGTACCTAGCAGGCCCACCAGCTCGAGCATGAAGGGTGGGGTCAAATGAAGTGACATCTGAGCTTAAGAACGTGAATGGGAAGAACAGAGCCAGATCTTCTCTGGTTAGGAAGGCTGGGCTGCATAAACCTTAGTGGTTACTGTTTATTTTTATTCAAAAGAAATGTATTCATTGATAAATTAACGTTCCCAGTTATGGCATACATGGAAAGAGGAGCTAAAGATCTTCTGTTCGCCAGCAGTCGAAATCAATTCATATTTTGATTTTACGAGAAAGAAGCTTAAATGTAAACAATAATAGTTAAAATTATTAGTAGCACCCATCATCAATATCATCACTAATTTTAAATAAATGACAAGCATTCACATCCATACTGTCGTCTTGTGTCACTGTCTCGTTTCCAGTATCGATAACGGCATAAATTTTCTAATGGAGTACATGAATTAACAAATGATCCATTACAAATTCAGCCCTTGTTTCTGGGTGTGTGGGGCTGGGTTTAATCTGTCGGTGTTTTCCTTCTAGATTTCGAGGTTGTTCTTGTCTTGTCACTGGCTATGTCGTTCTATGGGTCAACTTAGAACCAGCTGTGCATCCAGAAGTCCGGCTGATAACCTGTCTTCTGTGATATTCTGTGTGACGGTTGCCAGGACCATTGGGCATTGAGCATAGACAGGCTGGTTTAGAGTACTCTGTTTTGCTGTCTGTTGTGAAAGTCAATAAATGTGGTTTAACCAAGTAGACTGAGTCTTGGTTGTGACAGTAATATCATTTATTCCTGCACTTGCAAGGCAAAAACATATTTAATTGAGAGAATATTTTGTGTATGCTGCGACCCATTTTTAAATATGCTTTTATGAAACGGAGAAACAAAATACTCTGGTACCATTTAGTTTTTTTCCCTGTCGTGCTTGATAAACACATTTTAAATGAATATGCATTTCCTTTGTTTTTTGCACAATTTATTTATGATGTATCAGTCTCTTTCGCCGAAGCCATCATCAGACCTGTCAATTATGCACCAGTGCTAAGCAAGACACCGAGTGAAAATAATAAGAGAATTTCTCATGAGCTACAGTGTGTCAAGGACAGAGAAGACAAAGAGCCTTTGAGGATGAATGTGCTGTGGTGCACATGGGGGGGGGGGCAGGGGAGAGATAGGAGGTGTGTCCTCTCTCGGTGTGCTACACTTTACTCTCCGCCACCCCCCACATGGCACCTGCAACACATACTTGCTCACTAAGTCTGCTTAGTTTTTCATACTAATCAATAGTAAATGAGAGGATTGATAAAACAGTAATGCTCATCTGATCTTTAGCCTTTCAGATAAATTATGCTCATTATGCTAATTACCCTTCTCCATCTTAGCCAAGCAATTGTCATACTAGTGCTTTACATGTCATTCATTTTCAAAACATGGATAATGATATAGGTTATGACAGACGGCTTGGTCACACAGTTCCCAAAATTCAACCCCGGGATTTGATACTGGCATCTTCCTGCTTACTAAACAAACTAAACAACTGCAGATAAGTGTAAGAAGAACTTTTAAATATATCGCAATAATGCTTTTATAGACTTATGAGAGGTAAGATACAAATTCTTGAGGTGGGTAAATCTGCAATTCTCGAAGAATCATGAAGACCTATTTGCTACCTATATGTGTTTGTCCCCTGAACATTCATGTTTTGTCCTCATAAATTATGTTTTATACCAAAGTGCATACACACTTCTGAGTACCCGTGGGGTCTTTATGGGGTATGAGTGGTTATGAAATAACAATATACGATTTTACTAAGCACCATAAACAGTTTATTTATTTGCAAAATGTGCACAAAAATGTTTATGTGACATTTAAAAAAATTTATTTAACATTTATAAGACAGTAAATCACTGTGTCTCTACATAGTTGCAAAGAGAATTGTATTTCACTTCCATTGTCTATAACAAAATCACAATATGTCATAATAAGTGAATCTCCTGATTATACGGCAGTCTGTTGAGATCTCTTTATATATCTTGTGTACATTCTGCATCTAACATTATTCGGTACGTGGTTTTGAAGAATGACAATATCAAGTAAGCATGTTTTCACTAAATGTTATCCTCCAGGAAAGAGAGGATGATCCCATGACAATGATAACCTTCCATTTGATGCAAAATAAAATAATCATAATTGCAACTGAGAGCAATGTAAAAATGCTTCTCATTGTTGTTATGGTCACAGTGCAAGGAGAATATGAATTCTAGGGCATATTAAATAATCAGGAATAGGATAGGACAGAAGTTGAAATTTAAAAAATTAATATTGACTCAATGAGAATTATGTTGAGAGGACATTCAGATCTGAATAACATCTGTCTATCCTGAGCCAGTGGTCTTGGACCAGAAGTTTTTAACAGAAGAGGAAGAGCATTTCACAAGTTGGAAAGCAAGCTTGCCACACACTAAAGGGCTGCTTGTTATTGTTAACTGCCGACTATTGAGGTAATGAAATGACGTGACTTCAGAGCTGGCCGTTAATCACTGTCGTCAGCCGAGCACTTGTGAAAGAGAAAAGCCAGTGTGCAAACTATAAATATACCAGTAATGTATCCGTCAGGTAAAGTGGGGCTGGTCTTGTAAACATATTCTTGTAAAATGGCATCTATTCTTTTATACACATACACACTTACCTTCAACTGTGCCTCACTTTCACACGACCAAAGTAGATATAATGGAAGTCTTTATCAGTATTCTGTATAAGGTATATTGTTACAGCGTAGCTCAAAAAAAGAAAATAAAAGTATGGTCTGCATAGTATTAAATCAGTAAATACCTGACAGTATTATAAATGAGGACAGAGGTAGATAATTTGGCTAGATTGTGCTCCCTTGATTTCTGTGGCAGCCAACAACAATAAAATCTATGATATAGGATCTCAAAAAACTTTCAATGTTTTGATTGAAAAATATATGGGGAAATATAGCAAAATTCATTAAATTCTTCCTGTAAGTTGACATTCATCTTTAGCTTTTAGCATGCGGACCTTCTTGTCATTTCAAAACTTAAGATTGCACATCCCAGTGTGACCTGAACATGGCCTCAGGGGTCACTTTCGTGGGCCTATATGGCTTGTGTACATGTCATGGTGACAGAATGGCAAACCATCACGCAACACGGGCTTTACATTTTATGGGAAATGAGGGCTGGGTGGGAGAAAGACTGACACAAGACAAAGATCTCATGAAAATGTATAACATGAATGTATGACAGGGATATATACAAAAAATTAAAACTTAACAGGTTGCTATGGATCTCACCTGCCATCAGGACTCGGGAACAGGTTACAAAAAGCTTAGAGAGAATAAAACACCATGTGTAGTTCTGAAGTGTAGCAAGGGCACACAAACTGGATGATCACCTATAATTGCAGTCATGTGACAAACCTCTGGAGAGGTACCTTCTCCCTTCTCTTACAACGATGTAACTACACATTTGTAATATAAATAACATAACCTAGTTATAGCTTCAATTAATTTAAAGAGCTAAACCATACTGCACTTATTAAGTCTCAGAACCGTCCTCTTCATGCTTGATATATAAACCTCTTATGTCTGTGCAGGATGAACACAGAGCTGAGACTCAGTGGTGGTCTTTGAATTAATAACAGGACACACCTAATTAGGAACTTTGGGCAAATAGAGGCACATAAAATTCATTTATATGTAATTGCACATAGGCACAGCATACTTTGGTATTTTGCTTTATTAGGATGTTTTCCATCCGTCCATCCATCCATCCATCTTTCATACTGCTCAAGAATGTTTTTTAATTAAAAATACGTTTGCATGCACCCGCTAACCTGTACTGGATGTAGGTTTGGAAGATGGATGGATGGATAGATGGATGGATGGATGGATGGATGGATAGATATTTGTATATACTGTACCTGGTGTATGAGATGTTTTTTAGTACTGAGGTTTGCAGAATTTGACAGCTTTCTGGTAGCAGGTACTGATAGCTTTCGGAGGCTAATACCGCACAAAAGTACTTTTTTTTACACGTGTTTTTATTTTTACATTTAAATTTCATGTACAGAAACCCATATGTTAAACATGTATAAGAACTTTTGCTACCCAAGACAGACAAACTTATTTGACTGAGTTTAATATATTTTTCATTATACAAAAGCATGGAACAAATGCTGTTCCACAAACACAAAGTCACAAATCTGAAATGATTCCTGATTAGTATGGAATGCAATACTGTACACTTGGGAGAGGGCATTTTTCTGAGGTTTGGGGTTCTAAACAGGTTAAACTGAAAATTTATTAGATTAAAGCTTTATTATGGAAAATGTGACATGTTATGAGTTATGGCCAGTTGAACTGTTCATTTATCGCAGTTAAATAGGTCTCTAGGCTGACAGAATAAATGTATTCATTCTCTTGTTTAAGTCTGTGTGCATTAACAAGATTTTCTTATGAGAAAAGTAACAAAGGGTCAAGCATTGGAGGGGAATTCTGAAACTGATATGCTTTCTCACCATGGAATCCCACTGTAGAGGATTACAAGACAATTGGGTCTTGGAAAGAGGAAAACTGGGTATCTGGAAATGATAACCTTTGCCAGTCAGACCTCACCTTCTTTGTCCTAAATATGTTGTATAATTTTACTCCATGGTTCAAAAATAACAGAAGCATAAACATCCAGCACCCCCCCCCCCACCACCACCACCAAAATATAAAAGCTCTCAGGGCTCTCAAGTTCCTGACACATTGATTTGCATTAGAATATAGATATCTTCATATCATGGGTATTGCTTCAAATGTGAATACATGACATCATCATCGTTTATGTAATGATCATATCAATGAGCAATATTAATTAAAAGCATTGTCATGTTTCTTGTTACTTAATTTCCTAGGACATTTTAATAATCCTACTTATAGACAAGTACATCATCATATTGGACTCACAAACATATGGCAATTAACTTTACAGCACTGATAAATCTGCTTGCATTATCCGAGGATTCATTGGCTAGATGGAAAAAACCTTTTAAAAATTATGCATGACATGACAAAAAGTTTTGGCACTCAACCTCTTTCAGGTTTCAGAGGATTGGATTCTATTTTAATGTTTTCCTTAATGTGCAGTGTTTTGTGAATTAAAATCCTCAAAATGTTCAGTGTAGGAATACAAGCCAAATTCACACCGCTATGGAACAAATAAATCCACGGTTTTTTTTTCCTTGTTAACAGCTATTTATTAAATAAAACAACTATGAAAGTACAACTTAACATTGTTCTTCAAATCATTAAAACAAAATCACTAAACCTTTGTATTTACAGGTGTCTTAGAATTCATTCTTCAAAGATCTCCAGCAAAAAGTGGCGTATTAACGGATTGAAATAAAACTGGTTTTATTTTTCAGATTACATGCATGCATTTGTGAACAGCAGTGCATTTATATATATGTAT
>JAODKC010000021.1:13000080-13020253 GCA_026777985.1 Mormyrops attenuatus
AGTTATTGCACTAATGAGATAAGTGTCTACAGCAGTGGTAGTGGATGGCTCCCAAAACAACATAAATTCTCATAAAGCCACATTGTTTTAAATCAAGTACTGAATTTCCAGAACACATTTTTCTGTGCCAGTAAATCTAATATATAACCTCGATTTATATAAATTAATGCCCCACAAATACTAGCATACAGGGCATTTGCCATATTACACAAACGACTCTTGGTTGGGCTTTACCATTTAACAGATAAGCTGAGCTGATGAAGAATGAAAGGGTGTGGAAAAGGAAAAAAAGGGAGGAGGGATCAATATAGCTCTGGGAAATAAGGTAGAAAGGGTTATTTACTTCACATTGATCTGTTGCCACCACAGCACAAGCCAAGCTGCTTCTCTTTTGTTAACCTTTAAGCCACAGTGTACTCACAAACGATGAGGGAGTCACCTAACAGGTGGAAATTATGGATCGAAGGAGGTCACAGTACCTCTGTCACTGCCTGACGCCTGTGTAGCAACAAGCCCCAAGAAATTTAAACATCAATAGGGATAATATGGACAAATTTATCAAGCTAGCACCTACTCTCTCTCTCCGAAGCCTAACAGTGTCCCTGGTTGTCTGCCCAAGCCCATTTCCAATTGATTTAGACGTCCTTCTACCTAAAAGGATGATCACCTGTGACATACCACATTTATTTTTCCAATGGCTGCTTTCGAGAAAAAGCTGAAATCTTCATTATGCCAAGGACAAAAATAAACCGTAAAATCAGCACACCTTTCCAAGATCAGCACCTTCTTTAATACGAGTATGACTTTAAAAGGAGTATTTAGTACTAAAATTGTATAAACATGTTAATATAGTAGAATGACCATTAAATTGCCCCTCTTACCAAAGGGAAGGTACACAAGCAGAAGCAACCTGCTAGCTACGAAACACCGGACACAACCCATGTGTGTGCACTGCTATTCAGCCAGGTAATATGAAATCGAGGAATTACAGAAATAAATGTGCATGACAGAATCAACAAGTACTTTCAATAATTCATAGCTTTTTTAAGCACTTGTCTGAGCTATTGCATTATTCGATAAATGAAGTAATGAGTGAGGAATGTAAAAGGCATAATCTGAATGGCTAAAATAATCTATAAATTATGCATTTTATTCCATAAATTGAATTTTGATCTGCATTACAGTTTTAATCTTCAGATGAAATATTTTTCTTATGTATGATTGCAGTTTAGCCATCAGTAACTTCCAAAATCAGTTACAGAGTGTGGTGCCGCAGTAAATCACGACTTTTCAGTTATAAACGGAATAGAATTGTCACAAATTACTGTGACACATTCAATTAGGACAATTAATTTGGCAATTTTATATGAAGTGCTCTTGTCTTTTTCATTAACTATCATCTTGTTGTTAAAAAAAGTATCGTATGTCATACATTACTGTAAATTACACACACAGTAATTTAAGGTACAGAAATGGACTCTGATGAATCATTTTTGTACCATTGGGGGTAAAGTAATGCTGTTTGTACCTTGGGGAACAAATCTGTGCCAGACGTAGACCCGTTTTTCTGGCAGTGTTCATGTAGGACAGTAGGGTTTTTGTGAACAGCTACAGGTAATCAGACCCAAAAACATCCAAATGTGAGCAGGGTCCTCTGGGAGTGCCGGGTACGAGAGCTATCAGGCCACTTTAGGGATGCCACAAACTAGATGCTGTATTTTCCTGCTACCGCGGTCACGTCCTTACTGACCCCTCTGCTGTTCATGTTGGCCAGTTGTCTGGCTGGCTCTGTCCCAGCTGTCATTTCTGTACATCCATCATGTTTCCATGCAGGCAAAGCGTGGCACCAGCCTGGTGCAGTAGTCAGGGAGTGGTTTATCCTCCATATGCTACACCTTGTAAGCTCTTATGTCCTGCCAAATCATACCCGGTGCCAGTAAAGCACATGTGTTTTTGGAAAACCAGCCTGGCAAGCGGTCAACCGATTATGTCGATATGCAGAACTCTCTCTACACCTTTGGCTTAGTACAAGCCAAGTAAAGGTTTAAGAGATGCAATCCTGGGTCCTGAAATATTTTTGCGAACATGCACCACTGCCAGTGGGTACAGTCAAAAGCACTGATTTTGAGTTATTGAGTTCAGGCATACAGGAGGTTTCAATACAAGTTATCAGAGAAAATATACATGACATTTAATATGGTGAAGCCTGAAAACATGAATGCTTTCATTTTGCCTTTCTTGAGATCCTTTTTCATTGGAATGCGAGGGCGATTATTTCCCTTTTTTGGTGTGCCTTACAATGGCAGCTGTCCCTGGAATAAAACACAAAGCAAAAACAAAAAACACTTGGAATTCTACCAAACAAGGGGGGGGGAGGATACCGTTTACATGCTAATGTGCTATTATATACAATGCTCTATTAAATACATCAATTGCGTTTTCTACAAGGTCAACCTTGGCTTACTATTTTGCAATAACAAAGGAAGTAGAATCTAATATTAAGTTCCGAGTGTCAGAGCACAGGTGCAAGTGAAAGCCCCTCTGTCCAGGTATATTTAGGTAATTCATTTTCAGAGAAGAAGCGGCCCTGTGGGGTTACATGACCCCACAGCCAGGAGATTTGTTTTTTCCTCCCCCCTGAACCGGCTATATCTCACTTCCTGAAAATGCCTGTCCCTCTCACTCACTCTGAAGGACTCAGCCAATCTCCCTTTGTAAATAGAACTGTGTTTTATAATTTTCTCATACTCCAAGACGACCATATCAATAATGCAGGCAACCGCCTTTGTCTGGAGTGATGAGATTATTTCTCTGATTTGGGTTGACAGTTATGGTAATAGTTTAGCAAACAATCTACTCCAGCGACAATGACCACAGATTACAGCTGTTTTTGAATCACAGTGGCTCATGAGCAGTCCATGATTGATTACGTTCCCAGAGACAGACCTGAGCAATTTAGTGCTGACAGCCCTGCTCCTAAAACGTCTGATGCCAGAGTAATCTATATTTGGTATCCTTTCCTGTGCAATAAAATAATGACGCAAAAGTAGGAGAATAAACCAGAGTACTATGATTCTATTAGAAGGTAGATTTTGAAAAAGATAGTGTGGGAAATAGATACGTCTCACAAGTATGATTAAATCAATTTATGTAAAAATGCATTTTAAAATGGTTAATATATAACGAGACAACTGTGATTATATTGCTGTATAGATGAGAAACCATTTAAAATTAAGTAGGTAAGAGCAGCAGGAGAGTTTTGGTCTGGAAACGTTAAGCTATGAATAACGTTAAGCCATCAATTACGTTAAGCTATCAATAACAGTCAATTACATTTATAACTAATTCATAAAATTACAGTAGATTTTATTTTACATTTGTTTACAAACAGGGGCCTCTTAGGTGTTAAAGTATTATATATCATTGTGTGTCACTGTGATTAAAGTTAATATTTAAAACAATAAAGACTGAAAGCATTTTTTAAAATAATGTGCAACCATCCAAGACTGTGAAATGGTACATTTCTGGAAGGCAATCAACCTGTGCACATTGACGGAGTAGCCAACAGAGGTGTTAAGTGCTAGAGAAGGATGTCAGATTGATGTGAGGATAGACAGCAGGTCGCGTGATTGGATGACCCTTCTAATCCCATGTGGAATAATCATTTATTTAAAAAACTAACAAATGAGCCTCAGCAACTAGACCTTTCAGTTCAGAGTGGCTGAGTGTGTCGTAAGGTGGGATAAAATCCCAGAATAACCTCACAGCAATTGAGCAATGCACTTCTTGAATAAAACATCTTCACGATCTGCCTCCTGGCTTAAGCAGACTTAAAAAGCATAGATTGCACTTGTCAGACATCATGACCTAATTACTCTCATAAATAAATGATTACACTTTTCAATTTAATGTCACATCCTGTGCTTATGATCTGAGGTCACATTAAAGTATATGTCAGTTACTGGGAAAACCATTTAACACATTTCACACAGCAGCTGTACACCACAGACAAACTTTGCTGTAAATTCTGCCACTTCTATTTATTCCTGGGTATTTTTCTTTTTTTTTTTTTGTCAAAATGGAGACTTCCAGACTATGTTCTACAATAAAAACAGTTTCTCAGTGTTTGCTCTCTAAAGACACTGAGCTGGTTCATGTTTTATTAATGGGACATTAGAAGCAACACCAATCCAGTCCCCGAAATTTGCATATTTATTAAAAAGCAGACATTTGTGATTAATGGGATGCAATCATGTTACATGCTAAAGGAAGAGCTGTAGTCCTGTGAAATCATCTGCTTTTGTTGCTAGTCCAGAAATACAGTCAACAGTGAATTTATTGAATTTTAGTGTTGAGACAGGTGCTACTAGTGTGTCGTGAGCCAGGTACTATTAGTGTGTTGTTAATAAATCGATTACAGAGCTCACATTTTAAAATTTCTCATGTCACAAAAAAGTCTTCCACTTCTGCGATATTATTTCCAGGCATGAATACATGTAAGCAATAGTACAAGAATGTATAGATGTCAGCAATAAAAAGGTGCAATTAGTCTTCCCTAGATATAGCTGTCGTATTACATTTCACAGTAGCAATAACAATATATCCAAATAATTTATCAAGTCACCTCTTAGATCATTATGGGTCCATTGTTCAGGTCAACAATCCTCAAAGCGTTTAACATCCCATTCACAGCCTCTAGCTATTTGCAATCCTTACACAATTGAACATTAACGACGTTACTGAAGTGTGAAAACACTGTTCTTCCCAAATATTTAAACTTACTAGCAGCATAAGTGCCTTATAAATACTTAAATGTAGACAATAGCATTCAGGAAAGCGAGTGTCTGGTATTTTTTTATGAATACTGGTGCCAGGACTTACTGACAGCATGTTTAGCATACAGTGAAAACATCCCTATTTAAATCCATGTTGCAGACATCCATATTTCATGCAATCCCTTACAACGAGAAAGGCCTGAAGAATCAAAACTGCAGAAGTGAACAAACTCAAATAGCAGAAATGCGAAACTGAGCCGTCTGTTGTCATTTCAAATGTGTCCCATAAAAGGGGGGGGGGGGGGAACTGTATGAAACAGATGACAAGGACATTGTCAGATAAGTGGAGAGCGGCAGCCGAAGACCTATTTAGAGGAGTAGAAAATGGCCTTTTTACCAATGGGGCTCTTCTTCGTCCCTCCCCCTCCCTCTGTTTGGGATGGCATTAGTGACTGGAGAATGACATACATTTTTTATAGCTTCATAAAGTCGGCCAGTGACCAGGTCACTCTTCTCATAACTAGGGAGCAGAACGCTTGAAAAAAGCCATTCATCACTCTGAAGGGGACCGCTTGTCCAAATCCCTTCAACATGCACACAGTCTGGTGGGAGATGCTCAGCACAAATGCTAACGCAATCTCTGCGCTAATGCCAGACAACCTTTTCACATCTATTAGCAGGGCTGACGCTAAGGGCAGACACATGCCTGGTGAAAATCCCAACAAGGAGTTAGACATGAATATTAAACATGTTATTTTCAATTTCATTGCACAGATACCAATTATTGCAATAAAAAAAGTATACCTACATCATCCAAAATTTAATTGTCGTAAAACCGTGAAGGTAAATAATCATTAAGATTTTAAATTTAAAAATTAAATTTAAAATTTTAATTTAAATTAAGTTAAGTTAATTTAATGAAACTGATTTAATGAAATTTTACAATACAAATGTCTGTATCTATGGAGCTACAATATTTTAGCATACCCTGTATTACAAAAGAAAGATGTCCTGCTGTAAAAAGATTTACCAGAAGAACAAGACCGGCTTCTTCAGTTACTCAGCATACAACTGGCTGGCCATAAGGACTTCAAACGTAGATTTGGAAATGCCCCTCGTCGTGTACAGTCACGTGACAGTAACCCATTAGTGGGCAATTAGCGACAGCTGGTGAGATGTCAGGTGGAAATGACTGCAGAATATAGAAAACCACAGCAAAAACAAAGCAGGGGAATGAAAAGAGAATCCAAAGGCTGAATTCACTGTGTGCATGAAAAAAAAAAGTTTTACAATAACTTTCTGTTGATACATTTCCACATTTTAATTTTGACTAGACAGAAATATCCTAGGCATTCAATGTTTCACATCTTTAAAATGACAACATAATACATTATGTATCTTTTTACAGGCTCCATTATTTATTGTCAAACAAATTAAATATTTTATAGCAGCATAAAATTGATTGGAGAAAAGTATATAGTAGCATGTTTTGTATTGTTTTATCTTACAGTTCCTTGTTATTTCAATCATTGTCTCATGAAAAACAATAATTAATGCAAACCTCAGTATTTTATGCACTGGCAGCCTAATCGTTTTTCAGAAGGTAGTCTCCATGAGGTCTCCATGACAGATTACAGCCTTATACTTCAGCTCACATTTCTTTTCTTGGCCTTTTTATTTCAAAGTGCCAGGCTGAACTTTGTGAAGCTTGTGAGGCAGTGTTTCTGGTGGGGGGTGGGGGGGGAATGGTCCTTAAATAATTTATCTAAAAGGGGAAAAAAGCAGCCAAGAGGAACAAATAGTGTTTCTCCCAGAACCAGGCCCCTTTGACCCCCGCGCAGTATACCTGCAGCCCCAGCCCGATCGCATTAGCGAGATTCTTATTTGATGGCATTTTAATATTCTGCCTTGATGACTTTTTAGCAACATTTACTTTCAGAGGTCTCGAGCGCTTCCCCCAGAGGAAATGAAACGTGTCAAAACCCATTACAAAAAAATCAAAATTTAAATACCTCAGCCGTGTTAGTGGTAATATACACAATCCCTGCAGCTCAGAGGCTCAGCACACAAGCAGTCATCTGCTTTCTCGCTCATAATGAGTCTGTTTGATGGGTAAGTGATTTGTGGGTCACCAAACATACGTTACAGATCCAATTTAACCCCTGATTGCTTGTACTCTGGAGGACCCAAGGAAATGCGTTATTGAAATTTAATGCCAGATCATTTCCTGTCCTTGCTGCCTTGCTGATGTGTTAATAGGGCCTCACTGCAGTGTTACAAGCCAAGGAGATGGTAAGAAAGCACCAGAGGGTGGAGAATACCAGCCACAGGGAGTAACAAAGACAATTTTATGCATGGCCGCAATCCAAGTATCTTCCCAAGGTCTTGCTAAACACCCATTCAATTAGCCCCTTAGCAAGTCACTGACATTCCCAAAATTGAGTTTTGGTGTACTTTTCAAGCACCGTGTGAAGCCCACAGTAGAGCAACAATGTCATGCAAATAATAGTCCTAGATTTTTATATCAAAAATGGCCTACAAAAAACGATAAGCATAAAGTGTGAAAAACCCACTGACCATCTTCATGAAATAATGCCATGCAAACACCCAGTTATATTAGGTGTTTCAATACAAAATGAATGAGTTGTTAGCAGTACAGAATTGCTGCAATAGTATACCATAACAATGGCGTGACACATTCTAGAAAGGAGAAAAAATGAATTGACAAGAATGTGGCGTGCGGCTCAGAGGTTGGGACTCTGTGTCCGTGATGAAAACGGAGCCTGCGCAGATGCCAAGGCTGGCTGAGTGATGCCACCTTTGGGCATGAGCAAAGCCCTCACCATCAATTGCTCCAGGGGTGTTGGACACTGGGTGACCCTGATCCCAAAAATCTCGCTCTTAGCCGAATGTGTGTGTTTATGGCTTAGAGAGCGAGATGTTCCCCACGGGGATGAATAAACTATCTTTAGTGGTGCTGTTGCAGGCATGGGGGATAAACATACAGCTAATAATACTTTTGCAGCCTGCTAAGTTTCGTTTTCCCCTGTGTCTGTCTCATAGGAGAGTGGTGTCGGATATGTGAGAATGAAAGAAGCTTCCTGAATTTGTAACCAACATTAAGGGTGGAGGCATATCTGAAAATGGTTTAAAGAAGAGGTACTGTACTGCCTGTTAGAGTGCAGGCCTGTTTTGGTTTCCTACATGAAACTGAAAAAACTACCAGTAATATGACAAACTGTATTGTGAATATCTGATTAAGTGTCAAGATACAGGTAGTGTTTCCAGGCAGCAAAGGAAAAGTCAAATGATGCCAATATCCACCCATTCTCCCATTTAAAACCATTTTCTGTGGGGGTCAGTGGAGGAGCAAGACTTGCGCATCAGACTTGATTTTTCTAGATTTTAATTATTCTAGGCTTCTCCAAGCATTGCCAAACCATTTGGGGAATATAATGCCCCCAACCATATTCTGGATCTGCCCCAGAGCCTTTGCCCAGCAGGACATGCGCAGAAAAGCTGTCCAGTGAACTGATTAGTGATGTACCGATAGCTGATTATTTCAAAAACTGACACAGTTTGTTCAGGAAGATCTGCTTAAGCGTCGCTGCTTAAGGGACAATACAGCCAAAAAAAATGTAAATAAAATTAAACACATTCCAAATTATGAAAAAAGATTTTTTTTTTTTTTGTTTTTGTTAAGAAAACACCAACTCTGACATACAACAGTCCCAGAGCACTAGTGATGGGCAAAATGCCATTTCATGAACCATTTGCTGTATTTTTTTTACCCCACTAGATGGTGCTCTTGGTTTGCTTTGGCGCATGCTTTGTACTTTCATTTGTACAGAGAGCTCCATCTAGTGGGGTTAAATATACAGCAAACGGTTCATGCAACGTCATGTTGTCCATCACAACCAAGTCATATTTTATGACTGTTGTAAATGATAGCATTTATAACAAAGAAAGGTTGATCATCAAGTGTGAAACTAAATTTCCAAGTAATATCTGCACTGAATTCTCTTTTGCTATCAAATGCTTAAGTTACTGATAGACTAACGTTATTGGCATAACTACAGCCTCCTTTATAGGAACAAATTTGTTTTTGCCGATGCAATCGGTGCATATCCATCAAAACCTAAAATGCCATTGCTACAACAAAATTTCAGTTAATGAACTGATCCACGAGCAATATTTAGGTTTACCAATATTTAACTTTTACCATCATGCATGACCAAAATCCAGAGGTCCTTAACTTCCCTCCCGAAAGGAGCAGTCCATTCATTATTACAACAGTAGCCTTTCTTTTTGGAAGTGATTATTTCCACCATTTCACACACTTTAACCAAGTGCATGGTGGAGGTTCTGACGAAAATAAAAATACAATCTCTGCCTCCTCATACTGGACATATCTCTAACCATATTGACAATGCAAGAAATCGCTCATTGGCCCGACAAAATCAAATTGGGTAGCCAACATCTTTGAATGCATGGAGATCTTTTTGTGTTCTCCATAACATTGCTTCAGTGTTTCTCCTGGTAACGTTACTGCATGGTGGCCCGCTACGCCACAATATGTACCACCACAGCAAAGAAATATCAATTCGACCAATCAATCATCTAATCCAGCGACTGGGTGCATGCGTTAGGAATTCAGTTGGTTAAACGGCACTATATAGAATATATTCATTTAGCAATCACTCATATAATGCTCTAATAAAATGAGATTACTTAGCTGGGTGGGGCACAGGGGGGACTTCTCCCTGTTTATCAGTTGGGAGAATATGACACTGGTTACTGACCTCCTATAATAAGCCCATTAAGTTTGACTGAGTGACATACACAGTTAGGCTGTTACATTGTTATGTTGCGACTAAGAAGCTGAACAAACTGATTAAGGATGGATCAGTGCTGGAATGCTCTGAAGCCCCTAGAGTTGGTTATGGAGAGGAAGATGTTTCACAGGCTGCTCAACACTATGGACAATACTGCACACCCCCTCCACAACCTACTGGCCAGACAACAGCATCTTCAGTCCTTTTGGAGATAAAGTAATCCGAATTTCAGTCTGAGAAAATAAACTGAGGTAGCCAATTATGCCACAACGGGGCACGACGCAGGTAGGAAATGAGGGTGACGGTCAGTTCTGACCCCTCGTGGCCACTTATTTTGTGGTTTTCTCCTCTGTGTTCCCTTTTGTTAAAACCCTTTTTGTCTCGGAACCATCAGTGGGCCGAACATGAGAGGGAAGAAAAACCAACAACAATAAACTAACATGTAAAGGAACCGGCCAACACCAGCCAACAGAACTAGGAGGACTGGCAGAGCAACACACAGTGACAAAGCACAAAGAAAGGAAAGAAACACAGGCAGGAACTTAAATACAAACAGACAACGAGAGTAACGAGGGGCCAGGTGTGGCATATGTGACAATTAACTAATAACAAGGGCACAGGGAAAACAGGCTACAGGTGGGGTAACTTACACTAATGAACACAGGACTCAGAACTCTACAAACACTGAAACTAAGAAGCACTAATCACACATTGGGAATTACTACACTAATATTAATTAACATAGAACCAAATAACAAACCAGACCAGACCAGAAGTGACTAGACACATGCAGGGCAAACCTCAGACCGGTGGCCTGTACTACGAAGCGGATTCCTGGCTTATCGGGGTAACTTGTCAGATTTAAGGTAGTCTGGGCAAAATGTAAGTGAACGAATATGAAGTCCATTTAAACTGTGTTACCTTAAATCCAACAAGTTACCCTGATAAGCCAGTAACCTCGCTTAGTAATACAGCCCACAGGAAACGAAAAGAGAACACAACAAACTCGGGGTAAACAGAAAACCAGTAAATACTAACAACAGATGAAGCTGGCCAGAGACCAGCCATGAACCCATGACCAGAGGATTAACAGTTTCTGAACCACACGCTCAACACATTGAGCTATGCAGCAGTCCAGGGAACAAGGGAAACACACAAGGGTTCAAGGACTATACGACAGAGAGGGGGAAAGGCAGAATGGCCAGTAATGCCTACTGGCTAAACAGGGAAAGGTCACAGAGGGTGGGTCAGACAGCACTGACCCTGACAATACACCCCAACAAACAGGAGAACACTGGGCACGTGAGGCTCCTGCTAGGGTCATAGAGAACAGGAGGACTAAAGCACAGAACAGGAGGGGAAAAACAGAGAGAGAGAGAAAAAAAAAATATATATATACACACACACACACACATATATATACACACATATAAATATATATATATTTTAAGGGAAACGGGGGAACTGGACAGACGGCACTAGTTGATCCCGGCTCTGTGCAGGGACAGTCAAGTGCTTCCCTACCAAACTCACTTGTTATTGGACCTTGCTTTGTGCACTGGGGTACAGTCATGACAGAACAGAAAAGGGCTTTCCCCAACCTGTTCCTACAGAGTTGGAAGCATAGAATTGTCCAAAATGACTTGGTTTGCTAAAGCATCAACAGCTTCCTTCACTGGATCTAAGGGGCCGACGCCCAACCCCTGAAAAACAACCCCATACCATAAATACCAGTTGTTTTTGCAGATGATCAGTTTGTAGCATTTTGTTATGTTAACATTGTGCAATCAGTCTACCGCAAGATCTGACTACTCTACTTGATTCATTAGTCCATGAAGGATACAGCTGTAGATGGTAGATGAAATGGGATGGGCAGCTATGATATCCTACACTGCATTGGAATGGCATCACTGAACGAAGCAGTACATTTTGGAAATATTCATCCAAAAGGAAGACAACCTTCTGATTGCTGGAGAATTAAGACTGCAGGAAGTGATCAAGTTCCTGGTTTGATTCTTCACTCGGTCTGTTGGGCTGCAGGTCATCACCCACACTAACACTGACAGTGGCCTCCAGACAGTCACGAAATGTCTTCCAATCCCTAGAGACATACAGATGACTTCTGTCAAACACAATACAAAAGACTGTAGTGGTCAGCTAGATATGATCGTAACCAGTACAGAGCCTGCCCTTTAATACCAAAGAACTTTCATGATCTACACTATTGAATGCATGAACAAGGACATAGTTCAAAAGCCATAAGCAAGTCATTCATACTTTCACTAATGCAGTTTCTGTACTTAATATTTCTGCTAAAAGGAAGAAATTTGATTATCTGCTGTTATTTTTGTTTGTCTGTTTTTTTTATTTATTCATTTGTGTCACACGAGCACTACACAGGGTCACAGGTCACCACTGTAAATGACAGTTGGTGGAAAGCTGTCTTTACACATATCAAACTACATGGTGTGGATGAATTCCTAGGTGAAAATGAGAAATTATTGGGTAAAGCTGTGAACCAAACACCAATACCCTTTGCAAGTTGGGTCAAGCTCAAGTTGCAGCTTCAGTCGAACCAGGGCCAACAGCCAGAGCTGCTTGTTCCAGTCCTAGTTTCAAATGGGCCGGGTTTTTCAGAGCCACCAATCATTAGTTATAATGTAATTGAGCAGCTGCTGGGGAAAAGCACAGAACAACTTCAAGGTGATTATTACTGGTTTTTCCATTGACACCAAAAAAGCAGAAATGTTTCCTCAGTCTGCACCAGCAAATGGTTTTGGCCCAGCACCAACCAGTTAAGGCAATTTATCCTGTAGATACAAGAAGTAGGGCCCCACTGGTTAGTATAGTAACCGCTTATCCATTCGAAATGGATGACTTTCTATTCCTGGACCAATGGACTGGGGGATATGAGTGTATTGTACCACCGGACGGACCGAGGCGTCATAAGCATAGCAAAGGACGTGAAGACTTGCTTGCTGGGACAGAACACACTCTTTATTCTAGTCCTGAACAGCCCTGAAACAGGCACCCAATGAGCACCAAATCCCCTGACACCACAGCAGAAACGCAAGGAAGTCAGATGCTGAACTGTAAGGTACATACACGGTGGGAGATTTATACACAGCTAAGGGTACGCGAGGATCGTACAGGGTGCACATAAGACATGGGCAAATACACGTGCAACAATAGGGAAATGCAACTATAACCATAACGGTACAACAAGGGCTATTTACAATTGCCTGCAAGCATGCCAGGGTATGCTGACCCCCCTGGCACTACACTGCCCCCTCCTCAGAGGTTGACCGTCCTGGCGACCACCACCCCCAGTACCCACCTCAGTTCCGATGCAAGCCCCAGGGATCCACTGGCAGCTGCCAGTACATCGCCTCCAATGACAGAGGGCCCCCCACTCCCAACAATTTCAAGCGCTGGCATGCTTAGCTGTTGGCGGGCGCTGGTGTGTCTGATCCCCCCCAGCACCCAACCCTTCCCCTTGTGTGCTTTATATGGGGACCTAATACCCCTTTCAGGGGATCTACCTGGCCGAGGCATCACAAAACCAGGCCCCTTTCTCTGGGGACAGCCAGCATAAGGAGCTGCTGCGGTTGTGCTGTGGTGCGGCCTTCTCCTGGGCCTGGCTCTCTTTCCTCCCCCTCTGGGTGGGACCCTGATGTTTTGCAGCAGGCAGGTCCTGCCATGGGGCCTCCCGCTCGCAGGGTTGGGCAAATCTGTACATCTGCTCCCAGTAGATGGCCTCTCGGAGGCGTTCTTCCTCCTCACAGCACTCTGGGTGGTCCTTCACTCTTAATCCAGAAAGACTTGCCAGCCACAGCAAGTGTCCAGGCGGTCCTGCATGTTGGACTCCGCCACCTGCAGCTGCCAGTACTCCTTGTCCAGCTGGGTCTTGAGACCGTGACATGACTCCTTGTGGCCCTGCAGTCACTCCTTGTCATCCTGCAGCTAGCGGCGCTTCTGGGCCAGCTGAGCTTCCAAACCACTACACATCTCCTCTTAGCCGAGCAGCGCCGTCTCACAACCCCGTACTGCCACCTCTGCTGCCTCAGCCGAATATGTCTGGTGGTCGTGCTCCTGTTCCCAGCTGGCCAGTTCACCGCAGAGCCACTGCAGCTCCTGCTGCTCCTGGTCCTGATGGTCCCGCTCCTGCTACTCGTCCAGTTTGCGGCGCTGTTCAGCGAGCTGGGTCTCTCGGCTGTGGCTCGCCCCCTCATGCTTTCACGGACCAGCCTCTGCCTGCTCATGCTCACAGCTGGAGTTTTGGCCGGTGAGTGGCCAGAGTCCGCAGAAGAGCCTGCCTTCCTCGTTCGATGATGTCACCATTTCCAAACCAAACTCAGTGGGCTGGTAGGAGCCACTTTGGGGTGCGCTGTGTAGGTCTGGTGCGTCTTTCATGGAGCAGATGGCGCCTTATTCATAGCAAAGGATGAGTAGACTTGCTTGCCGGGACAGAACACGCTCTTTATTCTAGTCCTGAACAGGACTGTAACAGGCACCCAAGAAGCACTGAACCCCCTGACAACATAGCAGAAACACGAGGAAGTCAGGTAAGGTACACACATAGTGGGAGATTTATACACAGCTATGACATGTGAGGATCGTACAGGGTGCACTTAAGACACGGGCAAGACACGGTGCACAGAGTTGCCTTGCAACCAGGAAACAGGGTGTTGGTACCTAACATGGCAGGGGGAGGGGGGGTGGGGAGATGGAAGTTCAGGCTATACTGGGAGGAGCAGGTTCATGCCATAGTTAAGAGGAAATACAAAGATGGCCCTGTCTACGTGGTACGGCCCAAGGGAGGCATTGGATGAACTCGAATTTTCCATTGCAACATATTAGCTTATCATCATGCTTTCAGGGGCACGGAGCAGGGAAGCAGGACCAGGAGCCGAGGAATTGGGGAAACTAGGGATTTTTTAGGGAGAACACAATCGAAAACATGGAACAATGCGCAGAAATGACGTTAATGACCGGACTGGGGAAACATACTCTAACGCGGACTTAAATAAACCAGACTAATTAACAACAACAAGAAACAGCTGGTGACACAGGGATTCCACACAAGGTAAATGAGGGGGCATGGCATACGGGAGGATCAGCACAGTCAGGGCATGACAAACCCCCCCCCCCCAAAGTGCGCACTCCGGGCAGGGGGAACCACACCCGGGGCCAAGGAGGCGGAGGGAACCCCAGCGGGTGAAAGGCGGGCGCCGCAGCGGCCACTGGCAACCGCGAGGCAGGAGCCGGAGGGACCCTCGGCGACCGTGAGGCAGAAGCTGGAGGGGACACCGAAGGGGATGAGGAGGAAGATGGAGGGACTGCCGGAGGAGGGAGCAGAAGCCGGTGCAGGCGACAGACGAGGTGGAGCAGGGGGAACCGCAGGCTTCCGACAAAGGGATGAATTAGGGCTGTAATCTAATGAAGCAGATCTTTGCAAGTGGAAGCCAGCAACTGGTCTGGTGAGGAGGGTATCCTTTTCAGCACAAAAACCCACCTAAGATATTCACATATGACCAGTTAGGCCTACCTTCAGCAAATTAATTTACATTGTTACAGTGACTCTGGTTCTTCTCGTTATACTGTACCTTTGTATAATTACAAAAAAGTGTCCTGATTCTTCTGATTGTGATTATTGAAAGCTCAGGTTTATGTTGACAGTTGTAAAAGTATTTTTAGATGGTATAGGACACAGTACTGGGTTTAGATGCAAAGCACAGAAGTACCAGTTATGTGGGTCTGTAACCAGAGTTAGGTGGTGGCAAGATTAGGATGTTAATCCTTCAGTCTAATATACCTCACCTGCAGTATTGGCAGAGATGTTACTACAGATATTGCCTGGCCAGCACTTTCTGTAATGGACATGCGTGTAAGGCATGCATTACATGTTATGTCAAGGGTTGTTCTTAAACTTAATTCTAATGCACATGTTGGACTGACTTCTGTGCTCATTGTTGTGACTCTGTTGATGACTATCAGGTCAGGTCAGGTCAACTTAGACTGTTGATGACTGTCATGTCCACAAATGGAAGGAACAACCCAGAACGCAGGCTGTGCAGGGAAACCCATCATGGGCAAGTTTTATTGGAGCACACAGGGCTGACACCAGACATGAACAGACAATAATGACCGGACAAGGAACACTGGACTGAAAGATGCTAATATACTAGACTAATGAAGGAGAAAACAACAACAATACAAGGCAGGTAATTGTAACTTAACAAGGACCATGAAGCAGTATAAGCAATACCAAAGACCAGACCATGGAAATAGGAGACAGGACATAACAATAACCTGTGCAAACAAGTGGAGGGACATTAAGGACTGGGTTCAAAACACAGGAGAGAACTGAACAGGGTGCTGAAAAGGGGCAAAACAATGACAAGACAGGATCTGAGGGCAAGAACTGAGGCACAAAAGGGACTGAGGTTAAATAGGAGGCTCTGGAGGACCCTAGGACACTGGGTGGTGGTCCTGGGGATCCCACATAATCAGTGGAGTCAGGTAAGGTTGCCAGGAACAGCTGGGCTGCGCCTGGAAGAGGCTGCTCAGCTGCTAGCTCCCGGCCTGGAGGAGGCCGCACCACAAGAACCTGTAGGGCTGGAACCAGGACATGATTCAGAGTGGAAACTAGGGATGGAATCTAAGACCCCTATAGTGTCAAAAGGACTAGGGCAGGTACCAGGACTTGAGAACCCCAAAGGATCCACTGCCCAGGGGCACCCAGAGGGGCTGGTAGGGTAGGAATCAGACATGGCATGGCTCCCTAGATGGTGTGTCTCATCTCCCTCTTTGGGAGACAGAGACCCAGGCATCCTCCCTCTTGGATATTCTCCAGGGTCGATGACTCCTTTGGGACTTGGGAGTGATGTGGTGGGACCGTTGGCCTGGAGGCTATGGAGCAGGGCTCAGAGCCATGCCTAGAGGGTCCCATTCGAGGTTCATGGGAGGAACATCCTCCACTGAGCAGGTCTCGGGCTGGAGGCTCGGGCTCAGAGCTAGCACCAACTGAAAAGCTGGTAGGCGAGCTGGTAGGGGCCTTCGAGGTGGGCGCAGGTGAGCAGGCTGGAGCCGACAAGGTGGGTGCAGGGAAGCAAGCAGGAGCTGTCAGTGAGGCGGTAGCCACAAGTAAGCAGGCAGGAGCCAGCGAGGCGATAAGGCAGCCACAGGTGAGCAGGTGAGCGAGACAGAAGCTGACAAGGTGGGCAGGCAGATGCCATCTGAGCAATGACGGCCTAAGAAAGCATGCAGGGACTGATGAGATGATGGCCACAGGCTGGGCAGAAGCCATCTGGATGACGCCTGCATGTGGGCAGGCAGAAGCCGTCTGGGTGACGGCCGCAGGCGGGCAGGCAGAAGCCGTCTGGGTAAAGGCCGCAGGCGGGCAGGCAGAAGCCGTCTGGGTAAAGGCCGCAGGCGGGCAGGCAGAAGCCGTCTGGGTGACGGCCGCCGGCGGGCAGGCAGAAGCCATCTGGGTGACGGCCGCAGGCGGGCAGGAGCCAACAAGGCAAAACGGACCTTCAGGGAGACTGTGAGGCAGGAGCCTCTGTTGGCATGCAGGGCATGACGAGGCCTTCTGACAGCAGGCGCAGGGCAGGGCCCTCAGTCAGCAGGTCAGGTACTGCAGTAGTACCCTGTGACAGGCCTTATTCAGCGTTTATGGGATGGCAAAGGCCTTACATGGACCGGACGCTTGGGAAGCAACCTCACTGGGGATGGGCACTTGTGGTGTGGCCTCCTCTAGGCCGGGGGCTAGCGGCTGAGCAGCCTCTTCCAGGCCGGGCGCTAGCGGCTGAGCAGCTTCTTCCAGGCCGGGTGCTAGCGGCTGAAGAAGAAGCTGGGCATCACCGGGGCGGTGGCAGTCCTTCTCTGGGTAGGGTGCTTGCAGAGCAATGCCAGCCTCATTAGGGCAGGGTGTCCACAGAGCACCAGTGGCCTCATGGGGGCAGGCATTTGCAGAGCACTGGTGGCTGAGTCTCCCAGTCCCTAGGTGGAAGAGGCGGAGGGCCCTTCTGGGCAAGACGTGGATCCTGCCAACTTTAACCTCCATTTTCTATATCAGGAGCTGATGGAGGGGTTTGGGATTGTGGCAGCCGACAACGGAACAAGTCAGGCAGAGTCGCATTGGAGCGATGTGGATTCCGCACTCGGTAGCATGGCGGTGAGCTCTTCTGGGGGCCCAAGCGAAGCAAGCATGGCTGGAGGAGATGCTCTCCAGAGTTGGCAGGTAGCAGCAGATGAGGCAGCGTGAGCAGTGGATCCTGGCTGGGTGGAGGGCTTAATGGTTGAGAGCCATCTCTCTCACTCACTGGAATAATGTCCATAAAGCCCCGGAAAACTCCCATACAGCCAGTGAAACAGGGTTCAAGGAGATCGCCGCTAGTCCCCCTTCAATCCGGTGCAGTACGACAGTTACTTCAGGAGACCCCCACAGCTGGGGATTTTCTTGGAACTCCTGCTGGATTCGGGGAAGAGTGCAGGACTTAGGTAGAAACAGCAGCTGCCAGAGTTTGCTAGTTGGAGAAATATGACATTAAAACCTTTTAAATATGTTTTAAATCTAAACGTGCTTGGACATTCCGTTATTTTTAACAGAAGTGCAAAACAGTAATCTTGACACAGAACCACACACCTGTAAGAATGTACTTGGAACAAGGCCTGGAACAAAGTTGGAGCATTGGAACACACTCATCCCTCTCCAAGAGGTTTCATGCAAAGATCAGATTTGGTGAAAATCATAGTCTTACAAGCCTGCGTTGTGATAACCAAAATAAGAAGTGGGTTGTGGTATTTCACCATAATTGTGCTGAGGCCTCAGTAATCAAAACAAGCCTGCAGGCTACTATCATTTCCACAAAGAAGTAGCCTGCTCCAGTGGGTTAAGTGGAGAGGCATATGAACCCTGGACAAGCGCCTGAGAAATAGACTACATAGCTTAAGTCTCCAGAAAGAAGATATATATATTCCCTTGGGGGCTGAGTGCCAGGAACCAAGTCAATAGTACAGTCATAAGGTCATCGTGAGAATAGGGTTGCTACCCTCTGTTCGTTAAAAATGTCTTTAAGGTCCAGATAGGGAGAATGGATAAACAGCTTTCTTCTGCAACCTGACCCTTTAGGTTAGTGCTTCCTAAGGCCATCCCTCAGCAGGTGGAAAGGCTGGTGGTACTGCAAGCCACTAGTACACCTACAGACCAGGAAACTTGGCAGGTTATGTATCCATAGGCAGACCTAATGTTACATCATGGTTTAGAGCACCACTGCAGACAGTGAAATCTTCAGATTTCTTCACGAGACCTTATTATTAGTGCACTGGGAACAATGTTAAGTGCTGAGTAGTACATGTGGGTTCCAGTGAACCTTCATGATTCTGTGGTGAGTGCTGCAGTACAGACATAGTCCATTCTCCCATCAATAGGTGCTGCTTAGCTGGACAGCCATAGGTCTAGGAATCCCTAACCTCTCTGTGCATTGCCGTAAAGAAAAGATCATAGTTTTACTATTATTATTATTTAAGGCTGTACCTGAATTTTATCAGTTGAATCCAGCTGTCCAATACAAATATTCGTCTATCCGTATTTTTTTTTTCATATACACAGCTGTCCAATACAAATATTCGATTATACGTATTTTTTTTTCATATACACTATCTGGCACTTACAAAATCCAGTGGCATGAGTTTCAGTGATGATTTTGATTCTCATTGCAGCTCGAGTACTACAGTGCACTTTTCCGCTTTGTTCTTTCTTTGTTTACGTTAGGGATTTGTCAGAATAATGAGACAGGCAACGCACATGTATTTCTGTGTAAATAAAGCTCTTATAGTCTATTTTTTTTGTTGAGATGTGCACTGAATGCACCCTCGGCAAGCACACAGAGCTTGGTTGCGCAACAGCACAATAGCGTCTTTCAGAATTCCTTCCGAAAATGACTTAATTATATTAATACACAAGCTTTCAACCATTAAAAAACACCCAGACACAAAGCCACTTAAATAAAAATATTTAAAAATTTGTTAACATTTAAATATGGCGAGTTGGCCTGCGCACTTCCTGTTTTTTTACATGAATAACATAAGACACACCACACAAGGTATGCTGATCTCAGTATTCGTATGATTTTCAGTTGATGTGGCCAGACTTTTGACTGGTACTGTATATGATAATAAATGGTAGAATTATATATAAACCTTTAACTTTACTATTTCAGACATCCTTTTCAGCTTATGTGGTACCTTCTGATTGGAAGCATGCTAATATAACGCCCATATTCAAAAAAGTGGATAGAAGTAATCCAACAAACTATAGGCCAATAAGTTTAACTTGCAAAGTAATGGAAGCTATAATCCAAGTGAAAATGGTAGATTACCTGGATTCAAATAGCATTCTGAGGGATAGCCAACATAGATTTAGGAGAGGTAGATCCTGTTTAACTAATCTACTTGAGTTCTTTGAGGAAGCTACAAGAGAAATTGATCACAAAAAGGCCTACGATGTGATCTACTTAGATTTCCAGAAGGCCTTTGATGTTGTCCCCCACAAACGGC
>JAODKC010000021.1:13048828-13059091 GCA_026777985.1 Mormyrops attenuatus
CTTGCTTATTCTACCTTTCACTTGGGTACAAGCTAGTGAGCGTGCTTACTTATTCTACCTTTCACTTGGGTACAAGCAAGGGAGCGTGCTTACTTATTCTACCTTTCACTTGGGTACAAGCAAGTGAGCATGCTTACTTATTCTACCTTTCACTTGGGTACAAGCTCGGGAGCGTGCTTACTTATTCTACCTTTCACTTGGGTACATGCAAGTGAGCGTGCTTACTTATTCTACCTTTCATTTGGGTATGAAATCTGTAATAACTGTCATTTTGCTGGTTAGTTTACAAGAAATCCTGGCCACCATTTTCTGAACTTTCCAAGACCCAATCACAACAAAAAAGGCTCCAAGTTAGTTAATCTAATCTAATAATAATCTTCACATAAAAGCTGATATTCCTTCTCCAAATAAGCTGGTAAGAATTGGTAACTGTTAAGCTGGTAACACATTTTGCCCCCCCCCCTATTCTTCCACTTTTCACAATCTGCTGCCTTATTATCTACACTCGAAAAACATACCCATGCCAGTTTCTGTTTTCATACAATTTTTGTACTAAATAATTTTTTTTCAGTCGTTCTAACTCAACAATGCTATCAATCTATGTTTCATGCCAATGGCTCCTAACATATTCAAAGGATAATTATGTCATATTCCCTTATTATCTACATAAATAAATAGACAAATAAATAATCAGGCAGTTAAATACAGGAATAATTTACAAAGCGGGCTGAATGGAGTATAGTGTCTTTATTAACCAAAGCTCTTACATGCGTGATGCGACGAGTGCACAGTGTTCATAAGTTAGGTGATTGTTATCCAGCTGGTTTACAGCTGCTTATATTGGTCAGTGTCACAAGGGGGCCTGCCCCAAGCGGCATAGGGGATAGCACCGTACAGTATACCAGTCCATGCATGCACTGTGGGCAAAATTAGAGACACCAATTAGCATTAACGTATGTCGTCCGACTGTTGGAAATCCACATGACTTATGAAGAAAACATAAAGCCCAAACACACAGAGCAGAGGTGGGATTCAAGCATCCAACCCTGGAGGTGTGAGAGAGCAGTGCCTCCAGCGCAAGGGAGTTACTGGTGCTGGGTATTTGCAGAGCATCTCTCCACTCAGACTTGTGTTGGTAATGCTGAACTGCACTACTGTTTGCAAGTAAGTATAAGGTAGAATAACAACAATTGCCTCTTGTGGCCTGGCGGCAAATCAGCAAGATGAGATGCAGGTTGGTATGGATGCAGGTTAACATTGTGCAGCCTGACTGGGGACCAGACATTTTTAGCTGTACCATCATAAAATCCAACTGGCAGTATTCTGTTGGTGTAATTACATTGTCAGCTATGGAATTTACTCAACAATCTAAATAAATTGGACAGATGCTACAAAAGCCAGTACCCAAGCATTCCAAGCAGTCATGCTACTACTGTATTAAGAGGAGACAGTCTGCTCTTCTCTCCCCAGGATAGCTCCTTCCAGGTAATCAGGAAAAAGTACATTTCTTCTGGAGTCCATGCACACAGCTTAAAGCTCAACAGCCAATAAAGTCATGTAGCCAAAATAACTATGCAGATATTTTGCGGAATCATCTCACATACAGAAGTAGCTTGTAGGACTTTCATTGGTAAATGCATTAAACTAATCTTTTGACCAATTTTCAACCAGTCTTGCTCAGTACTATTAATATATTGTTGATATTGTTAACCATGTAAAATTATGTACATTCAGGTGCTTTTGGTATAGTCCTTCCTGTCTGTCCTGTTATGGCAGCATTTTAAAATGATGAATAGTTCTTATTGATTCTTGCTAAAATTAAGATTACTTTCAATTAATTAGATGCCAGTTTCTCTTGACAACTATATAAACAGAGAATGTCTGGCTTTCTGTCTCAAGTCTTATAGCTATGATGGGCCAGCATCTTCTTATACCAAGGTATACAACCTTGGATAGAATCTGTAATGGTACTGGATGGTATCGAAGTGAAATTGCCCATCCCTAATTTCATATGAGACTTTGCATTATCTCACAAAACAGTTGCTTTTGGTAAACTGATAGAGTGCAATAATTACTACATACATGTACAAATAGATAATCTGATAATTGAATGGTGTGCATTGCATTGTGTCCATTCAAAAGTACAAAAGGTAAATTAGATGGACTAATAACCATAAATAGCTGTTGCTCACTTAAAGTCATTAGTAGTGAATGAACACAGTGCAAATATATAAGAAAAACATCAGGTTTATGCCCCGCTCCTATAGTAATAAAAACATCTAAATGTCAGAATCAGTTCACAAATGAAACCATTTAGGTCAAAAGTATCGATATTAGAGTGTCAATCCACACACCCCTAAATCCATCTTGGACTAAGGAGGCAAGGTAGCAAGACCGGTCTTGCCAAGACCACAAGTATGATCTTTGCATTCATGATATCGAGAGTCACCCATTATTGATGTTAGATTCAGATCTGCGATGATTGCCCTTTGACATTATCATGCTGGCATGTGATATAAGATATATTGTATGATACTTTTCTTTGATATTGGAATATAAACCAATCACAACTAGTCATTGGCATAATTTGGTCAATACTTTGCTTCTCCTTCAGTTGCCTGACATGTTTCTGTTAGGGTGCCATGTGTCCCTGTCACTTTCTTTTTCTGATCTCAAGGGTAATCTGATCATCGCTTCCAATACTGATATTTCTTCCATGTGTCTTTGTTGTTGATGCCTTTGCTAGAGAGCCCTTCTGCTTATTCCATCTCTGCTTGATCTTTGTTCAGTCAGTTTGATTTCCTTCAGTATACCCACTCGAGATTGGAACATTTTAAATTTTACAAATATTTTGAGAGATTGTCCTGTTTTTATGTTTATTTTCTTCTTCCAAGACATTTGGTTTTTCATTGTATCATTCTGGAAATTGTACCATTCCGCAATTCAGTACAATTTTATAGATCTTCATCTTCCCTGATTTTGGCCTTACCCTGTTTCCTTTGCAGTTCCCACAGTGCTTTGCCTTCTGTCATCCACCCTGATTTCTTTTGCTCTCAACCATTTTCAGATTCTTCTTGGATGATTTTTTTTGTTTTCCATCCACGGTTCCTCTCATTCTCATAAAAGAGGTTCACCAGCATAAGTCATTTTCTCATGTTTTTCATGGAGCCAATTGAGTATATTCTCCAGGTCATTACTTAGAAGTAAATCCTATAGCCTTGCTTCTCCTTTCCAGCTTTACTTGGAGTGTGCACAAAAGAAGTTTGTGATCTGCTCCACAATCTGCTATAGGCCATGCCTTTGGCATTTAAATTCATACCTTTCTTCATTTAGCACTGAGAATGCAGTCCTTTTTATTTCTCTGAACTCCATCTGGTGACATGCCGGTGTATGATGATGCGTTGCTTGACTGAGGAATGTATTGGCAAAGAAGCTGATTCTAGTCATCAGTCAACAGGAGAGGGTCTTATGCATGTCCTGTCAATGTCAGCCAGAACAAAACTTCTTTTGGTGTTGAGCCATAAGCCTTTATAAATGTCATATTAGAAATTCAATTGACTTAATTTCAGCTGGATGTTCTTAGCATTGGATCTAGACAGCCTGGAAGGACACTAGAAAGACGATGATCACTTTTTTACCCATTTCTTCAGTAGCAAATAAATAGTTTACCTTACTGAAAGTGTCCCAGTGCAGTCTAGGTTTGTTGACTTGTGTAAGTAATATATTGGCATCTCTATCAGCATTCATTCACGGTCTTTACATTCTACATTCAAATAGTGTTTTACTGTCTTTGTTTTTTTTCTTTGCAGCTTCAGATTTTCTTTTCTTGCATGACAACTTTCACAGTTGGAAAACTAAAATGCTTAGATCTAACCATGTTATAACCAAGAACCACGAGCTCAGTAGCATATTGAGTGCCTTTCTACCTGAGGGGCATCATGTTGACATATTGTTCTGTTGTATGCCACTATAAGGTTTTTTTTGTATGGTGGAGAAGTGGTTTTACAATTGTTTTCTTCTTGGTGTCATTGCAACCCAACACACACTCACCCGTCACTTTGTTACAAACACCTGTTCACCTGTTCACTTGTGCAAACATCTAATTAGCCAATCATGCTCAATTCATAGAATCATTCAAGTAAATAACATGGGTTAAATGTGAAATTGTGCCAGATGGGGTTCTTTGAGTAATTTCTGTGATATCCATGGATGTTCATGCACAACAATCTCTAAAGTTTACACAGAATGGTAAAAAAGTGGCAGTTCTGTGGGCAGAAGTGCCTGGTGGAAAACAGGAGTCAGAGGAGAATGGCCAGACTGGTTGAAGCTGACACGAGAGGTGCAGTAACTCAAATTCTTTACTATAACGGTGAGCAGAAGAGCCTCTCTGTAAATGCACAACATGTCAAAGCGTTAGGTGGCGAGGTTATAACAGCAGAGGCGTAGCTAAGAATAGGAAAACTGAGCTACAGTGGCCAAAGGCTCGCAGGAACTGCATAGTTCAAGATTAGAGATGCATCACCTGCTCTGGTGCATCTCAATAAATCAGAATTTGGTGTAAACAGCATGAACCCATGGAAACGACCTGCCTTGTGTCAACATTCAGGCTAGCAGTGGGGGGGGATGTTTTGTGTACATTGGGCCCCCTAATCCCAGTCACTCGTTAAATTCCACAGTCAATCTGAGTATTACTCCTGACCATGTGCATCCCTTTACAACTACAGTTTACTAGAGTTCTCACGACTACTCAATTAAACTCAATTATTATTAAAAAGCATCAATTAAAAACTTCTCTCCTGATTACTCAGCAACATAGTGGAAGGAAGACGCCGCCTAGCGGATGAGGGTCCAAATGAAGAGTGAAAACATCAGTTCACGTGGAAAGTGAATGGAAAGTGAAAGAAAATGCAGTCGTCTGTCAGAACTGCAAAGCAGAACTTCAAAATCAACACAGTACAACTGCAATGCAAATGCATGTTAGAAGAAAACATTTCGGTTTGACAGACCCTCCCAGTAATGTGAGGTTAGGAATTGATATGAGCCATTGAGCCTCACGGAGAAGCCTTTTGCTTAATTTACTTTCTACGGCTCCTGTATGTCAGATAAATCGCTGCTAAAAGCAGTGCAGTTGAAAAAGGTTAGTGCAGTCCCTTAGCGACGTCATCTAACATAATACATAGTATGTACATACTATAATATTCTTTTTTTGTGAATGTATTGTGTGTTTTCTAGGGCTGAACAACATTGAAAAAAAATATAGTTTTTGAGTTATTTAGCTGAAAATCAACTATATAGCAAAACAGAACTTATTATGTAACAGAGTCCGTCAAATGAATTAGTTGGTGTTGTCGAGAGTTAAGCTAACAGACATGAAGCAGCGCCAACAAATCGCTTGCTTTTGCTCAATATCATAACTGTGGAATACAAAATAATTCCATACAGCATAAGACAAGTGTCTTTTACACCAGATCTTGTCCGCTTTTAACTAACTCATTCTTGTTTCATTTCTCTCAAACACGCCGCACGGTCAAAGAGTGAGTTCAACAGCAACGATGAGAATGATTATGACTGTCTGGCAGAGTGTATGCAAAAGCAGTGGTGATAAACTTTAAACTGATTTTTGTACTAGATAATGCTGACGAGGAGTCATTATTGCAAAGCTTGTTAAAAATTTGTTTCCTATGTGTGTGTGTGTGTGTGTGTGTGTGTGTGTGTGTAGCTTTTTGCTGGATCCTCCAGTTTCCTTCCACTGTCCAAAAATAAGCAATTTCAGTGAACTGGATTACCTAAATTATATTATATGACAATGAGTTCAGCATAATTCACTGGCTTCTTGAGTGAGCATATCTGAATCCATTAGTGCACCTTTGGCACATGCTGGAATAGGAGATTCGCAGCATGAATATGCAGCCAACAAATCTTCAGCAATAATGTGATGCAATAATGTCACTCTAAACCAGAGTTTCTAAGGGATTTTTGCAGTACCTTGTTGAGTCCAGGCTGTTTTGAGAGGAATGCGGGTCCTGCCCAGTCTTACAGCGGTGTTTCTGAATGGTGGCGGGTTTTGTTGGCACCTCCGCGGAGACGTGTTTGTCACGGGTTAGAAACGTCATGCATCATACCTCATAACGTTCTTTACCCTCACAAGACGCTATATTATCAGTATGTTCAAATACTTATTAAAAAGAGGCCAACAAGTTTGTATATCACATTCAAAATGAGTTTTTTTAGTGTATTGCTTAATTTAGCCTGATTTCTTTGGAATCAAACTAACAAACATTATGAAGCATAAAATCTGTCACCAAACTGCCTGCATTCACCACCCAGTACAGCTAAACTTATACTTTGCCTATTGAATATTATGTCAGGTCTGTCTATTCCTGTACTGCATATTTTTATCAATAAATTGATTACATATGCCAAACTGGAATAAATAATGTCCCCACTCTTAAAACATACTATATACATGTTGAAAACAACATGCATATAATATACTATCTTGAAGTCCATCTTGCTTTACTTATATCAAACTATCAAATGTCCAAATTCCAGACACCCAGACACAAGTCATATGAAATCATGCTTAAATACAAGATACATACACTATATGCATGGACTAACTAAGGGCCCTAGCCCATCCCTGAAAGACAACCCCATACAATAATCCCTCCTCCACCAAACTTTTCAGTCGGCGCAATGCAGTCAGGCATCAGTCGTCCATCAGATTGCTAGACAGAGAAGCGTGATTCGTCACTCCACAGAACACGTTTCCACTGCTCCAGTGCCCAGTGGCAGCGTGCTTTACACCACTCCATCCGACACTTAGCATCGCGTTTAGTGGTGTGAGGCTTGCATGCAGCTGCTCAGGCATGGAAGCCCATTCCATGAAGCTTCCAGCGCACAGTTTTTGTGCTGGGGCTAATGCCAGAAGAAATTTGGAACTCTGCAGTTATTCAGTCAACAGAGCGTTGGCGGCTTTTCCATGCCATGCGCCTCAGCACTCGGCGACCCCCCCGCTCTGTTACTTTACATGAGTTTCTGTTGCTCCTAAATACTTCCATTTTGAAACAATACCACTTAAATTTGACCATGGAATATCTATCAAGGAATAAATTTCATGAATTGACGTATTGCAAAAGTGGCACCCTGTGACAGTACCACACTTGAATTCACTGAGCTCTTCAAAATGACCCGTTCTTTCACAAATGTTTTTAAACATGACTGCACGGCTATGTGCTTGATTTTATACACTTGTGGCAGTGGGTCTGAAGGAAACAACAGAATTCAGTGATTGAGAGGTGTGTCCCAATACTTTTGTCCATACAGTCGATATGTGTTTATACAGTTCTCTTAAAAGTGCCTGGATTTATTTTGTCATCATCTTGTTTTACAAAAGGCAGTTTTGTTGAATTTAAATGCATTTTAATGACTTTAATGTTTAGGCTGATGTCACTGTTCTGGAAGAATAAAACCTAATAGTGTATTTATTCATTAGAGCTATTTCTAGCAAAAACTGATCTAAGTCACCCCACGATAATTGCTGACACAATTTATTGTAAATCAAGAGGTTGGAGAGGGTCAGGATCCGTGAATTAACTGACTCCATTGGCGCTTAACGTATGACTTAATATGATTAACTGGTGCACTTTATAAAACTACCAGATATACACATTATGATGCTAAAACACAAAGAAGTAATTGTGCAGAAAAAGGGCTTTTTGGACTGTGAACACACATTGCCCAAACAAATGTTAACAAATTGGATCATATTACACAAATCTATATACACGTCCATAGGATTTCTGTTTTTCCAAACATCAGTTAAATTTTAATTGAAAGATTTTAATGAGTGGATACAGACTCATTGTATTAAAATACTCTTTCTATTTATGATGCATATTTTCCAGATTTTCCTGTTTCTGCATGTTATTATTATGGGAAAGCTAATACAGGATGCATGGTGAAGACTTTCACGCTGAGAAATGAAGGACGCTCATTCAAGCTGTTTACCATGTGACTCCACTGCACTCTAGAGGCAGAAACAGGCAGAAAATTCCTTTGGCGTTTAGTTAGAAATATAGCTGGGATTACTGAAGTGCCTAAAATTGCTACAGTGAAACTCATTAAAGCAGTTTGCTAATTAAATTAAATATATTGTGCATTTTTACCTGTTTACACCAATATTTATCTTATATACAGTTTTTTCCTATCTATCTATCTATCTATCTATCTATCTATGTCTGCCTCTCTGTCTATCTATCTGTCTGCCTGTCTGTCTATCTGTCTGCCTGCCTGCCTGTCTGTCTGTCTGCCTGCCTGTCTGTCTGCCTGCTTGTCTGTCTGCCTATCTGTATGTCTGTCTGCCTGCCTGTCTGTCTGCCTGCCTGCTTGTCTGTCTATCTATCTGTCTGTCTGTCTGCCTGCCTGCTTGTCTGTCTGCCTGCTTGTCTGTCTGCCTATCTGTATGTCTGTCTGCCTGCCTGTCTGTCTGCCTGTCTGTCTGTCTGCCTGCCTGCTTGTCTGTCTGCTTATCTGTATGTCTGTCTGCCTGCCTGTCTGTCTGTCTCTAGTTTTGTACATATCCCAGTAGTCTGTCCTTATCCTGTACTTCTTGCTATGTACTTATTATCCTTCCACAATGATGACTATTTTGCACCTTAGTAATAATGCTTATAAAAGTACATTTAGGATGCATAAGCAAAGTACTCTGCAATGTAGACTTGTCCAATATCAGTGCATAAATGCCAACTTTAACTGTACAGGCAATGCAGGTGTAGATAGTACATATTATCTAGTACATAAACACTTCATTTTATGTAAATGACTAACAACCAGTGTGCCCCTGAAAATGAAGTTTACATGAAATGTAGTGAAATTCTTCAGAAACGTTAACTTTTACTGCAGTGATAACTGGTGTAACACTTGCTGTGGGTAAGCAATGGGCCCCGAGAAAACAATTATCAGTCTTATAAAATGGGGGGGAACAAGAAACAGGTGAAAAGGGTTATTTGGTTTGTCACATGACATTGCACCCTCCCCAAATCCTTTATACCCAGTTTTTCAATAATGGTCAAATGAAATAGGGGCAAGTTATTTATTTATTTATTCATTCATTCATTAACTTACTGTATATCTTCGATGCTAACATGCTAACATTGACCATGATGATATGACAAAAATCAATATCAAAAGCACAAATGATGAAACCCAAATAAGTTATAAAGTCTGCCTATTGTGTAACTGACAAACACCATTAAGCCATAATGTTACTATTACGCTAAAATGCCTACTCCAATTACTTTTTGCTGACTGGGTGCCAGAAAATGGCCACATATCTAATTAAGCCGAACACTGTTGCAGAAGCAATGAGCTGCTACTTCAGCAGGGATTACAGCCCTATTTGTTCGATTTAATGCATTTTTCTCCTAATGCCATTACCTGATCTTTAACCCATATTTGGTTACTATAGATAGGGTATATAATCAGGAAAAAAAGCTATTTTAAGCACTCACACGTCATCGTTGATCATAGGGCATCTCGCTATCTCCATGTGCCTTTGAAATGCGGTTCATGAATAAGGACGACCACCATTCTGAACTTTGTCTGATTAATCTAACCAGACCTTCCAGTATTGCTTAAGTTTGTAATATTTACGACTGTAAAAATAATCAGCAGCTCCATATTTTAATGAAATAATTACAGATCAGTTACAATTCCTCATTACTGATTCATTTATGCACTAGGGCTGTTTAAATGTGTGAGACTTAATTAATCAGCCTTAAACAAGGTTAATTTTTCCTAAAGATGGTGTGCTACTCTATGCTGTGAAATGAAACACCATTTTTACATCTACAAGCAGAAAGAACGGTTTCCCTGTTAAAGAGATTAATGCTGTTGGGTCATTTCTTTGGAGCTCTGTATAACTGACAGTGGCTAGAGGCAAAAATTATGACCTTCTCCATTAAAAGGTGGCAGAGGGATCAGGGAGAGAGCCTCTACCCTGCCAGACAGGGCTGCTGCAGGGAGAGAGCCTCTACCCTGCCAGACAGGGCGGCCGCAGGGAGAGAGCCTCTACCCTGGCAGAGAGGGCAGCCGCTGGGAGAGAGCCTCTACCCTGCCAGAGAGGGCGGCTGCTGGGAGAGAGCCTCTACCCTGCCAGTCAGGGTGGCCGCTGGGAGAGAGCCTCTACCCTGCCAGACAGGGCGGCCGCTGGGAGAGAACCTCTACCCTGCCAGACAGGGCGGCCCCAGGGAGAGAGCCTCT
>JAODKC010000021.1:13062981-13092585 GCA_026777985.1 Mormyrops attenuatus
TTGGTTTCTCTTCCCTCCTCTTTGAAGTGTGCACAGTGCAAGAATGTCTTTCCTTTGGCTTGGTTCTTGTCGTTTTATCTCCATCTCATTGAACTTTAATCCCCCCCCCCCCCCCCCCGTCTAATTATTTCCTTCTTAGACAGAGCTATTTGTCTGCAGCTGGGTTCTTAGCCACCAGTGGGGGAATCAGAATCCTTGTACCAACAGCTGGATTTAAGCCCTGACCATTTCAGTTCAAACTGCAATCCCCTTGTAGCTATCCCATTCAATAATCTGCATGGAAAGAGACATGACACATCTTTTAACATGTTCAGTCATTTCAGAGTGGAAAACCTACAAATGTCATGTCCTTTCAGCATCAGAAGTAATTGGTCAGGCTGCACAACACAGTGGCATCACGACAATTTGCTTGTGTAACAGACCGATGTCGTTCTTTACAGAAATGAGCTAATAGACTCCAGAGAATGGAATGCCAAGCTCATTTTCGCTACCCCTTCAGTATTTTGCTAAAACCATACTCAATTTTGAACAATACATAACTCAATACATATACATAACTCAATACATAACAGATCAAATACATAACAAGAATAACCTATAATTACAGTTACTGTAACTGGAATGTAGACAAGCATCATTTTCCAGCCTTTGAAGTCAGAATGATACTGAGAGCTCATTCTCCAGTACAGCAAACAGATCCATGAGACACACGGTACAAATTCAGTGTGACCCAGGGAAGCATACAAAAATAGGCGTTTGTTCTATAACCAAAGACAAACAAACTGAAAAACTATGATCCAGACAACTGATCCAAGTTTTTTACTCTCCCTTACAAAGTGAAGACTTATTTGTTAACCTCAGTGATTGATTAGTAGTATGTGTAAGAGGTCCAAGTGAAATTGACAGCTGAGGATATAGTCAGATGGGGGGGGGGGCACGTGACACCTGGAGACACTTTATGCCTGTAAGCATGCATTAATTCTTCAGAGTGTTTTCCTCACAAACACTGTGGACTAACATAGTACGTTTTCTTCAGCCAATGGGATGATCTTCAAGTGGGGGGGGTGAAATGACTTGGCCAATCATGGGATTTGGGCCAGCGACCTTCCAGTCACAGATACAGCCTCTTAACATGCTGAGCTACAGACTGCCGGCTCAGTGACCAAGGTGGGGGCAGGGTGCAGTTTTATGCCAATTTTTAGGATAAAACGTATATCACTAATTTTTTAAACCTTTGAAAGTGAAATTCCTGAGCTTTGCTGTTTCTTACTTAAGTTTCTAACTGGTCTTGTAGCGTTAATGTTTGAATGTGTGTGCGTGTGTGTGTGTGTGGATTATGTTTGTATTACATTGTGGGGACCAAATGTCCCCCACAACGTAATAAAAACCTGTTTTATGTCGTTGTCTCGTATTTGTCGTATTTTGTCGTTGTCTCGTATTTTGGTAGGGGTTAAGGTCATCATGTTGGGGTTAGAGTTCTCCCCATAGAAATTAATGGAGAGTCCCCACTAAGATATAATTTTACTTTAAAATAATTAAAATGCATTGTGTTTCATAATACTGATGTGGCTTATATGTAAGATTGAGGCTCTCCTTCACTGAACTGTTTTGGGCTTCTTGTCTATATATTTTTTGTTTTTGCTGCATTTTTGACCTCTCCTCTATATCTTTGACCTCACCTCTATATTTCTGGCCCTGGTTGTTTTTTTCTTGGGTCTAGAATTCACATCCTGATTCCTGTCCTGGTGTTCAGCAGGATCGCCCAGTAGCTAACGCTGTAAACTCACACCTTGTGTCACACCTTTCTGCATTGGCAGTCAGGTCTGTGTGATCTTTCTCAGAGCCATTGATAATTAGCTCTGAGACTTAATTAAACAGAGCAGTGAGGAATACTCAGCTTTTTATCGTGGAGATTAGCACATACTGCAGTTTGTCAGGCTTTGTTTAGCTTGTTTGAGTTATTCCCGGGTTTTTGTCAGGCTTGTCAGTATTCTCATCAGCATGGTGGTTTAGGGTGCCCTCGTCTTGGCTTTCGCTCTGTGGTTCTTGACAGCTGTCATCTTGTCTTGAGTCCTGGTTAGTTGGTTTATTTCTCCTGGGTTTAGCCAGAATCCCACATTGGGTGTGCCAGGCAACTTTTGTCTTGGTTTTAGGTTTCTGGTGATTACATTGTTTTGATTCAACTCATTTCTCCCTGCTTTTCCAATCCTCTGCACTTCAGTCTGCCTTTTGTCCATCTTGTCCTGAAGCCACCCATCCAATCACCAGCCCCAGGTCCTCTTGGTTACCCGTCTCCTGCAGCATGTCATCTTAAGGTCTCAGGAACAGTGGGCAGAAGACCTGGCATTGTGGATAGATGGCCCAATTAGTAGGGCTCTGTTTGGGACATCCATCAATTTTCTATAACCGTTTATCCTATTCAGGGTTGCAGTGTTGGTCGCAAGACAGGGAGCAACCCAGGATGGGACACCAGCCCATTGCAGGGCACACTAACACACCATTCATTCAGATATGCACACCTATGGGCAATATGGTAACTCCAAATAACCTCAGTATGTTTTTGGACTGTGGGGGGAAAACGCAGAACTAAAAGGAAATCCCACGGTGACACAGGGAGACCATACGAACTCCACACATACAGAACCACGGCAGAGACTCGCATACTGGTCCCAGCGGTGTGAGGCAACAGTGCTAACCAATGCGCCGTCGTGCCATCTGTTTTCTACATGGTTGTGAAAGCCAATAAATGTGTTTTTAACTGAGTGCTCAGAGTACCTGTCATGGCACCTTGTAGCACGGAGGCTGAAGTCTCAATCCTGCCGCCTGTAAGCGGCTTCCTCCCACACTCTGATGACCTGGTGTCACTGAAGTATCAGTAGTGTGTGACTGAGCATATCAGTAGACATACATAACAATGTATAGCACTAGCACCGAACTTATTTTACTATGCAATAAATATTCAATCGACATCACAAAATATATGGCCATTAAATAAATAAATTACTTTACAAACAATATACTTCACAAGTAATATAAAAAATTCCTTTATGAAAACGACAGAAACATAGCCGACAGTGTTGATGATTACAAGGGCAAAGTGTTTAACACGTGTCTGTGGATGGCAGTGGGGGTGCTGCTGGGTGCTGTGTGACCTGCTCTTTCAGGTCATCCGATAAACAAAAGGGGACAGCAGGGGCAGGGGGAAGGGGACAGGAATACGGTGGCACTGAGGCAGTCTAGGCTCACAGGAACAAGGGCAGATCAGCGGGAGCAGTGCGACGCCCCCAGCGGCGGGAGCAGGTGCCGTGCTCCAGGTCTCCCCAGCCACTCAGCTTTGGCACGCCCCCCCACTCTACAGTTTACGCCAATCAATGCCTATCGCGCAAATCTGATTGGATGTGCCAGTAAACTTTAAATTAAGCAACTGTGGTTTGGCTTTTTGGATTGGTTGTTCACTAGTTTTGTGCTAAGCATTTGCAGACCCAAGACCTGTTTGTATAGGTTAATTGTAGGATTGGGGCTGGGAAATCTGATTGTGGATCAGCATAGGAGCTTGCTGGTTTTAAAATGCTTACATTTCTAACTCTGCCTCCTGACCCTTTCAGAACTTCCCATGACCCAAATTTGGGCTGTGAACCATGGGTTGAGATTTGCTGTTGGGTTTTAGGACCATCTATCCATTGAGGATAGATGGATAGATAGCTCTAAACATATCTTTTTTCAGTTTTGGGATGAACTGCCCCTTTAAGAATCAAAGGACCTACACCCCAATTCTTCTTGCAAAGATGAGTTTATTCTGACATCTACAGCAGTATGTTTTTTAAGCAGAAAATGTAGTGTGAATTCACTGCTATGCTCACTTACAGACCTGTACACTTCAGTGCACATGCTCTAAAGTAGCATTTGTAATGAAAGTAGCTGGTTGTCATTCTGGCTGTTTATACTGAAAATCTGTGTAAAGTTCTGTTTTCTATGTCCTTATAGCTGTTCAACATTCTCTTAATTTCCATTTTCACATGTGGTTGTGTCTTATACAGTATATTAATTATATCTTAGTGCCAGCTAAATAATGTGTGAGAGTTTCTGTGACGAGAAGACAAAGGGCACCCAGACATGGAACCAAGGGCTGACTTTGGGGCTCAGAGAAGGATAAGATCTGCTTTGACAACTCATTCTTGTTGAATATGAGGTCAGGCTTGACAAGTGCTTTATAACATGTATCAGTGATCACAGATGAAAGGAGACTTTTTACCTGACTTCAGCCACCCCCGGAGATCGATGGCCCCTGGCAGCCTTACACGGTGTTAATGACAGCTGTGATGTCACTGAGCATTTACCTCTATTTTAACTTATCGCTGTACAAGTCAGCATTGCGCTCACTCTAGTTGTTTAAATGTGAATGTCCCATGAGGTGTTTAGCTAACACTAGGCTATTCTGCTTATAGTGACCAATGAAGGAGCATATATTTTCCATATACTCTTAAAATTACAAACAGACACAGAACCAATGAGACGCTTCAGTTGAAATGCTACTCTGTTTATTTCAGTTCACTAAATCACTCACCCAGTTAAGTCTGTTTTGTTCTTGAATCACGTATTTTGAAGAATGACTTTCATAGGCTTGGGAATTCTATAGCTAGAATTGCACTGCACTGAGGTACACCTTAGCCACTGACCTACAAATTTTAACAAAATACAAATATAAACAGTATATGCTTAGTATTAGATATGGTATTGGACACAGAATTAATTTCTTCTGGTTCAGTGGAGGGGTGCTGTCATGGTTCCATCACTTAAACTAGGCTAGGGGGAAGCACTTGACCCAGACATTGGCCTAATGCCCCTGGGGGGTCAGGGGCCAGTCAGGCCTGATGTGCTCAATAAACACTTGGAGGCAAGACGAGGGAAGCCGAAGATTATGGAAGCCAAAGACAAGGGAAGCCGAAGACGATGGAAGCCGAAGCCGAGGGAAGCCGAAGCCGAGGGAAGCCGAAGACGAGGGAAGCCGAAGCCGAGGGAAGCCGAAGCGGTCCTCCGCCCTCTGCTGGGTAACGGCTTCAGGGCAAGGGAAGGACATACAAGTCAGAGGTGTTTTTCTGAGTGATGATCTGCCCAGTTTTTGTATGAAATGATAATCAGGCATGCAAGCGAAACATTGTGAAGACACTTAGTTTGAATGAATCACAGGGTTTTCATTGTTTTACATACTTTACATATGTATTGATATGAGAAACAAGCTAGATTATTTCCCATCTGTTAGTCTCTTATTCAAATTCAATTCAAATTCAAATTTTATTTGCACATACACAATCATACATAGTACGACGTGCAGTGAAATGTTCACCTAGTCCAGTCCTATGTGGTGTTCTGGTTCAGAACCCAAACAGAATGAGGGAAGCTCCTCCTCATTCTCTCAGTGTTGGTCTTGAGGGAGCGAAGACGCTTCCCTGACCTCAACAGGGAGAAGAGTCCATTGTTGGGATGGCTGAGGTCTTTCATTATTTTCCTGGCTTTGGTCCAGCACCACTTGGTGTAGATGGACTGCAGGTCAGGGAGCTCAGCGCGAATGATGCGTTCGGCCACTCGAACCCCTCTTTGGAGAGCCCGTCTGTCCTGCTTGGTGCTATTCCCAAACCAGGTGCAGATATTTCGCATCAGGATGCTCTTGATGGTGCAGGAGTAAAAGTTCCTCAGCACCCTCGGTGGTAGGTGGAAGTCTCTGAGGTGTCTCAGGTGGAATTCAATTTCTATCTCAGTGCAGGTGTCCTGTATTTGGTGGCCCATATGTTGACAGGGTTTTCTATTCTGTTAACTGTAAAACAGAATCAACTTAAACCAATAGATAGCAGAGATAAATATACAGTGGGTGAAAAAAATGTTGTTTTCCTGGGTAACAGCACACCCTACTGCTGAATAGTGAGACCTCAGGTGTAAGAGAGTTACGGAGACGGATTTCCGGTCAGATTAATGTCAGAGCATTTCACCAATTCAACAGATCACAGAAAAAAATCTATTGATATAAATTAACCATCCAATAGTTTTAAGTCATTTTTGATATCTTTCAAGCATCATAAAGATTTTTAAGGATAAAATTTGAAATAAGCATTGCATGTCAGTAAGAATACAGTGGCTTTAGTAAAGTATGTTGCCTCTTAGGTACATTAGGTACTCTTAGGTGAAGCAACAGGAATTCTGTGCTATGCTGTTAAATACATGAACATATTTCACATTAACATAATGAAACACAAGCCCTTATCGAGAAAGAAGAACATTTTATAAAAGATGGGTCCATTATTTTAATCAATTAATTTGATGAAGTCTCTCTCAACAAACCTTCAACCACCCTCTTCTCCCAGAGGGTGAACTTCTCATTTGCAGCTGAATTGTGCAGCATTGAATTAGATTGATTTTAATAGCATAATCCAGCACTTGAAAATTTCAAGTAGTAATCTGATCTATTGAAAGGGAAAGGACCCGTACTGGTTTGGTACCTTATTACATGAAATGTCACTTAAATTTTGGAACAATTCAGGTTGGCAAAAAGTCACCAGTTTCAAAAATGCAAGTAAAAAATGGAAAAATACGTAAATGTGACCTTTCATTTTAATAGCCCTTTTATATGGATTACATGAATTTCTTGAGTCCAGTTGTATGGCTAGTATTTTAAGCTACCAAATAAAACTGTCTTGCTATACTGAGCCTATTTTAATGCTGAAATGTTGTTTATAACTTAAAGTGAAATAATTATAGTTGTAAAGAGTGGGTCTGCCCTGGGCTTTAAAGACAATGGAATATACTGTGAAAGGTCAGGAGTCCCTAACCCTCGGTCTGCAGACCGTTCGTAAATTACCTCTTCGTAACTAACCGTACATTCTTCATTTGTTATGACCGCTCACATTCATGTGCTCTGTATGTATCTGAAAAATGGGCCATGGTTAAACTTATGAAATTGTCAGTATGTGAAATTCTTGTATGATGTAAACCAGTCCAGAAAAGGTTGGGAAGCCGCACGTCAGCTGACCCTCCATATTATCATTTCATTCTCTCCCATCAGCCCCCTTTTCCACTGCGGTTTAATTCAGCGGGTGTTTCTTCAGTCGTCCTAAACCTGATCACCGTCTTTAATGACTGTGCTACAGATTTTGCTCTTAAAAATGAACAAAAATAAAAAAGGGACACACCAAAAATATCTTAAAGGTCCTGTACCGCATGACTTTTGTCTCACAAATACATTGTCTTAAACTGTCCTTATTTTTCAGTGGGCCTTATCACAGTACTATGGTAAATACAAAAACCTTTCTGGTGAGAGGTCACCTTTACCACTGATGCCTCTCAGGCTAATCCAGATTGTATTTAATGTTCCTTTTAATTATCTAATAAAGTGCTAATCTGCATACAGACAGGAGATACATCGGCTGGTATCCTGGTCTTAATCTGGAAATGAATGCTCTGAAGATGGTCGAGGTGACTGTGGGCTTTAAGCGCAGCCGCCCTGGCTTTCTCCCGCCGTGGGCTTTAAACACAGCACGCGAAGGCTGTCCTGCCCCATGGCAGGGGCAGTAAGAGGTTACCAGCTGTGTCCTGTTGACATTTCTTGAGGCCAGTAGTGAGGACAGCCTAGTTACTGATTTTGATTGCCCTCTTCTGGTGCATGGTGGCTTCCCAGCAGGACAATTGTGTCACAGTTACCAGTAGTAGCTGATTGTAGCTGGTGCAATTTAACAAACAAACAAACATATATATTTAAATCTCTAATCCTGCCCTCTATACTGAAATTAAACTCAAATATGTAAGTGTGCAGTCAGTAAAGGGGAAAGAATGGTAAATGATTAGGAACTATTGTTTTGTTCTAAGTGATTTTAATAAAGATGCCAGCAGAATATAGCCAGGATTACGTTGTTAATTGTACTAGCCAATATTCTAGAGTATTGTCTGGTAAAAGAGAGTGTAAATAGTGCAGTTCAATAGCACATGAAGTGGTTCACTGAATTAAAGCCAAACTAATGGTGATGTATGAACAGCACAGCTCTCGCTAAGAAACATAATTGCACCTTTTACTTGACATGTAATATGCACTACAAGACATAAATCCTCCTGAAGAATTCATATAAAAGATTTTTTTAATCAAACAATTTAAACATCTTTCTTTCTCGTTACAATTTGAAGCCATTGGGGATATAAGGGTTCCCTTCTAATTAATTTCAATGCCCTACCTAACCCGAAGACGATTCTTAATCCAGAAGGGAACATCTTTATTGATCTTGGGATGCTTGGGCAGACTCCCTTTGCTTATCTCAGCATAAAATGCATCTTGTGCGATGAACCACAATTTAATTAGATGACAATCATTGTTAACAATGCAGGGCCAACATCACAAAAGTTGCACATTGGTACTGGTGGTAATAAATCTAGCTGCCTGGGTGGAAATCACAGCATCCTCTGTTTAACTCTTCCTTTAAGAGTCCGTAATGTTGATCCAAAGTTTCTCATTCCATCTGTGCTCTAGATACATGTAAGACAATGAACATGTACTTCATTGTGTTTAATTTATCAGTTAAGAACATGGCAAATTAAATGCCTATTGTGTCATATTTTGCTTTGGTTTTGCTTAACTGAAGTCTTATTTCCGATACTTTTATTTGGCATTTTGAGAAGATGAGCGCGACAGTGGTACACCTGGGTTTGGCGTTGAATCCTCTGTTTGCACAATGTTTTGTTTTCCAAAAGGGTCCAGCCTTTTCTGAACTAAGATCTAGTTTTAAAGTTATCAGTCTGCTGACGTCTACCAGTCCAAATAGGGAGCCATTATTGAAAGACTTGATATGCAAACAACTAACAAAAGAAACCCAGATATAATAAAGGGTAGTTCTCTATGGGGGAAAAGTAGAAATAAATGTGTTTCTGTACTTTGTAGGACCGCTGGTACTGGGACGTGGCAGATTTCTCCTGGTCACGGCAGCAGGTTGCGAGCTCTGGGCAAGCGACAAGTCGGTCACTGTGGATCTCTAATTTGATTTTCAGGTGAAAGAAACCAGCAAAAAGTGCTGCTAAGTTGAAGGTGCACCTTCTTCTAAGGTTGACATACATTTCTTTCAGCAGTAGGTTCCAGAAACTCTCATGCCAGGTGTCGCCCTGGATTTGATCATTTTCAGTGTGAGAACCTCATTGTCTACAGCAGAGCAATAAAGGTGGAACAGTGGTACAGTATTTCTTTGGAGGCAAATGCAATCAACATCAAAACTTGCATCAAATGGAAAATAGCTGCCAACAGGCTCAATAGATCCAAAGTCAGTAAAGCGCTTCTGAAATTCTGACAAGATGCTCTGCACAAAGTCTGCCTGCATATGAAGTTCTGCAGGTCACAGCATCGCAGTTTAAAGAGGGGCAATTTGCTTTTAATAAATGCCATACGAGTGTGGTAAATATCTTTACCTCTAATGTAACCTTTTAATGGCAAAATGGTGTGTAGCTCTCCATCTCCTTCTCATGTCTTCAAAAACCATTCTGATGAGAACACATACTGTAACTGTGCCACATCCACCATACCAGTTGACTTGTCAGACTGGAGAGAAAAACACTCACATGTGTTAATGTCCTTCTTCAGCTGCTCCTCGACGTCCTCTACCATTCCCTCCCATCGCTGTGTACCGGTATTCCGGAATAATTGTGCATCCTTAATAGCAGCGGCAATATCTTTCTGATTCTTAAAGTCACCGATGAGTGTGTTTCACCAAATGCTTTGTTAACAGCGTTACCATCTTTGAAAGTTTTTTGTGTTTAGCTCAAACATGACAGACTCAATAACATGCTATCATTGCAGCCTCGCCCTTGGTATTTGGCCTGGTAAATACTGACTGTTGTGCTGCTAATTGACCCTTCAATTCCCACACCTTTCTTGTGCATAGGTCTGTTTTAACAGGTAAATTCATCTTGTAGCTTCTGTGCACCATTTTGAAATGCCACTCCAAATTGCCCTTCGGCCGCACTCGCATTGCAGACAAGACAGATGGACTTTGAATCCGAGTAAACGAAAAAAAATCTTCCTCCCAGTCTGAATGAAAATGACAAGTTTTCAGTTTTTTGGTTTCCGCCATATTTGTGTGTTGCCAACTGAGGTAGATAATTAGTGGATCATGGACAGCTTTCAACTTCACTTTTATACTGACAGTGATTGGTGACAGTCAGTCCCTAAAAACGCAACATGCCTAGAAACTACTCCCTGTTGCTGGGAGCCTACTGTACCTAGCATGCACAGCCAAAACTGTGATTTGTCAAGTTCCAAGTCTTATTCATAGTAGATGCAAAAGTGTATGTGTGTTAACATAAATATTTCATAGATCTGATGGTTTTGGCCTTCTTATTATATGTGCAATTTGAATTTGATGTGTTGTAACTACACATCACTACAGACCAGAAAAAGCAACATTTTGGATAAGTGTTTTGTGAATGTTAAAGGTGCTTGTGTATCTAAATGTAGCCCACCTATATTAAATTCTGATCATAATGTGGTGCTCATGATCCCAGTATACAAAAGTAAGTAAGAGAAGTAAACCAAAAAAGACCATGATAAGGATATGGACAAATGAAAGTAGGGAACAACTGAAAGCCTGTTTTAAAAACTGGGAAGACAAACTTGGCAGGGTTCAGTAGATGAAATAATCAGTCAAAAATGACTACATTCATTTTTGTGTGTAGCTGGTTGTCCCCACAAAGGAAATTGAAATCTTTCCAAACAATGAAGCATATGTAACTAGAGGCACACAGGTTTTGGAAGATGCCTTTAGAGCTGATAATCCTAAAAGGTAGATGAAGCCCCCACAGTCACAAAGGAAGATAGATTGTGAAGGTATAGGGAGCAGGTTGAGGAGCTAATGAGACAGTCAGCTGAACAGATAGGCCAGGAGGCTGTGGCTCCAGAGTTAGTTGTGAAGGATGATTCTTTTCCCTGCAACCTTCCTGCTTAGCAGAAGAATGATTCTACTCTAGAACAATGTTTTAAGCAGATATGTGCTGCTTCTGGCTTGTCAGCAGACCATTGTGTGATTGACAATGGTTTGTTGTACAAAGAATCTGACTAGGGCAAAGAATTGGTCCTTCCTGAGGTTGTAAGGGCAGAGGTGCTGAGGGTAGGTCATATGGTTCTACGGGCTGGCCGTTCGGGGTTTATGAAGACCTTCAATGCCAATAAATGAAAGGTTTAACTGGACAGGAATGTATAGCCAGGTTAAAGAATATTGTAAGTCTTGCCCAGAATGTCAGTTTACTGCAGGGAAATGTACAGGTCCAGCAACCCTCACTTCCTGACCTGTCATCTCTGCCTCGTTTGAAGGAATTATATTGGAGTATATATTGTGGGTCCAGTAGAAAGGATCCAGTTTCAGCCAAGCAAATAACCGTGGATCTGAGCAAGTTCATTTTAGTTATCTGTGACTATGCCACTAGGTACCGAGGCCGAGGCACTGAGAGAAGTTACAGCCAAGCAAATAACCGCATATCTGAGTAAGATCATTTTAGTTATCTGTGACTATGCCAGTAAGTACTGGGGTCGAGGCAATGAGAGAATTGACAGCGAAGCAAATAACCGCAGCTTTGAATAAGTTCATTTTAGTTATCTGTGACTATGCCACTAGGTACCGAGGTAGAGGCACTGAGAGAAGTGACAGCCAAGCAAATGACCGCGGCTCTGAATAGGTTCTTCAGGCAGGATGGTATCCCCAAAGGGGTCCTTACTGACCAGGGTCCCAATTTTATGAGCCGAACACTTTCCAAAGTCTGTCAGGTCGTATGTATTATTAGAGTGAGAACCAAGCCTTACCACCCTGAGATGGACGGACTAGTTGAGTGTAAACATTGATTAGTATGCTGAGGAAGTTTGTCTCAGAAATGGGGAATTCGGTAAGCAGATTAGTAGTATACTTGAAATTTTAAAGAGAGATGTATCGTGACGGCCAAAGTTAATTATCTGTATAAATTCGATGTGTCCTTATGTTTAATAAACACATCGGACTTTAAACCACAAAAAGTACTGCCACACCACCACCATCTTTTTTTTCCTTGTTCATCCACAATATTTCCTCTTTAAAAGATGATGTCGCTGTCCCTTTCTTCGCCTCCACTTCCATGAAATACCAAAACAGTAGCGTATGGCACGTTGTAAGCTAACCGAATGCGCTAATCGAATTAATAAACACAAGGATATGCCAAATTTACACAGATTAGTAACTGGCTGTCGCGATACGCTTTTCCTTAATATTTTAGGCATACTACTAATCTGATTATCATAGTGTGGGCATAAATGAACGTCTGTATAGTATGGAAAAGCTGGCATCCAGACAAAATTTGGTAACGCCCATTACCAAAGGCCCTGGTGATAATTTTGCATGCATGCATATTGTGATTTTATCGTAATGTACATACATATACGCAGTCCTACTAAAATGTAAGTTGTGCTCTGTCCCACTCATTATTACCTAACCAAATTAAAAAGCATAATTAATCCCACACATCTTAATTCACAATTGTATGACAGTCAGACAATTTGTTGGTAGCCTGCAAACTCACAAATACCTAATGTTTTATTTTGAAAGTTAGGCTACGAATAAATATATTACACCAGTGCACTAAGCACTGAAATAATTGTGCCCCATCTTGATGTAAATGCCTGTGCTGTATGCTTTAGTACATACATGTGCAGGCGCATGAACATGTGTAATGTCCCGGTTTTGGGGTTAGAAAATATGGTCTCCCTAGCTCTCACCCTCATGGTGAAGTGTATTTGGCAGGATAGGAAACCAGATGTACAGTGAGATGGGAAAACGCCCAGCGGAAAATGCTAATAAACCTTTCTGTTTTACTGTTTTATTTTATATTACCTACGCGTCCCGCGATCGGCTGGGAATTGGTCCAAGATTGACTGGTTGTGCAACTTTGTTTTACACTCTGCCTTGCTCCTGTCCTTTCTGGGATAGGGATGCAACCCTACATAGGACGAGAGGTAAAAGAATGAATGAATCCAATTAACAGCAACATTAGCCTGGGTAGAAGAATCTCTCAGTTTCTATAAGGTTTGTAGTCCAACTGTTGTCAGGATTTTGTTGCAAGAACTACATTACCAGAGGAAAACTGAAAGTGTAAGAAGTTACCAGAGAAACATTACAAAAAAATCATGAGACATCTTTCCTGATCTGCACACACTTGCATTTTAGTATATAAATTTATTATAAAACCTACTAAAAATGCATGAAGCACACCTGACCTTATTAGCATACAGAACAGAGAGCATTATTAAGGTTTTTTCGAACTACAAGACATGCCTGACAAGGGAAAGATTGGTGGAGACTGAGGACTAATGGTGATAAAGCCTCCATCAGCACTTCAGCATTTTGTGCTGTTTTATTATGTTAACCTCTGTCTGAACCCACGTTTACAGGCTGTAGCAGCAGCAAAAAGTTCACTGAACATTTGGCAGAGACGAGCAAAGTGTGTCATCTGACATCTATCAAGCTGCAGGGGACTTTCAGGACTGTAGTCACACACGAAGTGAGCTGCAAACCTTAACATTTCCACACTGGTGCGACCTGTAACTCAGTCTATTGCTTTCCAAGACCTGGCTTTGACCCTTGTTGACTCATGACAAAAATCAATAGGTATGTATATACTAGATTAGATTTCACAAACAACTCATTTAGTTAAAGTATCATGTCATCACTTCATGAAGTATCTATTGCTTAAACATGGTATGCTAGTGGTTAAGTCAACAAATGACACTTTTGTCCCCAGTATCATAAACTAGCTCTTCCCGTGCTGACAGTCAGAATGGCAAAGCCAACTTTCACAATGTACCATGTTAGAATGGGTATGCATGGCCTTATAGCACCACCGGAGGTGGGTGCCAATGACTGAGAATGGGTATGCACTGGCCTTATAGCACCACTGGAGGTGGGTGCCAACGCCAGAGAATGGGTATGCATGGCCTTATAGCACCACCGGAGGTGGGTACTAACGCCTGAGAATGGGGATGCATGGCCTTATAACACCACCGGAGGTGAGTACTAATGCAGTACATTTGCTGTGTTACACTTACTTGAGTAACTTTTTGAAAAATATATACTTTAACAAGTTATTTTAACAGTGAATACTTTATACTGTTACTTGACTATATCTGCAAAAAGAAATGCGTACTTATTCCACAACCTCTGACTGTGTACATTTCTCTACTGGCTACTTTCTCCTGCATCTCTCACCTTCTGATGACATCACCTATACGAGTCTATGTCCAGTGGAACTCAGCCATCACAGGCAGCGTATGCACAAACCACGCCCAAGGGTATTTCATTGGATAACAGTATAAGAGCACTAATCCAAATGTATCTTGCAGTCGCACTTTCATCTTTGACATGAGGGAAAGCTGGGATTCCGCCCGATGAAAGCCGTACTGTAAGAATAACTCCATTTAACAACTAGCAAATACTAATTCAGCTCACATATGAAAGATAGGGTTAACCTTGGAATTTGGAAAACCTGGGATTTGTTATGTTGTAGGGAACGATTTACTTTACTTACCACCAGATCCAGTGATGTTCGTCTGACGCTACACAAAATTCAGTTACCTTTCACAGTTAATCAATTAAAAAAATGCCTCACTTCACCTCTGATTGGCTAACATCCATCTCCTGACTCTTGACTTGCCTTTTGATGCAAGTTTGACTTGCCCTGATTGCAGACATGCATTACCTGACCCTCGCCTTCCCTCCAACCACCATCTTTACCTGCCAATTCAGATTCCGTATTGCCTTCTCTGGTTCTGACTTGGACTCTTGACATTGATTCGTGCTTCCCTAATAAACCCCAGTCCCTTGGATCTGATCTGCATAAGTGTCCTCTTTACCAGGCACCATTAGAGAAGATCTCACCAGAAGTGGATAGACCCAGCAGATCTGATTATTATCCAGCAGCTGACTGAGGACTTGGAGAAGCAGGGCACTATGCTGGAATAGCATAAAACCAAACTGGCAGCAATCAGCAAATCCCTGGAGTCATTCAATGCAGGAATGACTGAGCTGGCTTCCCAGGTAGAATTTCTCCACCAGACTTGCTCAAGCACATCGTTACCCCAACACCTTCCCTTTCTGGGGCGTTACATTGGGGATCCCGGACCTTGCTGGTCTTTATTGCAATACTCTCTTGTGTTTAAGCCATAGCCGTCCACCTTCCCCGCGAAGCGCTTCTGGGCGGCTTACAATTATCCTGCCAAAGGTTTAGCACCTACCACTTGATCAGGATCTGGGAAAGTGATGAGTTGAAGACTTCATTCAATACACCTACTGATCACTATGAGTACCTTTTGATGCCCTTTGGTTTAACTAATGGTCCGACGGTGTTTCAAAATTTGATAAATTCTCATACTGACCATTATAATGCATTATGAAGGTATCTTGATGACAGATGTTCGGTCTTGCATTTTGTAATATTTAGATTCATAAGAACTTTTTCAGAGGTATATGCTTCCTCTTTTTTTGGAGGGGAGCATGTTATATGTACACACATAGACCCATGTGTTACTGTTTTTGTTGTTTTTTCTGTTTCCTATTTACCATTTGCTGGGCCCCGTGATTGGTTGGAGTTTCTGCCAATCAGTGTTGCACAGTGTTGCACAGCCTGTGATGTGGTAGGAGCACAATGTTCAGAGATAGAGCGGCTTGGCGGAACATGTGAAGAGTTAGCTTGTGCCTTCCTATACCCAATACTTTGATGCTAACCTTTTTTTCATCTTAGCATATTTAGCAGTGACAACTGTAATACGATGACTGGCAAAAACAAACAAATTCCGTCTTATGAAGATTGAAAGCACAGGCCCCTTACAGTATATCTACAGTGTTGGCTGTCCAAGTCACCTGGTCAACACTTGTGCCAAAAGTGCTGCCAAGGAACTGTCAATGTCATCTGAAGTACTGCTCACTGACATCTACTACTACTTCGAGAAAAGTTCCAAATGAAGGGAAGACCTAAAACAAGAGTTCTGCAACACTGCCCAGCAAAGAGTACAAACGCATTGTCCTAGATGCTGCTTTCTTTACGAGAAGGTCTGGACCATCTGTTCCACCAATGGCCAACCTTTAAAAGTCATCACATATTCAGAAGAGGCTGAAAGACCCACATATGAAAGCATACACATTCTTCTGATTCTTCACACAATGCTTTGACAAATTCAGTTTGATTCTCCTGAACAAGGCAACTGTCCTCTTCAAGTTCAGATCAGAGTGTAGAAGAGCTCCTGCATGATATAGCAAGCAGATTTATTGAATCCAAGGTATTGAGAGACCAGAACATTTGGGAGATAGATGTGAGCAACCCTGAAAATCACCGAATGAAAAGCTGTTTATTGCGTAGCTGAGTTTCACCTAGGCTTTAATCCACTCAATGCGGGTGATTAGAGATGATGTTGTTGCAGATGAATGTCATCAGCATATCTATGGAAAGAAATCCCATCCTGGTTTATGACCTGACTAGGGGGAAGCATGAAAATGGTAAATAAAATGGGACCGAGAAACTGATCCTTGAGGGACCCTACAGGTGACAGCATGCGTATCAGACTTGCAGCCTTCTAGGGCTACATACTCAAATCATTCCAGCGGGTTGGACTGAAACCAACGCAGCGCAGATCCAGGGAATCCACAAGTTTATAAACAGTATTAGGGAGAGGAATGAATTGTTGTATAGGGTGGTTACTGATGAACATTAGGAACTATATTCAGTCAATTGTACCAGTATGCTTGCAGAAGAAGGTATTTAGAGGGTGTGTGTGACTCTATGGGTCATCAAGGCGTAGAGAGGACTCTCCACCAGCTGACAAAGACGGCATTTTGAGTAGGGATGCATACGGATGTTGAGCACTGGATTTGACTATTAGCCTGTGCCCCCTATTTGAAAATAGCACCAGCGCTCGGACGTTCCTGCAATAAAACATTTAAAATAAACAAACAACTTACACAAACATGTCCAATCATGGTCTAGTCTAAATCCTACAGTCACAAGACGGTAAGACACACACCAATTTCCAAAATTTTATTTAGATTAGGGGTGTCAAACTGCAGTCCTGGAGGGCCAGAGCCCTGTGTAGTTTAGTTCTTTCCCTGTTCCACCACAAATGATTTACCTCAAGACCTGTGCGGTAATTAGCACAAGGAGTTGAATCAGGTGCGTTAAATGAGGGGAAACCCAAAAATGCCCCCCGGGACTGTTTGACACTCCTGACTTAGATGGATAAACCAACGCGAACTGTAAGTAAACTCACACTCACAGACATGCTAATACGGGGTTCCCTTGGGATTATATGCATTTTGGAAACTTCCGCCTTCATTTTGGCAACAATCGATATAAATGTTGTCGGGATCAGTTCAGCGACGGCTGTGTCTGTCATCCTTCCCCACGACACCCCCCAAGAGCAAACAAAAGTGCCTTTACTGCGTTAAATTGTACTTTTCTTCTGCTCAAGTCCACTGCTGGCTTTGTGTCCCGAGTTTTAAAAGTAATTTCTGGTGTACTTCCCCTCGCTGAGCGGCCATTATCCCCGGAGCGAGGATGACCGACATCATGCAGCAGTCTGGCGTCATGTGGTGCAGCAGCACTTTTAAAATAAGCCGGGACTCATGACGTCTTTTTCAAGCTATTTCTTCCCGTTACAGGGAGCTGCAGGTTGTTGGGTGGCTGAGAGCTCCGTCAAAATGGAGGGTCAGTAATCGGTGTGGTATGAGGTGGTCAGTCGGTAACCCTTGCCATTCAGAGAAAACCGAACGGATTGGCCCGTATGTGGGGTCATATTGTTCAGTAGGCCGAAAGCTACATATTGAATGCTGTGAATTGCAGTGTATGTGCCAAAATCCACGGCTGAAAACTGATGATGCCACAGACACAAAGACAACATTTACACAAACATTTACAGAGGTAGGTGTTTCTGTTTTTAAGCTTGTTTTTAGAGTAAAGGCCTATTCTGGATATTGATCTTTGGACCCAAATACTGAGAGCAGCATACAGTACTTTGTGCAGTGAGTGTTATGTTATTCATGCAAACAAACAGGAAGTGCGCAGGCAAGCAAACAGGAAGTGCGCAGGCCATACTGAAATGCAAACAAATGTTATTAATATTTTTATATAAGTGGCTTTATGTCTGGATAATGTTTTAATGGTTGGAAACTTGTGTATTACTATAATTATGTCATTTTTTACAGCCGGAATTTATGTTTTTTATTGAAATTCTTGAAGTCTGGAAATTAGCAGTCATACGGTAGACGGGTCAATCGGGGGGCAGGTGGGGGAAAAGGCTATACCGTTTTAAACCAGAGCACCTCAAAAATCATTTTCAGTGGCATCTATCAATCAATCTATCTATCCATCCATCCATCATCTGTAAATCCATCCATCTTGTAATAGCCATTATTCTCCTTATGCTTATAATAATAACAATAAATTTATTCATTTAAAGGACTATACATCTGCACAACATGTCTAATATTAGTTTCTTTGTTTGACCCCGTGGGTTTCGCTTCTTTGGAAACGGGGATAGTCTGTGTCTTTGCTGTTAACTCCAGGGTGCACCCTGTCTTAAAAAAAGGAATTTTATCTAACTCAAGTCATGTCAGCTAAATTTAGTTCATGCCTGGTGCCAAGCAGAATTTAAAGAAAGCAAAGTGAGTCTAGGTTTTTACTTCCACAGCCGACAATCAGCAATGTAGGTTAAACCAGATTTTGTTACTGAAACCGCAATTACATCCCAAGTACGTGCACATAAAAGCTTGCCGTGTTAGCCAATCATATAAGTTTTGATCTCGATAAGGCTGCATATTTTACAAACAGCGGAACAGAGAAAAATTATAGAAAAATATGAAGAATTCACAAGCAGAATAACAGTGCAGATCAACACTGCAGCCTCTGCCGCAGCTAAAAAGGCATTCTGCCAGTAGACTGTTCGCCGCATAAATGTGTATCTAGTTTGATTGACGTTAAGAAAATGTCAATAACTGTCTTAATTTCCAAACATGTCTGTGATCATTTCACTGTAACAACTGCTTTGAGGTTTTTTAATTATTCGTGCGGTGGTCCAGCTCCACCGCCGCAGTTTCAGCTTCTGAGGTATTTGATATCTTCCTGGTCCTGGAGTGCTATGGCAGCTCACCAAAGCAGCTGGAGCTCATTAATGCAGAGTAACCTATTCACACGCCACAACACCACACAGCTGCCCAAGGAGTCCGACTGATTCAGCTTTGGAGTGTCACTTCTCACCGGAAGCCCTGGAGGCAGCTGCCACCCTGTACCATCATCACAGCCCAGTCCTTTACTTGTTTCCTGCCTTCCTCCAACACTTCAAGGTGGTTTTTGATCATCCCTCTCAGGGAAGTGATGTGTGGCCAGTCAGCTGGTGGACCTCCACTAACTACTGTCTACTGTCCTACATCTGAGTCCACTATTTATTTCCAGATCCACACTGCTCCCAGTGCTTTGAGTGAAGTACTCCTTCTCACTGTGTACCACATACTTCCTGGCCTCCAGACCGAAATGGCTCGCAAGGGAGAAATTCTAGATGTCCAGGAATATCTCCAATTATCCATCTGCCTGGATAAGCTGCTCTGGGAAGGACCGGCCTAACTTGCTTCCTGGTGACTTGGCTCCTGGCTCACGTCTCCTCTGCTCCCCCTAGCGTCCGTGCTGAAGCCCTGCACCCGAGAAGGGCCCCTCACTTAGACACAGCGTCAGCAGTTTCCTACTGGATGTATGTTTGCACAGTGTGTGGTTTATGCCTAGGGCAGGTAAGGAAGGGTGTATAGGCATTTCTCAGAGCACTCGGAACACAACGTTCTTATAAGTTTCACTGAGGCTCATCGTTCCTTCCCTCCCTCCCTGAGATTTTATGTAGCCTCCTGGTCCAGCTATATCTCTCTGACCTAAAATAAGTCCCTAGCAACCTCCCCCCCCACACACACACACACCCACACAACCAACACCTATCTATTCCCACAGGATGAAGGTAATATTACATACCAGTTTGGCACACCCATATTTCACAGGGTGATCTTCACCTATTAAGGATGACTACTTACCATGGAACAGGATAGTACGCCCTTCACATAGACAACCTTCCTGTTATTAGCACACATGGACATGGGCACATGCACATCTATTTAGTGGTTCTTTTTAAAATATAATCCTACCAAGCCAGATATTCAAGCAAAAGATATCAAGGGATTTTGTTCTTTTACCCATTTTTAAATTAATGTTCAGATCTAATCTACTCTAAAACTGAAATGTCACAACACACTGCTATCTCATCCCTGATGTAGAATACGTACCAGTCACACAACACCTTCAATTACATCCCACGGCCACCTGGTGGCCTTTCTTAATCGCCAGGGGCCGTGGCTGATTGCTCCTGACAAGGCTCCGGGCCCGTTCATGCACAATCATGTCCGGAACTGGCCAGGCACACAGGTCGTGCATGATCCGTGCATGAACTATGAACCCCATGTCACCTGATGGGGACAGGTCCGGGAAATTCATTTGAAAACTCGTAAATCAAATGCACAGCAAGCATGATGTGGTTCCTGGCACGTTTCAACAAAGGATAGTAGTCAGTCCCAAGACGATCTTTGATTCATTGTGGTCTGAAAGGCCTTTTCATCACCATTAGCCTGTTATTCAAGAAATTACAAATGAACAACACAAGTTCACCTTTTTTCCTTGAAGTGTCAACTGAAAAGTAGCATGAGTTTCCTTTTCTCTAAAGTGAGAAATTCTATAGTCTGAGTGTAATTTATTGTTCACTTTATTGTCATAGTATTACCCGATTTTTATATCATAACAAGTGTAAGAGATACGAATAGGCTGCAAACCATCCATTGCATTAAAATAAAAGGCAAGAAATGACATAGGGATATATGTCAGTTTATTTAATGTATATGTTTTTAAGTACAGAATCTGTGAAGTAATGTGCTTTAAGTAGAACTGTCAAATGACAGACTAATGCAAGCTTGAGGACAATCTGCATTTTCTATCAAAGGAAAGCCATGAGGCTGGGCTGAACTATATCTAAATTGTTATATTGAATTTCAGTAAATGAAGCTAATAAGAGGTCAACCTATATCCCCTGGGAAATCCATCATTATTATAACTTAAGACAATGTACAATGACTGTGTAATTAATCATCTGATGCACTGTGTTCGCAGTGAAAATAACTTAGCAAGGCTACTTATCTGAGGTGCACCTTTACATGAAACATAGGCACAGAATACATACATGTTTGTTTTTATTCCAGGCATTTAGAATGAAAATGTTATTTAGCTTGTCGTTCCAGTTATGTTTTCCGAGGCTGCTGGGAAAATATGCACAGTGCAGGAATTATGTATATATAGTGTTTAGAGAGAACACTGAACGATTGTTTTATGTGGAGAATTCTGTCAAGGCTTTATGTACTATCAGTTAATAATTGAACATATTGTTAAAATTTTGCAGTAATTAGGCGCAGTGTCTAACCTCCAAGGCAAAGAAGACTGTGTTGTGATTTATGTCCTTCCTTTTTCATTTCTCTACAATAGTACAGATCCACCTTGACCACTCTATTAAATGTAAGAACAATTGTTATCAATTGAGCCAAGAGGAGGAGAAAGAACACAAAGGCCTGTTTGCCTGCCGTAATGAATCTGACTGTGGTGGAAAGCCAGAGGAAGATCTACTTTTTTGACTGATTATGCATTTTTTTTTCTTAAGCTATTCATAGAAGATAGATTCATCATTCCAATTTGTCAAACTGGTAGAGTTTTCAATTAATTATGTGTGGATCAGCTCCAGTTGTATTAGGTGGCTGTCAGGCTCAGTCCAAGGCCTCATTTACAGGACACTAAATGAAGAGGTATCAGAGACTGTTGCTGCACCTGTAATTAATTTGATGAATGCCTGAGCTTCTCAAATAGTGGCAGGCGCATCTCCTCCTTAGCCGCCACTGCGGCTCTCATTCTGCTAGGCACTAATTTGAGGGGCTCATCTGTGTAGTGGATGTGTTTCCACCTAGTCTATCCTTCAAAGGGAGTGTTTCTGGCCTCCTGCTGTCCAGCTCACAGAAAGGGCCTTATGTTTTCTGTCAGCTTTGTCCTTGTGCCACGCAACCCGCTCTACTTAATGCCCAGTTCTTTGACTTTGTGGCCCGAGGTAGGTAATGGGGAATTTCTGGGATTTATGGAGAGGATTGTCTTGTTGCTTCCTGCTGCTTCACCAAAACCTGGGGGGCAGAAAAGCGATCATACAGAGACTGAGCATTGGGAAGCAGATGCAGCCTAAATGAATAAATATACATACATACTGCGGTTTGTCCATACGTGTGAAATGGTATACAGAGCAAATTATAGGAAGCAAATTATTGTTGTAAAAAGCATTAACCTGTATTACCATTGTACTTATTGTGCAGAATGAAATGGATCAGAGAGACCCTCAAGCCAGTTTGCGTAAAAGCATCTGCTTACCAAATGTAAAATGTAAGTAAGTGTTTGAAAATCTTACCTGTTTTATTACTGAAAGGCAGAAGAAACGCTGCTTATCTGAAAAATGGATTTTGCATTATTATGATAATGTAGAAGTTAGGATGACGGCTATTTTTAATGCACAATCTTAATCTCACTGAGGGACTAAGCTTCACTAAGGATTAATTGGGTCTGCTGCCAGCCTAATTCAGGTTCAGATTTTCACAAGTGAGGGGACCTCATTAGGAATCGGGTCAGCCACTGATATAGCATCATAAATCAAAGGCAGACATTGCTCAAACAATTAGATAATTACCAGACCCTCAAGTAACACCAACATTTTGCCAGACCACTTAGCGACGAGAAAGGGCTAAAGGAAAGACTCTGCCATGATTAATCTGGTTGCAAATGGTTTAACAACAAAGAGCAGGTAGGTAGAGTGACAGAAGGGACTGTGAATGGCCATTGAACTAACATTTCTTGGTTAAGAGTGAAGCTTCTATTACTTCTTTATTGTGTTTTCTTCTGTACTTAGAAGCCTTTTGTTTTGAGTAAAAATAAAAATACTGGTAAAGACAAAAACTTTCCCCCAAGGACGATAAATGATGTCAGATATGCTTTAATTTTATAACTTTTTCTCTTTCTTCCATGTTTTTATTTTTCCCTTACTATGTAGGCCAAGGTACTTTGCTTCAATTTTCTTCTCTCTGCTATTAAATTCAGTACTAAATAACAGTCTATAAACAATTTTTTAAAATGATACAATATACATTATATATGTATAAACTGAATTATATATGTATAATGGTATGATAACACAGTTTGCTTTTTTCAGAACACAGATTGGGGTAAGGACAGTACAGGATTGTATACTATTGTTTGAGCTGTATTGGCTCCAGTGTGTAGAACGACAGTGACCCCTAGTGTTAGCATGGCTCTCCTTTTGAAACCATTGTTTTTCAGGCCCACTCTCATGAAGCTCACAAGCCACAATGGCAAAGACATTGGGCCACCTTGTCTGTGACAATGCCCCTGCCTAGCACAATGCCCCGGCCTAGCACAATGCCCCTGCCTAGCACAATGTCCCTGCGTAGCACAATGCCCCTGCCTAGTACAATGTCCCTGTCTAGCACAATGCCCCTGCCTAGCACAATGCCCCTGCCTAGCACAATGTCCCTGCCTAGCACAATGCCCCTGCCTAGCACAATGCCCCTGTCTAGCACAATGACTGAGCTAGCATGCCCTGCTGCTAATTTTCCTCTTGACAAGGTTAATAAGGCTCAGTTCTTTCACTTTATCAGTATGGTTGCTGGAAACATCTTCAGACGCATATTCTTTTACTTTTTTGTTTGACCACCCCAGTCATTTCTCTTTGGGTAACGTACGGCAGCCATTCCTGCTTAGATTCCATGCAGCCTGCACTGTGTGGCATAAGTGTTGGTTATATGGGGAATGCTAACTAATAATTTCGACAATAATAATAAAATAATGTAGTGATCTGTCAGTTCGGCCTTTTGTATCAGAGGAAAGGAAATGGATTGACAGCAGACTGACCCTGAATGCGTTACATTTGATTTATATCTCGACTAAAAGCTGTTCTTTATTCTTTTTCACATTAGTGGCGAGAGGCACACCATGAAAGCTGATGGGGCAGGAAGTCTACACTGACAGTGTGGAGTCTCATTTTGAAATCAGCAAATGAATTTTTGTAAATATATTGTTATGTTTGCAAAATATCATCATAAATTGCTTCAAGATTCTTACACTGTTACACCTTACATTAAAAATCATTAGACAATCATACTAATCAAGAAATCAAACTAAAATTAAACTAAATGGCAAAATATAACGCCTAGGAAAGTAGGGGATGTGCAAAACAACTTCGGAAATCTAAAAATCAGCTGGAAGCTGACAGCTCTGTAAAGAGGGTCAGTTTTTAGGCATGACAGAGTGTGTTCTTTAACTTTTGGAGGTTATGGGATTAGAGGTGTCACAAGAGGAATGAAGGAAGAGATGTTAAAATGACACTGTAATTCTGGTAAATCACACAGAGGGTGTGAGAGGCTTCAAGTGTATCCTAGTTGCTTGCAAAACACAGAAGTATCTAAGGGCATTTAAGGTATAAAGTGTACAAAATGGTATGTTTGATTTGCCTGGCTGTGGCTGCAACTGAATGTATAATATATATTTTGGAGAGTCGGGGGTAAAGTGGGGGGACAAGGCAAGTGGTGCGGCAGGTTCATCACTGGAGTTAGGTAATAAGGTTAATGTGAAAACAACTCGGAGCCACATTTCCCTGTTAATGTGCGAGGGGGAAATAGCCCAGCCTTATGTTCCACACTCCAAAGCCATTGAGTCAATTGCCAGGGATCATGACATGACCTTTCAGATTCATTGAACATCAGTGACATGTTTTCCATTTCACCGCACAGTGACCCCCCAGGGCCCAGCGGCCACAGCAAAACGAGCAAAGTCACTAGAGGAGCTGCTCTCTGCAACGCCAACACAATAAGCTGAACATCTAATCTTACCCATATGTACTTCAAAGATTCGTCTAATACACGAGTGAAATGAGGAAATGTAACATAGAACTGATCCATTGTACCTATACTGAATGTACAATACTGCCCTACCTTCTGAATATAACCTATTAATGATACAACTTAAAAATAAATTTGCTACAGTAGCGACGTAATAGTAATGGGCATTGTGTCACCACCCTGCCCCATGTCCTTGCATTCATTATGGAATCTTTTACATTTTAAGTTTGTTCTTTATTAGAAGTTTGCAATGTAATTATAGACATTATCTGTTAAACATAGACACATCGCCAAATGTGTTAAATAAGAGAATTTTTTTCATATTAATTGTTTTGCACACGACTAGAGCATAATGCATTTTTAGAGTCTGAATTCAGTTCTTCATGTGAGCTTCCTAACGTTACTCCCCTTCTTTTTATGTGGCTGCCAGCTATTTGTGAACCAGACTTCATCACTCCAACCTCATTATGAGTTTATTGTTGTAAAGTGGCATTGACTGGTATTTGTGGCACAAAGATACCTTCATTGTAAACTCTTGATTCTATCCATCCATCCACCCACTTTCTCTACCCACTTGTCCTGTGCTGGGGGATCCAAAGCCTATCCAGGAAGCAATGCCAGGAATAACGCCAAGCGGGGCGCCAGCCCGACGCAGAACTCTTAAATCCCAAATGCTAAAAAGTGGAAAGGATACAAATTGGTTGGGGGTTTTTTAGACATTTGATTATAGTTGTATAGTTAGTTGTGTTCAGAGCAGCATGGCGGGCACGCCGTCAGTGCCTTCTTGAAGTCCGCCTGCCCTTGTACTTGGCTGCATCTAAATGCAAATACATACACCATCGACTTATTTCTGCACAATATCCTGTTTGTATTGTATTCTGTTTGTGTACTATGTACTGCTTGCACTGTGTATACTGTCTTTGTACTTTGTCCTTGTTTTGTACCTCACTGCTGCATGCAAAGGAATTCCCCCTTGGAATCTTACCGTATATACAGGAGCATGTTCAAGATGTATAGACCAGAGCACTTGTTGTTCAGAGCCTCGATTTGGCCTCAACTTTGATTTTAAAATCTGTGATGGATGAATTGTCAAGCCTTGCAACTTTTTCCAGAAATAGGCTGACGATGCATTTTCACCTCAGTGCATGCAGTCAAACCACAATCTCTTTGAAACTGAACAAGCGAAAAAACACAGTTATTCAACTTTCTGCCAGTAGGCAGACACACAGTCCTGTACTAATATAAGCAAAAGCAGAGCTGCACTGATTTGAAGCCAGAGGTCTTAGCAAGGTTGCTGTTGTGCTCATTGCTAATGTCGCCGTTGTGCTCATTGCTAATGTCGCCGTTGTGCTCATTGCTAATCCACTCTGCTTCTTTTTCTGAGTTGAGCACAGAGACCAAGTGTGCCTAGAAGCAGCAGAAAGAGAAGCGTGGCAATATTCTAAAACAGCATCCCGCCCGACAGAGTAGTATGCTGGGTATTTATCCTCACAGCTTGTTGAGCAGACAGAAATTGTATTTTGCATAGGTAATTCCTCTCCTTGTTTGTAGTTCAGACCATCTCTTTCTTACAAAATGTATTGAAGCCATGTGGTCTAACTGGAATAGCAACTGTGACTGATGTGAACTGTGACACTGTGTAGAAAGTGTTTTCATTATTGAGTATTTTTTTGAATATCACAAAAATGTCTGAAAGAAATACTTCTTGAATATGGTATAATTCAGGGGTGTCAAACTGCAGGGCCGGAGCCCTGTGTAGCTTAGTTCTTTCCCTGCTCCACTACAAATGATTCAGCTTAAGAGCGACATGGTAATTAGCACAAAGAGTTGAATCAGGTGTGTTACATGAGGGGAATCCCAAAAAATGTGTAATAGGTACCTTTTGCACATTCTTTAAGAAAGGTCTTCTACTCATTGCAAATGATCTTTTGTCTTATTTTTCTTTAGAAATTCTGAGAAGCTCAGAGAGAATCACACAACGGGTCAGAACTTCTAAATAAGCAAGCTATTATTCTGGGTTTTAAAATCTATATATTTCAGTATTTTTCCTATAGACTAGGTCATGCCAATTTGCCACCTGGAGTGATGGAGGGACGACGTGTTTTAATTGGAAGGTCATTTTATTGTATCTCCTCTGGGCAGCTGTAACAAACTTTATCCAAAGGAAATCCCCTACCTCATTAGGCTAGATTAATTGCCCAGTTCACTGGCTGAGTGATCCTGTACTTGAAGAGGTTTGTAAAGGACCAGGGATTGTTCTTTTTAGGCATTTACTCAGCATGATAGGGTCATTTCTTTCTTACTATAATCATCAGCTATTGCAGCCATTTAAAAGAAATAGTTTTATCTGCCTTTATTCCACATGTTCGTGAAGAAGAACTTACATAATGTGTCTATTTCAAGATAAAAGTGTTGTGTAAGAGGAACTTTCATATATACTATACTGCAAGTAAATACAAACTCTGAACAAATGCTAGCGTTCTAATTCACGTGGAATTTAGACTTGGCAGAAACAAGCCTGCCGTTGCCCATGTCAAACAGTCACTCATGCTGACAAGGCCTGGGTGATGATGGAAGGCTGTTATTACTGTCCAGAAAGTCAAAAATACAAAGTGAACAGAGGGTCAGAAGGCCTGCTTGAACAATGGCAGATTATACATCAGGCCATTTGGAAAAAGTACCTACCTATAGCACATTAAACAGCCGGCCGGCTGTATCAGAGCCCATGCGGTGACTGCAGACATTTCTCAACAAAAGGCCAGTGCAATTTTCTCTGCTGAATTGCTAGTTTGATATGACATTTCTGGCTCCAATTAACCTTAAATGTGAACAATCTTTTTCACATTTCAAATATTTATTCTGCATGTTTCCCATTTTTCCACTCCATTGTCACACAAAAGATTTCCCTTTTCCTAACTTGCTTGTGGAACTGCAAGTGGCTCATTGCTCAGTTGCTTCAAATGACAATTTTTGTTATTAGAACACTATGTTTAATCCTCAACCTCTACATTGTATTTATTCACAGCATTTTAACCATTTTCATTGGATTGACAAAATATTTAACGTTTGAACCCCACTGGCATTGAGTGAGCCTTAGTCATCGAAAAGGATTTTAATCATCACAAAGTTCTTTTAACGTAGTCCTGAAAAGGACCACACTCGAGGAACAATACAGTGACTCTGAATGGCAGAGAAACACGTAGAGGTTCCACTAAGGACAGTAAGGCACACACACGGCGGGTAATTACACACTGACTAAGACACGTCAGGATCTGGCAAGGACCAAGTACGAACACACGTAAGGGTACACGCGACAGGCGGGTACACAGCACAACAAATATCTATGCTAACAACAATTACACACTGGGGCTATTTACAAGTGCTCGCAAGTATGCTGGGATATTCAAGTCCCACCGGTGCTACACATATCGACATGCAGGGGTGGCACGATGGGGCAGTGATTAGCAGACAGACCAGGATTTGAGTCTCTACATGTGTGGAGTTTATATGTTCTCTCCCTGTCATCGTGGAGTTTCCTCCAGGTACTCTGGTTTCCCCACCACAGTCAAAAAACATAATAATAATAATCAATCCTTTATTGTCCCGATGGGGAAATTCTTTTCTTTTTCTTTTTTACGCCTCCCTCAACTTGCTCTTTGTAGAGCCAGCTGTCTGCGAAGTGCATGCTGAGGCTGGGTTTGTACTAGCGACGTTGTGATTACAGGCACAGAGGCTTAGCCCACTGAGCCACATGCTGCCCCTGTATGCCGAGGTTAATTGGAGCTGTCAAATTGTCTGTGTGTGAATGGAGTGTGTGCCATGAGATAAGCTGGTGCAACATCATCCTGGGTTATTTCCTGCCATGTGCTTATAGCTTCTGGCATTGGCTCTGGACCCCAAGGACTTTGCTTAGAACATCATGCATACTGCTCCATCTGGAACTGGGCCTGCAGCCACGAGGAAAGTGCGTGGTTCCAGGTACGATGACAGCGTCGCATGAACTGATGCACCAATGAAACCATAACCTCCCCCTCCAGAGCTGGGAACAACGGGGGGTTGATATTCCAGGCAACATTGGAATGGTGACAGCCCCATAGCTGTTGCCAGCAATGAGTTATGGCCATACTCAATGAGTTATGGGTGTACTCTGGGCGTACTCTGGGTGTATTCTGGCCATACTCTGTCCAGGACAGATAGGTGCTCCAGGTATTCGGAGAGTGTGGGGCCAGACATTGTAACATTTTCTTCAGATCCTGGTTAGAACGCTCCATCTGGCCATTTGACTGGGGATGAAACCCAGAAGATGTGCTAGAAGGGCCCTTGTCCAATGCACCCCTGGGTCACAGGCTAGGAGAGAGGAGTTTCTCCATTGAATCATTCAGGAGCACAAGACGAGCACAAGAGCACAAGACCTAGCAGACGAGCTGAACAACTTCTACTGCAGGTTTGAGACGGACAGATTCACACCCCTCACCCACCCCACCCCAGAGACAATAACCCCCATCACACCTCTCACCCCTCCAACCCCCTCCCTCACCCTCCCCAGCCCAGAGTCAATGAC
>JAODKC010000021.1:13108217-13141235 GCA_026777985.1 Mormyrops attenuatus
GCGGCGGGCTCGCGTTTGGAGGATAAGGGAATGCCAACCTCATAACACTGATTTAACTGCACGTTCTATCAGGCCTGGGGGTGGCGGGCTCAGGTTTGAAGGATAAGGGACCCGCTACTTATTGTCTGTATTCCATGATGTTATCTGTGCAGCGTGGTAAATATCCAGCATAACCTGGGACTCATTTATCAGCGATTATTCTTGTTTCTGGTCTTGAACTAGAATCCTTTTATTTAGGTTTATTTTGCTTAATATTTAGAATAAGTAAAATCTGTAAATCATTTTTTCTTGCTTATTAAATGTGCTTTGTTGACATTCCCTAACTCATCTTTGCTCTGCATCTCTCCCTGAAGCTGGCCTGCTGCACCGTTACCCACTTCTCCTGGTTCGTGGTGGTGTCCTGTCCAGTCAGAGACACCTGTTCGGTTTCACCAGAGGGCGCCCTCCTGGTGTCCAGTGTCAACCCTGCAATCAAGCTCAGGTTCCTGCCTTCCTCCACCACCCAGACTCGCACAGTCACTCTCCAGGTGCCTCCTACCCCTGTGCCAAAGACAAGAGAATGATCATTCTAAGGCAGCTTGTTATATCCGGATTTATACTGTGTGTAATGCCCTAGTCCCCTGAATGATAGGGTTCAGCTTCAGCACTCTATTCCAGTCTGGTTTTTAATAAAATCAAATTCACTCTTTGAATTTGGCCACGTGAATTCTGCTTTGAATAAACACATTGTCAATAAAGCTGTTGTAGTTTAAATGATTTATTATAGAATCTAATTTTACTAAGTATAAAAGGACATTGTCATCATCCTAGTTTCGAAGTCCTTGTGAAGCACAGTGCGTGACTGAATATTAAATTGCATTTCCTGCAGGTGCTGCAGGTGGCAGTGTCTGTGGTGCGTGAGCTGAGCAGTGACCCCACTGCCAGTGCTAGCCCCCTGCTGTGTCTCTCTCAGTCCCCCAGTTTGCCTTACCTGCAACCAGTTACCGTTCAGGTCCCATTGCCTCCAGGATTGAGTGGTATGTGTGTTGAAAGCCAGAACTGTAAAGTGAGAAATGTGTTGGCTTAGGTGTGTCCAATAGCAGTCTGCTGTGTGTTTAGGTCCAAACATCTTACTCTGGTAAATAAATGATTGTCGAAAATAATGCATCTGTCTTAAAGGCAGCTGTGTTTATTGCCAGTGTTACGGTGCATTTGGTTGATGTGAATGCTGAGTTCTGGGTGGCTGTAACCTGTCTGTAACCTGTCTGTAACCCGTCTGTAACCTCAGCAGCGGCCTCCTTACCACATAACTGCATGTTAAACGTTATTGGCTAACAGTTTTCCTTATGGTTCAGTTTTATTTATCTTGTACTCGAGGTACCTGTCAAAGCTTAGATTTAGTACCTACTTGCTGAGTCTTATTGCCGAGGCTTCTGTTTAACACCAATTGGTCTCTATCAGTGGGGGAAGACATTAGCAGATCTTTGTTTTGCTGGCTAGAAGCCCTAAATCTGGGTGCGGTACTAAAGCGAGTGGGAAGGGTTACCCTGTGGGTGACGTGCAGAAACAAACTCATTTAATTTGTGTGGGCGTGTGCTTTTGTCTCACAGGTCATACGGTTGACATGTCCTGTCTGTACTTGCTGCACAGACAGCCGGACTGCCAAACCTGGACTGACGTAACAGCGCAGACTCCACTCCATGTCACACAGCTATATGTCGTCTTCAGTGTCAGCCACTTCTCATGGTGTGTACAGTTTGGTGCACGTGTCATTCCACTGCCCCTGCAGTTACAGTAGCAGTGTTACAGTTACTGTGAGACCTCGTTTGCTGATGAATATCCTGGGTGACATATTGTTTTGTTCTGCATAGTTTACACTTAGCCTAAGGTTATACTGAGTCTGTGGGATCTTACCCGTATGTTTGCAATGCAAACCCTGTAGAGCTGTTGGTTGCCATGTAATGCATATTATTGTCTGATTGATTAACCTTAAGTTACTTTCACATTTTTATATTTAATGCTGTTGTGACTTGGTTCTTCATTGACATGTAGGTTCAGTGCTTGATTTGAGCTGCTTGGGTACTTGGGTATCATTGTCGACACTGAGAGTTAGTGTTGAAATCAGAAAGCTGAGTGTATTCTACAGGCAGTCATACAGATAGCCCCAGATGTTTAGAGTAAGTATTCATACTCACATATTTTATATGAATTTAATATTTAATCCGCTAAAGTGTTGCAGAAGGCAAGTCAATTTAAAGGATAGTTCTGTTTACAAATCAAATTTTGTGACGTGCAGCCATCAGCACCTTGGATCCTTCATGGATTACAAGGTAAACGTTGAAGCATTTACAAAAAAAAAAAAGACTTAAACAAAAGCCACTCCTCCAGTCTCCTCCTCCACCTGTCATTATATTTCACTTCTTTATGTTCATTCTTCCATGTCTTTGAGTTGCTACATTTTCCCGTGGCCCCAGACAGATAGTGATATCTGTCTGGAAATAACGCCTCAGTGTTCTGTGTTAAAACTTGTTAGAATTGTGATTGACAGGCCAACACATCTATATTTTCTGGAAGATTGTTGTGTTCATGGAAATAAATCAAAAGCTAAGGATACAAGTAACTTGTTTGTGTTCAAATATAATTAAATATGAAATGCCTTCTTTGGTGTGTTTAGTTTATGTGAACTCTGTACAGGTGAGTTACTCCCTGAAAATGCATGTGAGAAGATCTGTCCCTACTGTATGAAGGGGCTTTATGTAGATGATTTTTTTTATTTTCTATATCGGCTACGTGTGACCCCCCCCTTTGTTTCCATGCATCTTCCATTAACTTATTCTGTGAACATGACTAATGGTGCACATCACTTTTTCAGGTACTGGCTGTGGTACACAACTCAGCGCTGCGTAAGCGGGGTGGTCAGGAAGGTCTATCAAAGGCTCAGGCAGTTCCGGGTCCAGTTCCTTGTGCTGCAAAGGAAAAGTGACCCAGAGCAGGTCTTGTTGCAGTGCCTGCCTTACAACAAGGTGTGTGGCGCCTTTGCGTTTGACTGTGAAACGTAATTTTTCCCAGTTTAAATAGGTAGCGTGTCCTAGCTATGCGGCACAGGAGGGATTTAGGGGCTGTTCCTGTGCCCAGGTGGAGCACACTGTCCAGTACCTGTCCGGCCTGTATGAAGGACCACAGCCATCAGATTTGTGCGAGCTGCTGGAGGGGGAGCAGTTCTTTGCTGGCTTTGAGAAAGGCATCGACATCAGCACTGGTCAGTATCTCCCAGTCTCGCCCTCATGTAACCAGTATGGCACCTTCTCAGAAGTTTTGGCTGGCTACTGGTTAGCGTTCCATAATCTGCAATTTCAATATCATGCTTGTGAATTCTTATTTTAACATTGTACATATGCCATGTTCCCCTTCAGAGCGACCAGACTGTATAAATGGAAGGCTGTCCTTCATTTTCTACTCTCACTTGAAGAACCACAAAGAAGTGTACATCTGCAATACCCAAAAGCGGCAGGGTCCTGTTAAAGGGCAGGTAAGGCCGAGGGAAATGTTGTGGCATGGCAGAGAGTGTAAATTCATGTGCAAAGTGCTGTTTTTCCCCCAAAATAATTATTGTAATGCCTTTGCAGGTGTCATTCTATCGAGGGGAGATGCCGAGTGATGTCCCACAAGAAGTGGCTCAGAAGCGGAAGGGACCAGACAGCCAATGGCTGGCCACTTTGCCCTTACGACTTCCTGTAAGTAGTTTTATTTGAAGTTGAACTTGTATCTCGGCACACGATTTGATTAAAATCCACAAAGTGTAATTTGTTTACATGAAGAGATTACAAAATAAGTTTCTGAAAGTAACTGAAATTGATGGAAGTAATTGCATTTTTTTACTTTATCTTTAACCTTAAAAGAGATTTATAACCAAACATGGTAAGGGTGTGAAGAACGAAACAGACAGCAGCATACCTAAAGGAATTAGTTACATGTTTACAATCCCATTTCCAAAAACGTTGGGTCAGCGTCAAAAGTACGAACAAAACCAAAAAGCAATGACTGCATTTGTTTTATTCGTATTTAATTGAAAACAACACATTGATGTAAATATGTGAAGTTTGAACTAATCAACTCTACTTATTATTTCTTTTCTCTTTTTTTTAAAATATTGTAATATTAAACGTTAAAAAACAATTTGAGACATTGCACAGGTTCTGATGTCAGTCAGTTCCATTTAATACAATTAAGAATTAGTAAAATTTTGCAATTCCAGTATGTTAAATATTTGCATAATTTAACACAAAAGTCATATTTAAAGAAGAGACAATTGATTCAGATGGATATTTGTTGCATTAAGTTTGAGCTCGATATACCTGAACTGGTTGTGTTTTCACTAGTCAGAGCCTTAGGAAAGGCCTGATGTTTGTCATCTGTGTTTCCAGTTCCAGTCCCACCTTCATAGTTTATGCTTCACAGGGTGCAGGAGGGATAGCAGAGCCTGAGATTCCTCCCCTGCAGCTGGGGGACCCGGAGAACGGCTATCTGACAGAAGCCAACCTACTTGCCATCTCTCTGCAAATCAGCCAGGACTGGCTCAGCATCGGCATCAACCTGGGCTTTAGCTACGAGGAGCTGGACCGAATCCAGTACAAGCACAGGTGGCAGCTGGGAACCAGTTAGGGTGCCACTCTTAGGAATAAAAAGTTAGACATTATGCAGAGGACGGCGAGGGAGTGACGTCAGGGGATCACATTGGATGGGTAGCTCGGGTTGGCTGAGTGCGACATTTTGTTATTGATTGTTCATGTTATGACTCTTCAGTGTGAACACTGGCCTTGTATTAGCCTTGCAGCAGTGAATTATTTTTATATTGGGGTTGTAAACGTGTGTGTGTATGTATATATATATATACACACACACACACACACATACACACATACTGTCTTTGATGGTCAATGTACACTATAATTGTCTCAGTTGCCATCTCATCGTTCCTTCTCCCATCTAACTAGGGACAACCTAGGAGCTTTGGTCCTAGACGTTCTCTTCCACTGGGCCAGGAGACGAGGGGACTCCGGGCCAGGAGCTGTCCCCGAATTAATTGACGCTATGACCAAGAGCGGGAGACAGGACTTGGCAGATGAAATTAAAGATATTGTGAACCTGGGTAAAAGATTGTACAGGGATTCCCTCCGGAGAGTGGGACTAGACACAGAAGGGCTTCTGGCGGAGTGAACTTCCAGAATGCAGCAGCAGCTGGATCAGCTCTCAGATGACACTGTCCAGATGGTTCACCTCGGGCAGAGAGGAGCACTAGCACACTGTACCACTGGAGTGCCACAGCAATTCTCTTCTGTAGCCAAACACAGTGCAGAATGAAAACTTTACTGTAATCAAATTCACTTTATTGATGCTGGTATTAACTGTATGGATTATACAAATTCCAGACTTTGTGGGGCTGCGTTGTCATAAACGGCAGCAGTGCAGGACAAATGGATTCTCTGAACTGTAGTAAAGCAACAGCAGTCAGATTTGTAGCTCGGAAATTGTTTATCTTGTAGTAATTCAGGTTACAGATTAACTTCATCAAAAATTTTGTGAGATCCATTGCTAAGCAAATGAACTGGAAACATTCATTAAGACGGCAAGTTTCACCATAATAGACTGGAAATAAAATACCTTTGTTGGTAATGTTTCTCTGCTTATTTTTACTAATTGTAGCATGTAGTGTGACAGTTGTATATATATTTTTTATATAGTGTATTTTATGTAGTAAGAGATTACATGTAATCTGGATTACATAATCTAAATACAAAAAACAAGCACTTAAGTAAATTCCATTGAAAAATACTTGTAATCAGATTACAGATACCGACGCTCCTGACCGAGTTCCGTTCCTACCACTAGGCTGTTAAGCGAATTGGTCGATAAGCGAGAAGCCGCCCCTTAACCCATCTTACAAGCATACAGTAGTGGTACTGGATTTGTGTTGACCATCTTTAGATAGTGTTTAATGTCACATTTGCACCATTTATAGCATTTTTAGTATATTTAAAGATGTTTATACAGTGGTGTACTGTATACTGTAATAAACAGAACAGGAAATCAGCTCTAATAATCATTACTTTGGTTTGCATACTGTAAATACAGGTAATCATTTTTATTTATTATGAATTAAGAAAAGGCCTAAAGGAAAGTCCAACTTGATAACTTTTAACTTGCATAACTATTACATATTACAGAACATACAAATATGTGAGAAGAATCCGCATTCATGGAGAGCGCAAACTCTAGTGAATACTGAGCGACTGCAGGAACAAGACAGAATGAGGTAGGGTGATGCAGAATGAGACGCCATGCCGTTTCCACCACAAAGTTCTCGTACAGCATGCAATACCGACTGGTTGGAGAGCTGTTTGTAAGTCCGGCTGGTCGCTAAACAGGCTTGTTAAGCGAGAAGTGTCTATTTTTTAAGGATTGCATTTTTAATTAGGTGTATATGAACATGAATAAATCTAATAATTCGGTGTAATTCAGTAGAGGTGCGAATGAAGCTTGATAAAAACCCTTCATTGGTCCCATGTGGGAAAGTTCCCTGTCTTACAAGGCCCCATCTTCCTCTCCACGACACACAGGCACGCATCTAGGTGACAGCGAGCTTGGCAGCCACCTGCAGTGGCATTGAGCTGGGGTTTAACATCTCAGATGTCTGAATGACTTTCCAGCAGTCAAAAGATTGTTCATTATATTTACGACAATCCTACCCTCTAGTGCCCTTGTGGAAAGGCTGCTTAGCCACACAGTGTAGTATTACTCACACCTGAACGCAACCATCTCACAGATTAACATTTTGACCGGGTGCTCTTGTAAAGATACACTAGTAAAGCATTTTGAATTTGGGGTCTTGGTAATTATTACAATGTAGAAAGCACTTCTTTTTTCCATTCCACCTTAATTTACCTACTGACGATTTATTTAATAGTAATTTAATTTGATGCCATCTTTTGCTTTGTATAATTTTGATTTGCATGTTAAAAATGCCTCCACAGCTAAGAGGACTGGACTTTTCACAAAGTCACAATCCGATGAATTAGTGCCTCTGCATAGGCCCTCTCTGTGTGACCATGTGAGTGAATGGGCCCCCGTGGATGTCCTGTGAGCAAATGGGCCCCCGTGGGTGTCCTGTGAGTGTATGGGCCCCTGTGGGTGTCCTGTGAGCGAATGGGCCCCCATGGGTGTCCTGTGAGCATATGGGCCCCTGTGGGTGTCCTGTGAGCAAATGGGCCCCTGTGGGTGTCCTGTGAGCGAATGGGCCCCCGTGGGTGTCCTGTGAGGGTATGGGCCCCTGTGGGTGTCCTGTGAGCGAATGGGCCCCTGTGGGTGTCCTGTGAGCGAATGGGCCCCTGTGGGTGTCCTGTGAGGGCATAGACCGCTGTGGGTGTCCTGTGAGCGAATGGGCCCCTGTGAGTGTCCTGTGAGTGTTTGGGCTGCTGTGGGTGTCCTGTGAGTGTATGAGCCACTGTTGGTGTCCTGTGACTGAATGGGCTGCTGTGGGTGTCCTGTGAGGGAATGGGCCGCTGTGGGTGTCCTGTGAGTGTATGAGCCGCTGTGGGTGCCCTGTGAGTGAATGGGCCACTGTGGGTGTCCTGTGAGCGAATGGGCCGCTGTGGGTGCCCTGTGAGCGAATGGGCCGCTGTGGGTGTCCTGTGAGGGAATGGGCCCCTGTGGGTGTCCTGTGAGTGAATGGGCCGCTGTGGGTGTCCTGTGAGTGTATGAGCCGCTGTTGGTGTCCTGTGACTGAATGGGCCGCTGTGGGTGTCCTGTGAGGGAATGGGCCGCTGTGGGTGTCCTGTGAGTGTATGAGCCGCTGTGGGTGTCCTGTGAGGGAATGGGCCGCTGTGGGTGTCCTGTGAGTGTATGGGCCGCTGTGGGTGTCCTGTGAGTGAATGGGCCGCTGTCGGTGCCCTGTGGTTGAATGGGCCCCTGTGAGTGAATGGGCCGCTGTCGGTGCCCTGTGAGTGTATGGACCGCTGTGGGTGCCTGTGAGTGAATGGGCCGCTGTGGGTGCCTGTGAGTGAATGGGCCCCTGTGAGTGTATGGGCCGCTGTGGCAGTGCATGGCAAGATTAGCAATATAAACAGGGTAAACCTGCAGTTGGGGGCTGCAGTACTGCATCTTATTTAATCTAAATGAATAACAATGGCCTGACAGATGTCTACACTGTATGTATGTATGCAGCTTAGACAATGAGTATTATGGACTTTTTAAAGTACAAAATGTGCACTAACCTTTTTAGCATAAATGTGGTTGGTTATAGTTAAAGACAAAACTTCTGCTGAACCCTGTGCCAGATATGGTAGCAAATGCATAAAATGTTACAAGCAGTATGGCAATACATGTATAAAAATGTTATATGATTATGTAATATGGTGACGTGGCAGCTTACTGCGTGGTATGGTAGCCTCACGCTCTCCAGATCTTTTCCTGTGGGTTTCCTCAAGGCATTGTGGTTTCCCTTACGCTTCTCCAAACTCCAAAAGTTTTGATGAGATGGTGTCTTAAGTAAAGTGTCCCATCCAGCGAGCCCCGTGCACCTGGGCTGCTCTCTCAGAGGAGAGAGAGAGGCGAGGAGAAGCCGGATCCAGAAGCAGTCGCTCAGTCAGATGGGGCTTGTGGCCAAGAGTGGCAGACGGAGCTCCTGGATCACAAAGAACCCTCTCCAGATATGCTGCTATGGAAGACAGATTGCATGCAGTGTAATGTCTTAATGTGAGACCTTTCTGCTGATTTACATATGTAGAGCAGCAGTGAGACACTTAAAATATTGAGTTTCAATACTTTTAAACAGGGAAAGCTGCAAGTTTGAAAGCTATAAGTTAGTGTTTGAAAACACAATTGTGGACTGATTTTCTGTGTTTCGTAATGAGATTGCACATTAAATATTCCAATGTGTTTCCTCAGAGACTGTCACACATTGAATATCAATATGAATTTTGGAACCTTGCAAAATGTACCTGGCCCTCAGTACTGTTTGTGGCCACTTGGAGGTGCTGAAAGCTAGCTCCCAGGCATTATGTGTTAATCTGCATAGTAATTTCCGTATAAAAAAGAACACCAGAACAGTCAGTTAGAGAGATGCAATTTTAATATTTTAATAATTTTATAAAGGCACTTTGTTGTACTTAAATCTTAACCAATGAGTTGCAAGTCAAGTTTCCATTCCCTTTATCCTGTTGTACATTATCAAAATAAAACTTATGCACATTAACATTATGCATCGCACTGGAAGTAAACTACTTACAATATCATACACAATATAAGATACATATGAACACAATAATAAAGCACCTTTTAATCTAGCAAACAAAACGGAAGGACAGACGCTTTGTCGTTTTAGGATTTTGTTTGTTTTTCTTGTTTGGTTGCTTGTGGCAGCATCAGTGCATAGGAAGGGCTCCTAAAATGGGCAGTTTGAGTAACATATCAATGGTTGTTTGCACCTGAGTTTCAATACTGAAGACTTTAATCATTTCCCTTTTTTAAAAAAAAACTTTGTTAAAGAATACATACACATTTTCCTCATTGTCTTCTGATGTTAATAGTACCAACATAATCAGCTGGATAAAGGTAATTGTTACATATTAATCCATACCTTTTTTTAAAAAAGCATTAATATTCACATTTTATTAAAGAATAAAAATATAGCACCAGGTATTGTTTATATAAAAGCTAGTACAATGATTGAATGTTACCTAAATACAGTAAGATAAAGGATATATAAAGTGTTATCAGGAAGGTGCACTGATGTTTTTGCGGGCATCTTTGGGTCTTGTGCTGAAAATTCGTAACTTCATAACATCCAAGAATCTTTTTATTCAATGCAAAACTGTCATGCATTTTTTAAAGAAAAAATATTTTCAAGTATTCTTGTGATTTTAATATCTCATTTTTTTGTATTTACAAAGGGGACCCAGTGAGATGTGTTAAGCTGTGGAATGCTTTAAGTTATTTCACAGATATGCTTTGCCCTTGTGCCACTGGGTTTCATCAAACTGTCACTTCTGGCATGCTCATCCTCATGCATCCTTTATGCAAGGACCGACAGCACCAGAACACTTATAGAGCCATGCAACAAAAGGAATGACTCTGCATGTTTCAACACCTTGAGGTTGTTTTTCATCATTTCTCAAATAATGCAGACAAATCTACCTAATTCAGCGGTTCAGAAGTGTCTTTCCTTAAAGGAATTTTAAAGCTGGTGAGTTTTTGGCCAAACAGTTGGGTCAGGATGTGGCTCTGTGACTCCGCTGTCCTGTAGGAGTGTGTCTCCATGGACCTCATGCCAGACTGGGACTTGCACTTGTTCAGGGAATTATTCACAGAGGACATGGATGTTCTAGAAGGTGGCGACGGTCTTACAGAAGCACTTTTTTTACCCTTGTGATCCACATTTACTTGTCGTGTATTTTCTGCCTTTTTTAGAGGACAGCTGCTGAATGGGCTTTTCTTGCTTTGGGAGTTCAGCAGCCCAGTTTTATGTTTCAGCAGTATTTTGTTACTAGTGATATCATCCTTCACAGGGGAAAGCGTGGCATAATCAGCCGCAGCCTCAGCTTTCTTGTAGCCAATCATACCTTCACCTTTGCTGGAACTCTGGAGTCGAACCTTTTTTATGTTTCTAAAATCCATATCCAAGTTCTCTCGTGTGACCAGGTTGGATCCTTTGGAGCTCAGGAAGGTCTTTGGATCTTTCCGCTTTTTTTGCTTGATATTGATCGTCACAGACTCTGTAGTTCTCTTTGGACTCGAGTCAGGGCTTTGCTTTGTGGTTTCCGTCTGCTTGGGTAGACTGCTCTCTTTCACTAGGGTTTCACCTTCTTGTCCAGTGCTGCTGCCCGTTGCAGCTTTCGGGTCATTTTCGTTTTTCTGCTTGTTATCAGAAGGTTGTCGCGGATTCCCCACCGCGGATTTCTGCTTACTGCCTGTTGGTGGACCATCTTTAACCAAATTCTGAACTTCTGATGTCAGGCTTGCACACTCATCAACCAACAATTCCTTAGTGCATTGAGACAACTTCTCTACCGTAGTAACTGAGTCTTCAGGTGAATTTGTAGCATTAAATACAATCATAGTATTAACTGTCTCCATTCCCTTAGTGGAAGCAACGTCCTCAACTGAATGTGTCACATTGATAATGGCATTGTCCTCAAATAAACTGACCTTACTAATTGAAGGAATGTCACCAGCAATCTGCTTCTTCTCTGTACTGTTCGTCTCTGACTCACCCTTAGTAGCACTGCAGTCTTTCACAGCTAACATGGTTATCTGTTTCTCACGTTGGCTGCAAGTCACATCCTTTAAATTAATGTCTTTGACAGGTGATTCCTCACCAGTGTTGCAGGTCTCCAATGTGGAAGAAGTCCCGGTTGTCTGTGATTTTGGTACTGATGGAGAGAAACACCCAGATTTTGGAATCATAAAATCTTGTGATCTGTCAAAGGTAGACATAATTTCTGAGAAGTCTTCTACAGTGTCTTCCTTTTTTATGCTGGTGTCCTTGTGCCCAGAAGATGAGTCACCAGTAGCTAAGTGTGATGGTGGAATGAAGCTGGGTTTCAGTACCTGTGTCTCTCCACCTTGCATGAACTGCAAAGAGGAAATACTTTCCAGATCGCCATCAGAACTGGACTCCGGCAAGGTGTCTTTAATTTTTCTCTTCTTGCTGGGTGGGAGATCAAATTCTCTATTTTTTGCATAACAAGAAAGAGGCTGACTGGGTCTCACCACCCCTCTAAACTTGAAGATGTGATTTCCCTCAGTCAGGTGCTTTTCCATATGCCGGTCGAATTGCTCTTTCTTCGAGAAGGTGTAGTTACAAGTGCTACAGATGAAGGACTTCTTAATGACATGCATGACATCTGCACAAAGCTCACAGGTGTACAATGTGGTGTGCTTGGAGTCCGGTTCTTCCACTTCCTCATGTTCATTCCTGAGATGATCCTTTAATTCTTTTGCCTCCTGATAGAAAATGGGACATTTGTGACACAGAAAAATCTTCTGCAAACTGTGCACCACCAAGTGCCGCTGCAGCTTAAAGGGCTTGGGAAACTGCTTGCCACAGTGGTGGCAATCTCTAGAGGGATCTTTACAATTGGGATGCATCTCCACATTCTTCTGAGAGGCCTCCACTTTTTGCTGAGCTTTTAGTGGGGAGGGTGTGCTCTGTTTCCCATTACTGTTCGTGGGCCCTTTCATGCTAAGCTCTGCTGTTTCATCCCCTTCTTTTGTCTTTGGTTTCTGCCCTACAGTGATTGTCTTCCCACCTTCTTTGGAAGATCCTTTGCCCTTTTCCCCTTTGCTGGTCCTGCTGGGTCTGTGCTGCATAATTGACGTGATAAAGCTTTTCACAGCCGCCTCCTGCATGAAGCAGCCTGGCAGCCCTAGAATGGAATTCTGCGTTTGGCCCTTCCGGGCAAACTGTGTGGCATGCTCTCTGAGATGTTCGTTATACATCCACACATCTGAAATCTCTTTTAGACACATGCCACAGGTCCAGATGCCTGCCTTGTTTTTGGCATGCTTCTCCCTCAGGTGGTCCCTCAGCTGCTCACGAGAGCTGAACTTGCGCTGGACACACATATAACAGGTGGGGGGTGGTGAGGGGTTGTGTGAGAGCTTGTGGAAATTGAGCTCCCCCAGGGTGAGGAACCAGGTGAAGCACACCTTGCATTTGTACTGTTTGTCCCGGAGCTTGAGTGTCCCCTCACTGCGTTTCCTCCCCCTCCGTTCGGTGGGCTTCTTGGTAGACTTTATGCTATGACTGTCATCAATACTGTCATTACTAATGGGCATCACCAATGGCAATTCAGGAAGCTGAAATGTACTGTTAAGGCTCTGGAGGTCTATGCTAGGGAAGAGGGATGAACTGTCCTGTACCTCATTAGAAAGTGTGCCTGATGAATCTGTGAATTGTGTGGGGCAGTTAGTGACTGAATCCTCAGACTTAAATGCCATTTGAGTGTCAGATGATAAACCTCCTGAAACAATGTCGGTTTTGGAGTCATTCCAGTCCTGCCCTATCTTGCAGTTTTTTATGTTATCCAGACTTGGGAAATCTCCAACGCCTAAACCCTCACTGTTTTCAGCGTCACGTCTATTGCGGTCTTCCAAGTTTTCTGCTCTGTAGACAGTTTTCTCAAAATCATTTTTTAAAGTGCTTTTGTGACACATGTCTAGCATTACGGCATGATCCATTGATATAGTCTCATACTTGCAGCCATCTCCCAACTGAAGTAAAGCCTGATTCCTTTCGCTCTCTGAAAGTTGCTTTTCATTACCTAAGGCTATATTGGAGTCAAGATGAGCTTCCACCAAGGGAAGATTAGGGTTGATCTTCTGCTTTTTGTTTTTCTTGCCATAAACCCTTGTACATTTCTTTCTAATTATTGCTTCATCTCTTGGGAACAACTGTGAGAAGGTTCTTTCGTCATCTAGTAAGGCCTCAAGGCCAAGGCTTGGCTGTGGAGTATTTGTTGATGGATTTTTAAAACAAAAGGAGTGGTTATCTTCCTCATCTGTTAGGCAAGTGCTTTTCTCACATTTAATCTCCACCGGACCTTCTCCTATTGTTTCTGTGCCACTGCCTTTCTCAGAACAAATCAGCTTTTGCTCACATACATCTTTAATGTCAGAAAAGATATCCTTAGGCTTCTCACTCGTTATACTAATTTTGCTACTTTCTGCGTTGTTCATCTCTTTTGGTCCTGCGCTCCTTTCCCATTCACTCACTCTTTCATTCTGAGTGAGCGCCACACGCTCCTTGTACAGATTAGAGTTCCCTGAACAAGCTGCATCAATTTCTTTAGCATCACTGGTCAATTTAAATTTAAGAGTTCCAGGTATCGACATTTCAATGTCATCAGCTTGGTTAAGGTTCTCTTGGTCTTCAGGCTGTTTTAACCCCTGAGGTGCAGTGGGAAAGTTAGAGGTAATAGCCTGTAAAATATCAGTTTTGAGTATATTGAGGAGCTCATCATTAAACTGGTCTGGATTTACTTTGTCTTTACTTGTAAAACTGCTGTTATCAATCCTTCTGTTTTTCAGTATTTCAAAACCTTTTGAAAATTCATCCACTGCATGAGGAGCTGACTGTGTTTCTTTGCCCTCTGCTGTCGGTAGGTGAACTTTTTCACTTTCAGTTCCTCCAAAGTTTGAATTATTCTCCTCCAAACTGACTATGTTTGTTGACAAAATTCCCACAGATGGCAGTATGTTACAGTTTTCCAGTGGTTTCACATCTACAGAGTTCTGATGATCAACGCATGTAAGGTGACCTATGTGGCTCGTTTCTAGTTTCTTTGTGCTAACAGTCACACCTTTAGAAGGATTTAAGGTCATGCTTTCCAAGACTGTATTCCCATTCGATTTGGTGACGTGTTTCATGGCTTTATGTCGTTTCAGGCCTGGTGTTGTTCGAAAACATGCAGAACAAATCTCACACGGTATTGCTCCTTGTTTGCTGTTCTTCTTTGAATATGTGAATTTGTTGCCAGAATCTTGAGAATGTGCCTTTGTCTCATTTTGGTTCATCTCACACTGGCTTCCTCTTGCCATGGGAGATCCACTTTGTTTTGACCCCCCAGCAGCTTCTCTGGGACACACTAAAGTGGGTTCAAGAGTTCCTTGATCATCAGATGCCATCTGCCCTGTTGCAGAAACACCAGACTCGGAAAGGGGTAAATTCAGGTTGACTTTCCCCACCTCTGCTTTTTTTAGCAGATTACTGTGCAAGTCCATATAAGCAATGGTTTCAAGACGAGGCTGACGAAGGTCCACATCTGTCGATGTGAGCTCCAACATTTCATTAGTAATGGAAGGGGAACAGCTTTTCTCGCACTGAGGGCAAGATGCTGTTGTGCACGAACACTTTGATTTACACTTATTCTGCAAAGATGCATCAAGAGAGCAAAGTCCCCCTACAGTATGTGTAACTGCAGGAAGATCCACTGAATCTTTGTCCCCTTGCAGTGGGCTTACTGGATTTAAAGGACTGCTGTAAGTCAGGGGCAGGTTAAGACTAAGTTCCCAGTGATCAGAGCCGTCTTTATTACTTTTCTTGCGGACCGTCTGGCTTTCCATGTTTTCAGTTAAGGCACAAGAAGGGACAGTGCTGCATTGTTCAAGGTGCTGTGACAACTCTGACATTTCTTTGAAATCTAATGAAGTTTGTTTTAACTGATACTGTGGTTGCTCGTTTGGCATGTCTGTCTCTAGTGTCTGCTTACGAACTATCAGGCAATCAGACTGTTCATACGTGGAGATTAGTGGGAGGTCTGATGGAATGCAGGCTCCACACTCAGAAGTTTTGTTCTCGCCCATCCCCAAGTCCACATGAGGCAGCCCGGCTAATAAATCTGACATCCCAGAAATCGGGGGCTGTGCTGAGCTGCACATCTCCATTTCACTGGCATTTACATCAAAGTCTTTGCTAATTGGTGACAGTGCTTCAAAATTATCCCACAACCTCTGAGAGTTGCACTTATCACCAGTTTCCCCAACAGAATGAAGCACAGGGTTTCGTGCAGAAAATCTAGATGTAGTGCTATTTCCATGTGAGATGCAACCTTCATCATTCTCCAATGTGACGTTGGTGCATGCAACACGCAGAGGAGAAGTAATTAAATCAGCAAGAACTTGCTTGGGAATATCTCCATACTCTGGAACAACCTCAGGTTTGCAGGTATTTTCAAAATCAGAAACACCAAGTGGATTCTTCACCAGGTTATGCTCTGCAAGTGTAGATATAGGCAGTTCATGATCTGTCAGCTCCATATCTGACAGAGGTGGCTGGCAATCAGTGATCCCCTTCACTGGGAACTCCGGGGTAGATGGGGGAAATTTGCATGGCTCCCCATGGGGTGCTGCTTGCTTAAGTTTGTCCGTTGAGCCAGTCTCCAGCAGGTGACAGGCAACAAGACCATTCTCTGTAGATCCACCTGATAGCGTGTCAAATCCTGAGGAAACCAGACTGCAATCGATGTTATCTGTGGTTTCTGCTTTACTCTCTGCATAGTGAGGGATTTTGGGGTATTTCTCCTCCTGAAATTGATCTGCGTTTGGCAAGCTAACAAGCAGCATCATGGGATTGGTGTGCAGAATCGGCTTCTCCTCGTGGTTCTCCATAGTACTGGACTGGAGACACTCCAGTTGAGATGCAGAATCTCTCTCTCTGAGGGCACCTGTGCTGTCTTCCTGTAACTGAAGGGCCTCTACAACTACAGGTTTAGTAATCCTGTCATTTCTTATCTTTTCTTCTATAACATTTTCTTGTGATTCAGATACATTAAATGAATTTATTTTTATTTGGCTGTCGTCTGAACCAGTATGATTTTGTTGGACTGTCATGTCTTTGCTCTCATTTGACCCTAATTCTAATGTTTCGCTTCCAGCCTTAGTTTCTCTTGGTTTTGGCAGTATCGCACTCTCATCTACCAGTGGGCAGTCACTAGTGTTGTCATTTGGAAAAAGTGCAAGCTCAGACTTCTGAGATCTCTGAATCTCGAATGTCTCTGTCCCGGTTGGCTGCGCTTCACTGTGGTCTTCAGCAGCTGTGTCATTATCACATGGCTGTTCTGGGTTTAGAAATTGGGAGAGTTTTGACTCCTCCAGCTCAGCAGTTAAGCCAGGTTTTTTAAGGACAGTATCAGAAATCACTTCCAGGCACTTCATGAGGTTGTCATCGTACATTTCATTGTCCACCGCTGCCTCGGATTTGTTTGTGAGAGATTTGTTGATCGCATCACTGTCCTCTGTTATGTGTTTTAATTTTGACTGTAGGTTTCCACTATCAACTGCTGAACCACTTTTAGCCTGTTTCTTTACACAGGAAGGTTCAGTAGTACTGTGATCATGGACTGAAGTGTGAATAGATTGGTGTTCTGCCAGTAAGCCAAAGGTAAATGAACTTGACCAAGACGAATCTGTTTCAACGTATTTATCAATCAAATTTGAATCTGTTGGGGTGTTGGCTATCTCCATTTTAGTACTCGCTGCAGTTTTTGTGACTCGTGTGGCACTTTGCTCGTTGTCAGCGTCATTATCCAGATGCAAAGCAGAGGTCTGGCTTAGGCCCAGCTGCCCGGAGACTTCACTGGCATTCAAAAGGGAACGGTTGTCTTTGGTAGTTTGGAGCTTGTTTTCTAGTTCTGTTACAATTTTTTTAATCTCTAGCTCATCTTCTGAGATATTGCTGTTGGGATTGCTGCTATAATCTAATATTTTGTCTGGCAAATTCAGGTCAAGGTGACAAGAGTCATTTTTTTTAAAAGTTGCCTTTTCAGAAAGGTCTTTGAATTGAGGATTTTCAGCTCGTTGTGCAGGTGTGACATCAGTCATCACGCCCCAGTCCTTTGGAGAGAAGGTTGATTCAAACAACTCCTTCTTGTCATTTCTGGGACCAAAGGCATTAAAGCTGTCATTACTCATGGGAATATCTGTGTAGAGGCTGCTGTCAAACCCAGTCACTGTAAGGTCTGCAAACAACGATGATGTGTCAAATGGGAGCGGCGATTTGATCAAGCCCTGATCTGCTTCTGTGTGGTCAGGCATGGTCATTTCCTTTGGCACTACAGGATCATGCAAGTCTGAAGGACACTGATGCACCTCATCCACAGGTGAAATGCAGATCATTGTGCTTTTATGGTCCACATGATGATCAAAGCTACTCATGTGATCATTGACAGGAATAGCTGGAGTCTCAGCACTTGACAGCAAATCTTCATAGGAATTGGAAATTGTTCCAACACTTTTTTTATATTCTAACTCCTCCCTCTCCAAGATGTCATTTTTGCATCTCCCGCTAATGGTTACAGAATTTGTACTGTTACTGTCTGGTGTTACTTCTATTGACAGTAATTCCGGGTGGGCTCCAGGAGAATCATTTATGGTGAGTTTAAATGGCTCGTTAAACTCTGTGTCATCTAGTCTACTACTTGAGCATTGTTCAGCACTTTGTGCAATGCTTAATGCATTAGCGCTGCATTGTTGCTCCTTCTCCTGCGAAGACACTCCTGTACCGCTGTATCTTGTAAGACTTTTGCTGACAGTGCTGGTGTTGCTCAGTTCTGAGGTGCTTTCCATACCTATCCTGCAGGAGTTTATGTTAGCAGAGAGGAGGAACTTAGCAGAGCCGTACCTCTTAGTGTTTCTAGAGAACAGCTGGGATGACTTGCTGGGCTCTTTGCAGGTTTCCACAGTCGATGTCTCATACACGTCATGTACAAAATAATCCATGAGTACGACATTGCTAGAGCTAATTTTTTTCATCGCCAGCCCCTTCTCACTGTCTGAGTCTGTGCGATCTATGTTCTTGGGGCTGTAGACACTCTCACAGGATATGCTGGTTGGTGTGCTGTGTTCGCTACTTGTGGAAGACCTGCTGCTCCTCCTCCTCCGAACCCTGCACGTGGCAATCTGTTTTGCCGGTGTTGGAGAAATGTTCTCTGCAACCTTAACTTCCAGACTCTCTTTGGATTCACAGTTCCATGGAATTGAATTTGTTTTGTTACTCTGTTCGCTGCTTTTGTACTCCTTAGAATAGGTGTACTTGTAGTGTCGACTGTGTCCTAGGCGCCCTTGATGTACTATTTTTAGGGGTCCATAGTCTTCATCTGAATCTGACACATAGTCATACTCCTCAAACTTTGGATTCTGTGCTACTGGAGAGATCTTCTCCATCACCAAGGAGAACTGCTGCTTTTTACTTCCTTTAGCATGAAGCTTGTTCTTCTGTTGTACTATTTTGTGAATTAGTTCTTTGCTCCAGGTCCCACCTCCTGCCTTCCTCTTCTTGCTGTACTTTACTCCGGTTTTCTGTGATACTGAATGCCGAGTACTACAAGAGGCTTGAGGGACGTCTGAAGTTATGGAAGAGTAACTTTCCTGGAAACTTTTTACTTTGGTTCTTTCTGTGAACCTACTAGATACCAATAGTCGAGAGTTTTTCTTGTTTTCCTCTCTACCTTTGTCTCCAGAATTTCCTTCCTCTTTCCTTATTTCAAATTTTTCAATTGACACCTCAGATGAAGAACCTCTAGCTTTGTAACATGGGATCGCTTCTTTGATGTTAGTATTTCCCTCTTGATCAATGTCCTGCAGTGTCTTCTCAAGCATGCTTGCTCTATTTTTGCTTTTATTTAATGATTCCCTGTCAAAGTCATATAGATATCTGCCTTGTGTCTGAGATTTCTCTTCTGTAGAGTCTACATGTTTGCTTTTGCTGTCAAACATCACACAGTCTTTGCTTTTTACCGTTTGCATGCTTCCTGTAACTTTAGCCGTCATGGGTTCATCATCCACAAAAGCATCGATGAAGCTACTGTCAATTTCTGCATTATCTGACTGGTAACCCAACCCGTTCAATGCTTCTGTGATAAGACTGTCTAGTTTAGCATCATCCATCTCCAAATCAGGAAGGGAAACGGGGAGACTGTTAGTTACAGCGAACAAGTTTAGTTTAGAAGGATCATCCTTTGATTCTCCTTTGATCTCATTGTCAGACATTAGTTCTCCATTCTTATTCAACCCCAATAGGGACAAATGCATATCAGATGGATACCGTGACAGAGAGGAAGTTGTACCAGACATAGTGTTCTTTGCAGAATCATTCTGGTATTTTCTAGGATCATTTGGCTCATTTCTAAATTCATTTTTCTGGATCAACGTGTGACAGTATTGCTTATGATCAAGGAAAGAAGTCAGGTTGCTGAAATTCTGGTCACATTGTTTACATGTAAGAAGAACATCAAGTTGGTCAAGGTTAGTGACTAAAGAGCTGGCAAGAAGCTGATGTGCTGAATATGAAGGGGGGGGCTGCTGCTCCCCTGCAATGCTGTGCATACAATTTTTGCCACTATCAATGTTGGCTTTATATTTAATATTGTGCAGATTGCTCAGTGTGTCTTCCTTGGCTCTCTCTGAAGGGTTGAGTGCCGTTCTAGAGATGTTACTATGGAAATGCTGAAGGTCTGAGTTCAGATGATCTGATGGCGTCAGCATCTTCCCTTGATGTTGGTGATAAAACTGAGGGAGTGGCCCAGTTGTGGTAAGATGGTTATCCTCAGAGCTGATAACAGGGCTGGTAGACTCTGGAGAGAGGGAGGAGCAGGTGTTCCTGGAAGGAGCATTTTGCATTGGAGAGGGTAGTGGGGAATCACAAGGGGACAAACCCACAGGTGGGACCTGCAACAGTGTATGGCCAGCTCTGGGCACTGCCCTGGGCAAACTTGGCTGGCCAAAATAAAGAGGTTTGCCCCTAGCATCACAGACTTGAGAAGTGATTGCCTCAGCACCACTGTCAAAAGGAAATACAGGTGTAGGGTTACAGTTTTGCTTGATGCTGTCCTGCTGATCTGTAAAGTTTTCACTGGATCCTTTGCCATGGAAGCTGCTGGGGCCGCTCAGCGGGAGACTCCTGTTTGGTTCATTAGCATCCTGCCATTCTGACGCCGCCGTCAGGAAAGTGACTTTTTGATTGCTTAGCTGCCTCGACAGCTCGATCCTGTTTTGGTTTGGCATGGCTGATGTCAAGTGTATCGGTTGCCATGGCATCCGCCTGTTTTTGTGTCCTTGCTGTTTTTGCTCTATAGCTGACTGGCACTGAAACTGACTCTTGTCACTTAGGTTGGAGTGAAAAGCAGCAGAGTTCTGGTCTAGAGAGGAAAACACCTTCTTATCCCCTCCCCAGGTCTGTGACAACCTGCTGATGCTCTTATTAGCTCCACATAACATGGGCGCTGATCCAATGTGGATGGTATTGTTCAAAGAGCTGCTGCAAGATTTACTTGCTGAGTGCATTTGGGAGTCGTGATCTCGAGCGATGTTTCGAACACGATGGCTGTTTTCTTCAGCTAGCTGTCTTGGGTTTGTGTCTTTAGAGGGACACAGACTTTTGCTGACTGAGACGAGAGCCACACCTGGGTTGTCTCTGAAAGTGGTTGAATTGTCAGTCAGATTGCTGTTGGTTTGCTCTAACTGGCTAGAACTTGAGATTAAGGCCTCACTATCGGAGTGCTCAATCCTGCCCTTATAGCAATGCAAGGAGGGCTGTGTCCCATGCTGGGACGGCAGGTACTGAGCCTGCTGGGGAGGTGGAAGGGGCTGGGGGTAAGACAATCTGCCCTCAGGTTCCTCAAGATCAAATTGTCTGGAAATCTGTGCATCCTTTTGCCTATCCTCTGCTGAATGAACAAAAGGGTTTTGACTCATCTGTGTGTTTGAAACAGAGATGTCAATGTAGTGCACGGGGTGAGTGCTCTGGTCGCAGGGGAAGGAGTCAGCGGCTGACTCCGGCAGTGATGGATATTCATACTGAAACGGCAAAGGCACAAAACTGGTATTTGTTTTTTTTCCTTCTGTAAAAACACTTAGTTTATGTGAGGTACCTCCATAATTAGCACCATTAAAAGTCTTCTCTGGAGGCTGCCAAGAACTCGACCCATTAAATTCTACTGGGTGCAGCTGTCCACCTGGCGGTGCAGTGCCGCCCTGTAGAAGGCCAAGGTGCTGAGTGCTGGCTGGATGGTGGTTGACTGGCACACTTGCCGCCGCGCTCGATGCCTGTGAGGTATAGTTGGTGGAGGTGAAACTTGAGGAAGACTCCTGAAAACAGTGGGTGTAGCTAAGTTCATGCTGCTGCAGCTCTGCTTCAGTACGCTCAGGAATGCTGGGTACATGGAAGCCGTAGCTGCCCGAGATGGGGCCCCGACTGACCTCAAGCTTCTTGGGGGGTGTGACCTTCTGCTGTGGATACGCAATCCCGATCGTGGGATTGGAACGGCAGTTAGTTAAGCCCAGTCTATATAACTGCTGGGGGTTGCTGCGCTCGGACTTCACAGACTTCTTGCCCTTGTCTCGAGTTTTTTTCCCAGTTGGAGACTGGGGACTGGCCTTGCTGTTGGACCAGGTCCGGTCATTGCTGGGGAACTTTGGTCGATTCTGCAAGGACTTAAAGTCAATTTTGCCTGTCTGCTGCGGCCGTATCACGGCCTCCCGCTGCGGGTGCTCCTTCTCCTTGGTCACAAACTTGGCCCCGCTGTTAGCCAACAGCACAAGACTCTCACTCTTGTAGTTCTCCACTGATTCTGTTTTTGCTTTTTCACTGAAGTGGTCAAGCAAGAGGCCCTTGTCCTGCTCTTTGGAACCAGTGGCTGATTCTTTAATAGCAAAAGCATGCTGAGTCTCTCCCGTCATCGTATAGGCGTGGTGGGCAGGCGTGTCTAGTTTTGCTGCCTGTGGGCTTGGAGAACCACAAAGACATCCAGAGGCATCATGCTTCCTCTCTCTGCACTACCTTCTGGCCCCTGCCTTGATGTTGGGATCAAAACTCTTATGAGGCACTTTTTGGCTCTGCAAAGTCCACCTCACCCTCTTATATCTGACTTATTAACAGTTTTCTGGTCCTTTAGATGGCTTGGAGAGTGTTCCCGGTGCTTTCATCTCCTTGCTGTGGTTTTCTTTACAGTAACAGAGCTGTGTGAGAAAAAACAAAGCAAAAGATCATTTTCACACAAAGTTTAATGTTCAGCGAAAAGGCGAGCAAGCAATTGCCGTTGTTCACTTAAGCTTTGCATAAGCTTCAATTCATTTTTCTTTCTGTTCACTTTTTTGAAAGAAAAATGAGCTTCAACTTATGCATAGAAACAACGAAGAAAAACAAAATGGCCAAACAAACACAGCGACAGAGTGACACTCGGCCTTACTGACTGCCACATTTCCTGGCTCTAGCATGCAGCAGCTTCCTTAACAGAGAAGTCGACCTTGTTTGTCACAAAAGGTCAGGCTGGATATTTTTGCACTGGTACTTCAAGAAGAACATATGTGACATTTTGGTCAGAATGTTTGCATGATGCAACAGTTCAATGGCTGAAACACCCTGGCAACCTGTAGTTAGTGGCTGCAGTAAGCATAGCGGTTAAGGAGCTGAATTTATGGCCATAAGGTTGTGGATTCAAGTCATGCCCTTGTGCATAGTACATAATCTGATTGACGTCAATAAAAATAAGCTGCTCTATAAATGGGTGCAGCCAGTGAAGACACGCTTCGCTATCTGTGAGGACACGCTTCGCTATCTGTGAGGACACGACGAGCAAGCTTAAGCGGCAGGACAGACAGGTACTCCTTTATAAATAATACACATATTCACAGGTTCACAACAAGCCAAACATTCAGAACATTTAACAATTAAAAGGAATATTTCACTTTTCTGTAGTACAGTGCTGATCCTATTTTCCCCATATTAAGCTGAGCAAAACGTTTACTCAGGTTTATACTTTGTCAGTACATATGGCTGCTTCATTAATCAGAAAGCCATTGATAGTATAGTGTCAGCCTTGGGAATCCAGGGCACTACGCTGTACAGATTTAACTATGAAAAGCATTTCATGTGAAAGGAGAGCAGTACTTGATCAGTGCTGAGGAGTACACACTCACATGCAAACATGAATTACTCTCCTAGAAGCTGACAGTGAAGCAGGAATTATTAATGAAAGAACTAAGATACATCACAGCAGGCCCCACACAGTCAGTGTTTACCAGTAACTTTGATTAATATGCTCATAACCTTTTCTTTTTAAACAATACTCACACATGCGGCATGTCCTTTCTAAATAAGGGCCGGCGGAGTAACAGCTGAGTACTCACACATGCGGCATGTTCTTTCTAAATAAGGGCCGGCGGAGTAACGGCTGAGTACTCACACATGCGGCATGTCCTTTCTAAATAAGGGCCGGCGGAGTAACGGCTGAGTACTCACACATGCGGCATGTCCTTTACAGCTCATTGAAATGTACAAACACGGCAACGTGTATCAAGATATTAAGCTTTTAATTTAGTCTTCCTCAAAAATGTATGTGCAATTATTTATGAAACATAATCTAGGTGTTTAAATAACAATCTAAAGTCTAGTGATTTTTTTCATAAAATAGAAAAGAAGCGTTTTGTTATTGTAATATCACTGTAAATCACGGAGCAAACTGTAATGCATGAACTGCTTCAGCAAAGTTCGCTTAAAATATACAGTGTCACATACAGTGTAACATACAATGTCAAATACAGCATCACATACAGTGTCACATACAGTGTCACATACAATGTCACATACAGCATCACATACAGTGTCCTGCGTACAGTGCTTATATTGCTGAAGTTCAGTCAGATACAAAAAAATAAGACTCACCAGAGGGAAAATAGTGTAAACTACAGGGTTAGTGGGTGTTCCTTCATTCAAAATCATTGTAACCAAACTTTGCCATCCAGCCTCTGATCCAGCCCCCAAATTCTGCTTTCTCTGTTTATTTTTAAAGCAGTAGTTTGATGGGTTGGATGTTGCTAAAGCCATAAATTTTAAATACTTTGCTGTCAAATATCAAAATATTTCGCTGCACCGTCTCATTAACCCTACAATCACTCTGCACAACCAATATTTTAATGCAGAAATTGAATTGTTAAAATTATGCTGTGTTTAGTTAGTAAATCTTGCACAAAATGGTGTAGTAAATAAAATGAACCCTGGTTGATATATTACAATAAAACAAAAATCAGCTGTTTCTAAAGCAGAATACAGTGGCACGATTTCTCTGTGTACTCTGATACTTAGAATTTTTTATCTGCTTATTCCTTGCAGGACAAATCATGACCTATAGAGGGCAGTAGCATCTATGTTCTGAATTTCTGGTTAAACTGGTGAGAACCGTAGAGAATATGCAGACCACTGGAGTGGTGTCACCGTCCAGTAGAAGTTCCAGATAGACAGACGCTGGTTATTGCAGGGTTTGCCTTGGCTTTTTGCTTATTCATTTGAGGGAAGTCTATAAGCAACTGTGAGTTAGCAGCAGAATGTTATTTTTGTGCAGACCAGCCAGCCACTCCCAAAGTCCCAAAAGCTAACATTTGATTTTATTAACACAGTCTGCAAAAATGACCTGACTCACTAGTGCCTCTGGTGGCCAAATAAAGAAATAAGTAAACAAATGCACACCATTCATATTTCAGAAATACAGGTCTGAATTGCAAATGCAAAAGAGAAGTTTATTTTAGTTAAGCAAATATGACAAAATATATATTAAAATGTTTATTTTAGAAGAATAAAAATATTATTAATGGAGCACTAGCCGTCAACAAGAGAGATTAACAGATTCACATCAATAAGATAATAACCTACTGCAAAAGTGGTTTTATCCCTGAAAATTAGCACTCTGGTGAAAATGAAGCAGGGCAGAATACTAACAATTGAGGGATCTTTAAATACAGCCACATGCATGTCGTGCCGCCGTCTTTGCTGCTGGAACCTCTCCTCAGGCAGCGAAAAGTCCAGCAGGAAAGCCACCAAACCAGAGAAAAAGATTTCGTTCCTGAAGGATTTAACTTAGAATGCTGTTTATCCATACCTGGTTTGGATCTGAGAGTTTATTTACTCTACGAATTCTGGCCATCGCTTATGCTGGAGGCAGTAACAACAGCAGAAGAAATTGTTCATGGATTCAAAGTTTGCCCACCAAAATGACAACTGCTGAACTGGGTCTTTGAGACTCTCAAAGAAGGCAAACAGTAACGCAGCAGCCAGAGAAAGGTGTGGCGCCTTTGGGACAGCGCCCTAAGCTGCAGGCCGGCCCGGCCGGACCACGGTGCAGTAAGTCTAGGGGTCCCGGCTGTTCGGCTACCCTCATTAAGGCAGGCAGCTCTCTACCTTGGCATTGGGTATAAGAACTGGGTACATTCGGATAAGTATGTAGAAGAAAAACGGTAACTGCGTAAGGACTGTGGCAATAGGAGCTTAGAATGAGCAAATCAGAATTTAGAATGAAGAAATGTTTGTCTTAGATTTAAGGACATCCTTTGCAATAAACTCATGATAACAATCATTAAATTGATGATAAATGCCACGTTTTGTACAGCAGGAATGTATTCAGGCCGCTGCCGGTCACTCTCAGAATAAGGTGTCATTCTGTCCTCCTTCAGGCACTGGTGAATTTTAATGTACCAGTTCAGTTACAGTCAGCACCCAGGGCCTCAGCTAAATTACGGCACAGAACAGAGACTAATGACAGATCTGACTGAGACGTCAGTCCCTTTACCAGAAAACTGCACTTAACCAAAACCATAGTGTAGTGTTACTAAGTAGTAAGACTAGTTTGAGGCTGTCATTTTTCAGACAAAAGTACGGCAGAGTTTTGCACGCAGAAGAGTCTTCATTCTCTGAATCGACTGCTTTCACCTGAGAGCAGAGTGCAGTGATAGGAAGGCAGATTTAGACAGCATTAATGTGAATGAGCTGCCTCCCCTTCCCCGCCCAGCCCGCAGCCCGGGCAAAGGCTTGCTCTGGCTTTCACCACACAACAGCAGGTTGTGAAGACGGCTTGCTGAAGGCCAGGTCGGACTTGGCTGAGAAAAATCACATCCCCTTTCCAGCTGCAAGGTTTTCAAAGGGCCATGTGTCTGTGCTTCCGGCCTGCGAATGGCCAACCTACTGCAGCTGGGCGCTGGGAGATCGCTTGTCGCAAAGCAGCCCAGGCCGGGCCTCTGTGGGGCCATCAGCAGCATCAACACTGAGGGCCATACATCACATCTCCGTGTTTACCAGGACGTCCCAAGGTGGAATGGGGCGGGGGGGCACACGGGACTCACAGGCTCCTTCGAGAAGTGGCACTAATACCTGAACTGTCAGCTGACAGAGCCTGAGGCCCCCGTCTGCCTTTGAAGTCATCAGGCTCAAGCTTTGGTCAGATAAAAGCCAGACAAGTGGTTCCTATGGATTATTCCACCACAGATTTGGTGAGATATTTGAACATCCTTATATTAGAAGGAGCAAGAAGTGTCCAAATTGCGTCTTTTGCATCTTTGTTTTGCTGTTAAAACAGGATTAAAAAGATCGAATAAGTGAATGAACACTGACAACAGCCAGGTGACTTGATATCAAAAACCCTTGACTTAAATAAAGCAATTTTGTTTTTAAAGAAAACTAATTAGGTAGAATTTGCGAGTGGGTCAAGCCTCATTCCTGGTCTTCTAAAACCAATATTATGCCAACATGCTGCCACTGATCCAAGCAGCACCTAGACTCTGATACACATGGCTCCCTCAATTCTAAAACACATACTATGGCAAGAAAGTTATTTTGAGAGACGTGCACAAAATACACGAGTGGTGAGTTAGAGATTAGAGGTCGATGGGGACATTAATACTCAGCTTCTGGTTTCTCTGCAAAGCCAAATATTGCAGCGGCAAACCCAACTGCAGGCATAGATAACATCCTTGAAAATGCTATTATTCTGTAGTCGTGTTAGCTGACACTGTAAGGTAATTAAGCCATTTTACAGAGAGAAGAGAGCAGTTCTGCCGAGTTTTACAATCGGTAAAATGCCGAGGCATACGTGTGGCCTCTGGAGTCGTACCAAACGTGCTGGCATCCAGAGGGCTGCGCCCACTCCCTAATACCAGGCTGTGCTAAACTGATTATGGCTACAGCCTTTAATCTCAGTCGCCCATTCCGTCACACACCCAACCAGGCAGTTCAGAGGCTCAGCTTCTCCTATCATATGGCTCACAAAGAGAGTAGACTTCAGTAAGGCATCGCAAAGAGTAACCCTCCCTACCACCTCCTCCCCACACAAAGAGGCAATATATCTAACAGGTTAGCAGATAAATATATAAATTCCCAGAGCGACGTGTCGCCAAACACCCCTAATAGACAGAACCAAGACCTCCCAAAGAGCCAGACTCCTGAAGCCGCACATGCCGACTCTATATTAATACACACTCTGGACCTCGCTGCGGCTGTGGGTCTCTCAGGTGTCCTGAGTATTTTAAGATTCCAAGCACCTGGGAGCAGTTTCTGTGGCTGGCTTGCCGACGTAGCTGGCGTGACGTGGGTCAGTTCAGAGCTGCGCAGCACGCACCCTGACAGGGATAGGTCACTTTGGCACGGTGGAGTGCGGCTTCAATGTGTCATTTAAAGAGCAGAGGCACCCCCTCCCTCCAAACATCGCCCAACAAGTTTCCTTTTATTTTTTTTCCTTCCAGACATTTTTCTGACCAAGGAATTTTTTTCCTTTTTCTTTCCAAATAACTCACCACAATATTTTGCAAACATGACGGAATCTTTGTTTCAGAGTCCTCGAGAATGACTCCGCTTTCACCAAATTTCCAGCTCATGGTCATGTTCAGATACTCAGACTGGGGTTCTACCTGTTTCCAATAAAGCCCCCCCCCCCCCATTTAGGTTTCAGGTGCTCAGAATGTCTCGGGCAGTCCTCCAAATATTCCAGGCCCTCAGTCAGAGCTCAGATGTTCCAGCCCGGTTGTTTCCAGGGTCACACACTCCGGGCCGCACATATTTCGGCTGCCCTTTGCCATTTGTGAACCCGCCACTATCATAAGACTATCTGCTGCCCATTCACAAAGAACGCACAAGTCTTTAGCCACACAGCTGTGGGGTGTGTGACAAATCTCCAGGACAGGTAGCGGCAAGAAGAAGTGAGCGAGCAGGAATGTAGCGACTACCTTCCTGCAGGCTAAACTTTTCAACCCTGAACCAGTGACTGACCTTCTCTTTATCAGGGAATTAAAGGGATTCCATAGCTGTGTGTCAGGCTAGCAAAACACGACTAGCCCAGAGGAGCTTTTCTGGGTGGCTGGATGGATGCTGCACTCCACTCGCTTTGCATGGTTCAGCTGTCATCTTATTAATATTTTTATCTGAAAGTCAGCCACGGTTTACATGACCCATGACTACTCTTGAATTCAAGTCAACCCAAGTAGGAGCAACAAAGAGCTTAGTGGAGTGAAAGTACCACAATACCAACAATAATAATAATAATAACAAATAAACGTGCTGGCATTAATTAATTAGGGAAAATCAGCCTGCGTGTTCATCATGTTCATAATTTTAGATAGCAATTTGAAATATTAATGTATTTTGGATATGAGATGAAAAGGCAAAGATGTTTTTGTGCCTCTAAAATGAATAGTAGTTATCCAGAACTAAACAAGACATTTTACTGAATAATATCTTCTTTGAGGATATTGAGTAGCATCCGTACTTAGTACTGATCCAATGGATACGTAAGAGAAAGGCACTATATCAGTATAGCTGGTGTCAGAGAGCCTCACAGAAGAGAATGCAGTTTAAAACCCTCCAGCCAGCCACATTAGTAATGCATAAGACAGACCAGGTTTTGAATGACACAATCCAATCAGGGCTGTTAAAAAGGTAGAGCTGCTGCAGGCTTTGCATGGTGGAGATGATGAGCTTTACTGTTTATTTCCCTTTCAGAGACCCCCAGTATGCACAGCACAGTTACTTACCATGGAGGATTTCTAACTGATATCTCTCCCTCTCTCTGTCTCTCCCTCCCTCTCCCTCTCTCTCTCTCCCTCTCCCCCCCTACCTCTCCCCCTCTCTTTCTCTCTCCCTCTCTCTCCCTGCTCCATCTATTATAAAAAATATTTTCCTTTCGCTGTGTGTTTCGGGTCTAGCGGTGCTCCCGCTCTGGTCAGGGGGGCAGTAAATTAGAGCATTAAAATGGAGGGGGGGGGCAGGGTGCTGAGCAGGGGGCGGGGGTGTTGGCTGAGACTTGGGGCCCCCCCCAGCCAGCTGCCAGCCTCCTCGGCCTGGAAAAACAACCGGGAGGAAAAAGCAAAACTGTGCAGTCGGTTATTTATTTTATTTGCCGTTCTAATTCTATTACAATCCAGGGATTGGTTCCAAAACCAGTAGCCTCCTGGCCAGCTGTGAAATGGGAATTCCGGGCACAGAATGTGTGAGCCACTTTGTACCAGGTTTTTCCCTGTGCCTCCTGCCTTTAAATAGTCCTATAGCATATATCCCAATGACCTAATTACAGCTCAGCCATTTCTAAGTATACCAGCTTAAACAGACAATGCGGCATTTCTGAAACAGGCCGCATGAAAAATGTCATGAAAGAGATAAAAGCAGTTGTTTTACTCCCTTTCTTTATTGTGCTAAGCGATTTTCTTGGTTTCGGAGCCTTAAATTAAGGGGCGCCCAAACAGTCTTCTCTTTGGACGATGTGGTGCACGTGACTGTGTAGGACCCTGAATCACAGACCAGGCCAGTCTTTCAAATTGCCTCAGAGAGTCTGCTTACTGTCAAGAGCACTGATAAACAGGAGCACTTTAGCTTGCAAAAACACACACACACACACACACACACGCACACACACACACACACACACACGCACACACACACACATACACAGACAACAATCACCTTTTTAAACGAAAGCTTTTGTCCTTCCATTTCATTTTTGCGTTATGTTTTTTTTTTCCATATTTCCAATGGGCTATTTCTGTTAGTCAAGCACTCCTTGTTTTCATGGGAAAGAATGAAACGGCACAAAGAGCATGATTTGAAAATAGGTGAACTAAAAATATCAAACGAAAAGGGAAGCTCTTAGGCTGAGAGAGTTACCTTTCATTTTCAAACCTGAACTTTGCAGATGGCCGTATTTGTGAGAAAAGCCCTTTTTTATTTGCATCTGTGGAACTTTACTATAAATACCAACGCTGGGATAATTGCAAGACCAGTCACACGGGGGCTGACCAGTGGGCAGAGAGACTCTCATTTCAAACAGTAAGCTCAGATGGATGGTAAACTCCCGACTAATGCTCTTAAAGTGATTCAAATGCACCAATTATAATCAGATGTGGATAGTATCTGCAGTCTGGATGGCTACACGTCAGCTTCCTGTTAACTCATCCTAATCGCATGGCCTAATTCTTGACCCCGCCCCCCCACCTCTGATCTTGAACCTCTGTGAGGCAGATGTCTCAGTGTTGCAATGGCCAGTTTCCTTTTCTAAATGCAGTGGCTTTGTGCGGCTGCGAATAAGGTGGACAGTTTTCAGGCGCGTATTAAGCTAGCGGCATGTCGCGCGCGGCCTCTGCGAGCTCTCATTCTCGCGGGTCCATCTCTCAGGCTTGGCTTACCGGCTCCCAGTCTCCCAGCTGCAGGCTCGTCCTCGGCACTCACACTCTCACCACAGTTTCTGCGGACCCATTAGCCTCGGCCGGCTCATGACTGAAGCATTGTGGTGACATGCTGCTAGCATAGGCGAGCCATCCCTCGCATGCCCCACAGTCCCAGGTGTGTGCCGCCTGCACCGCTGCTGTTTATCTGGCCAGCGGCTGCCTGACGTGCCGCTCCGTGGGACGGGAGTGCTGAAAAGGAGCTCTGTGCTGCGGCCCGGATCGCCTTACGGCCGCTTCCTGCGCTCTCCTGCTCCCACAGTCAAGAAAGAGAGGAATTCACTGCCTTCTGTAGTGAGCACAGGCCTCAATTCAGTTCCCCCTTTTCAGGAGAGTACTATTCAAACATTGTATAATCTATCAAAATATGCTTGTCACAGCTCCTGAAACGCAGCTCATTCATTTTTATACACGCTGTACTAGGTCTCGAACTAGGTCTCTATCACGTTGAGGGCAGAAAAACTATGATTGTGCGGCTACATCATTTCTCAGCGCTTTGTACGATTACGCAAAGTAAGTCTGCTCGGGAGTACTGACACTTCCCATCTTGGGATTTCCATTGTCTAAAGAGCGCTTTTATTAAGAAGGATTTCACCTTTCTGATCACCAGGAGCAGACAGTCAGTATGGGTTAGCCGCCATGCTGTTCGTTCACCAGCTGAAATATTCTTCTTATTGGCCATATCACACCTAGCAATGGCCTGACCAGTTTAGCCAATCATGCATCACCGGTGCCTGACTACAATGACCAATCACAGCCAACCTGTGCCTCCTCACGCTTCCCTAATATCGCTTTTCCTGTTGGGGATCACACTTCATTATACGTTACCCATGACTGACCATTTCTAATATGCCTGGTCATCTGAACCATCTTATATATGGCGAACAATCAGGTACAGTATGAATACAGATACAGATGGAGAAGATACAGGTGGTGCTCAGTTCTGTGGTACGGCTCTTTTTATTAAGGGAAAGACAAGAATGGTTGAGAAGGTCAGGGCGACACCAGTAACCCAAACAAGCCTCGGGACAGTAATCCGGTGATTGGGTGGGATCCTCTTCAGGCACAGACCCACCAGCAGGATGGGGGCCGGCGGGGGCGGATGATGTTTTTCCAGGGTACACTGCTGTCCTCGTCATTCATATACTGGCAGGAGACAGGGCTGTTTTCCTCCTTTAAACACATTAAAATAGCACCCGATACGGCTATTCCTGCTGTAAGGGTAAGAAAACAATCTGTGTCTGCCTTGGGCCATCCAGTCTCAAGTGTCACAGCGAGCAGAGAAGAGTGGAGCTCTGTGCTCCACGCAAAGACCCTTTCAAAGGCGTTGAACTGGAGCAGCAAGTCCCTGCTATAGCAGCATCCGTCTGGGCTTTCATCACCAAACCAGCAGCCGCCCTCCCGCTACGGCAGCATCCGTCTGGGCCTTCATCACCAAACCAGCAGCGGCCCTCCCGCAACTGCAGCATCTCTCTGGGCCTTCATCACCAAACCAGGGGCCGCCCTCCTGCAACTGCAGCATCTGTCTGGGCCTTCATCACCAAACCAGGGGCCACCCTCCCGCAACTGCAGCATCTGTCTGGGCCTTCATCACCAAACCAGCAGCGGCCCTCCCGCAACGGCAGCATCGGTCTGGGCCTTCATCACCAAACCAGCAGCGGCCCTCCTGCAACAGCAGCATCCGTCTGGGCCTTCATCGCCAAACCAGCAGCGGCCCTCCCGCAACTGCAGCATCTGTCTGGGCCTTCATAATCAAACCAGGAGCCGCCCTCCCACAACGGCGGCATCCGTCTGGGCCTTCATCGCCAAACCAGCAGCAGCTCTCCCACAACTGCAGCATCCATCTGGGCCTTCATCATCAAACCAGGGGCCGCCCTCCTGCAACTGCAGCATCTGTCTGGGCCTTCATCACCAAACCAGGGGCCGCCCTCCTGCAACTGCAGCATCCGTCTGGGCCTTCATCACCAAACCAGCAGCCGCCCTCCCGCTACGGCAGCATCCGTCTGGGCCTTCATC
>JAODKC010000021.1:13156001-13183138 GCA_026777985.1 Mormyrops attenuatus
CCCCCCCCCCCCCCCCCCCCCCCCCCCCCCCCCCCCCCCCCCCCCCCCCCCCCCCCCCCCCCCCCCCCGGAGAGAGACCAAGAAATAGACAGACAAGTAGAGAGAGAGCTGAGAGCAGAGCCCGCCCTTACCTCTCTCCTGGCCCTGTGTATCCGTAAAGCACTGTTCAGTGGTACAGAGCCCGGAGCCGCTGCCGTGGATGTACACTGAGTGTCTGGAATCTGGGATGAAAAGAGAAGTCTTCATTAGCAGCTGAGAGCCCGCCCCCTTGCGCACAGTCGGCCAGTAGCAGGCGGCAGTTTGGATTGGCAGCCAAGCCTGGCCCAGCCGAAGAGAAAGTGATTTATCTGCAAAAGGAAAGCTTCAGCGTCCTGGCTGCCGGCGCACTACAATGCGGAGGAGGAGGAGAGAAAGAGAGAGAGAGAGAGGGGAGAAGGAGGGAAGGCCAGGAAGAAGGAAAGGGACAGAGAGTGGGGGTGGGAAAGCGTAGAAGACGGAGCTGGGGGAGGAGGGAGGACTCTGAGCTGCCGTAAGCTGTGAAAGAGCAGGAGAAAGTTAGGGCCAGGTCGAGAGGGGAGGAGAGGACCCGGGAAAAGCACTTGGGAGAATGAAACGAGCTCCCTGATACAGATCAAGGCGAGCCAGCGGCTCTGGAGCCGTGCGTCACTGGCCCCGACGCTTAAATCAAAGGGATTTGCTGATATTTATTCTCCAACTTCCCCTCTAAAGTTTCCCTTTTCTCCCAGCTCCTCTTTTTGCACATATCCAAAAGCCACTTCTTTTTTCCCTTCTCTTTTCCACGCTTTGGTAAATAACTCGTCTTCAGCGATCCTGGGACACATCACTAGGGAGGATACTGAGGTACAGCATTCAGGGGGAAATGAGTATTATGGGGTATAGGAGCTGCTTAAATCACTCCCATCTGTGATCACATTGATGCCACCCCAATACCTATGATCCCAATCTCAGAGTCACAGCTGTGCCCAGCCCCTGCCTGTGACTTTAACTCCGTGTCAATGGTACACTGGCGTAATAAAGCCCAGGCACATTCACACACACACAAACAAACAAGCATCCAATGTGTGAGATGGGGCACATGGTATTAATTAGCTGTGAGAGTCTTTTATTGGTTAAAGGTGAGGCCGATTACAGCAGCAGCCGGTTGAGGTGGACTGGCCACAGCCAGTGCGCTGAGGGCGTGCCAGGCAGGTCGTTCCAGGCCATGTTGTTGCTGGCGGTCGCTGACAGCCGTGTTAAGAGTCCCCGAATGGCTCTGCACGGGAGGACAAATATGCACTTGGCCTGAGATTAGCAAATTCCCCCGCGGCGGCCCTGAGATCCGCAATAAACTGGACAAATGGCAACATCCCTGCAGCATCTAGTCAGTGGTTTTATTGAAGGCTCAAAGGAAGATTTAGGGGGAAGTTCTTAGCCCCAGTTCAGTAAAATAGGTCAGACCTATGGTGTCCCTGATGCAGACTCCAAGTGAGTCCAAGGCATTATGGGTAGAGTTCAAAAGGCATTATGATTGATTAAATATACCTTAAGCCTTCATTAAATTATGCTGATTCTGATAACAAAGTATCTCATGGAGAGTCTGAACTAAACTTTCTCAGGACTTAATCAGTGTGCTATGTGCTAACCCTTCTACAGCTAACCCTTCTACAGTCCAGATGTGGAAGGTGTGGAGTATGAACAAGCTGTGAGACTGGCAGACCTTCTCGAGCAGGTTATCAGTTTGCAGGAACAGAAGGAAAGCCAATAGGCAGGGCACGCCGCCCTCTGAAATGTCACAGGCAGTGCACGGCCCCCCAAGGGGGCAGGTTGTGGTGTGGCCACACCCATCACACCCCAGTGTGCCATTCCTGACCGGGTCAGGGTAGCCCCACCCACAAACACAAAGCAGCCTGGCACTATTGACATTAACAACCAGATGATGTGTGTTCGCCCTGCAGTGTGGACCAGGAATAAGGCCATTCCCAGGGCAGGGGTGGCCAATCGGCTTCAAAAAGCACACATTCCGAAGGCAGAGTTGACCAATGAGCTGTAAAAGGTGGGACAGGGAAACTTGGCCACAGGGTCATTGCCCAAACAAGCCCTCTATTGAGGTGAGGGATGACCTCGCTCCTGTGTATAACCTGAGTGACAGCTATACAAGGAAATGGCAGAAGAGTGGGTATAGAATGACTGGTCTCTATCAGCGGAGCGCTGGGGGCTGGGGTAAGAAAGGAACATCTCCCTGACCCCAAAAGCTGTCTCTGATCATCAACGGGACACATGAACAGAGCAAAACTGCAATTCATTCTTGCATTTGATTCAAGTTAAATTGCAAAATTAGTGTAACAGCTTATCCCTCAGGAAAACTGTCCCATTTTTTGCAGTTGTTTATTTGCGTGAATTTGGATCTTTTAAAGCTCTGAAATAAAGTTTACATTCCCCAGCACTTGTATAAATTGAGATTAAAATCAGATATAGCCAGTCTCACTTCTGCCTGTACACATATGCCTCTCAGAGGAGATGAGAGAGGGGGGGTAGTGAGTATGGCATTGAGTTAATGGAGAAAAGCAGCCCCAGGATACCCAGACTGTCCTTATGAATTAAGGTATTCAATACACACTTAGACTAAGAAGCATGGAAAACACAGGGACACTTAAACACTTGCAGAGTCTGAAAATGGTAAATATTCACTCTCAGTACTCCTCCTCACATATGTGCACATTGGGGGATTTTCATTAAAAAAATAGGGGCAAGAACATACAAACGGCCGGCTGCTCACCCCCCAACCCCGTCTCACCCCAGAACACCCCCAGTGCAGGATTCTGACATCATTCCAGACACAACTGGACAGCCTGCTCTTGCCTTGACTGTGACATCAGGGCCAATGATATTTACTGCCATGTGTGAGGGCGTGGGATCTCTTTATGGTATGAAAGTCGTGCAGAAAGCACTGCTCGACCAGAAGGATATGCAGTAATAACAGGCAAAGCACTGCTTTCACAAGCCAAAACCGAAATATCTGTGCCCCACCACTCGCGAGCATGAGGTCTCCTCCCGACACAAACAGCCCTTTGATTAGCTCCCCTCTTCACGCCATCCCATCAATAGAGCAATCTTTCGAGTGCTGGCCCCCCTACAGGTGAATAGGCCCCTATGTGCCCAGTTCCCCACAGCTCAGCAGAGCCCTCCAGATCAGCAGTGGATTCATTATGGCTATCAAAAGGGATTCATATGCAATTTTCTTCCAAAAATAAGAGAGGAACCAAAACCGGAGCTGTATGGTACTAAAGGGCCTTTTGACTGTGATGTGACTGAGCGTGTGTGAGCGTCTGGGAACAATGCTTATGATATCAGGGCATCACAGCCTTGAGAAATGTTCGATATAGCAACTGCTAGCTCAGTGTACACTTATTGCGGTTAGGATTTACTACGAGTGATGTATTTTTTGGGAAGTTTTGAGTAATTAATTTTAAATATACTGGAACATTTTTCTTGCTTGTAGCCACTGTTTTTCCATATATACAACTGAAGTTACAAATTTGTACAGACACCTCAAACAAAAGCCCTTGTTTATATGGCTGGCCAGCTTTATTCTGATAGTGTGATTTGTATAGATAATGCAAATACCATCTTACCCGCTGTCCTATGAACTGAAATATACTAGGAGCGCCTGCGGCCTGTCGGCGCCCTGGACTGGCGTGTCTAGAAAATGATGGATGGATGGATATTAGCAGCATGTAAAAAGTGTGGCTGAAACTGCATAATCTGAACAGTATCTGTGTTATCCGTCAATTTTGAAATGAGGGAAAAAAATCCGACACATCACCGAAAACAGGGTGCAGAGGAGTGCCAAAGTGCAAGGGCTCATAGCTACGGTGCGTGCCAATTTAACACGCGGCACCCTATTCTCCTGCAACTCTCTTCTTAACCAAGGGAAATCAAAAATTTATAAAGTCATTGTGTTTCCAATTTAAAGCAGGTGAAATTCATTAAGTTTTCCTCAACTCCACACATGACATGGTATTTATCAAAAGAGTCCGTTTAGGTGCCAAGTTAATATGCTAAACATTGTGACAGACAAAATGCACAAGAAGAAAGAGCTTGTCAAGTACTGAATGTGTTACAGTTATTAAGTATGTCAGTGAAGGCTTCACTATCCTGACACTCTCCTGAATTTTGGGCCGTTACCACTGTGCGGTTGTGCAAGATTTATGTGAAGGAGAGACCAAAGACCATTGGAAAGCCGAGCTGATGACATGCTGGTCGCAGTCCTGAGACATATGGCTTGAAACCCTCTCAGGTCCCGTTCATGGATCCTCGAAGCTGTGCGACTCAAATCCTGCAGTCCTACATACTCGAGGACACTGAGTAAGGACCACAGGCACATGCAAGGCCTGCAACAAGTCAAAAACACAGAGAAGAACCTGCACTTACCAGAAAACTGACTTCCGCAAAATTATTTGGACCGGCAAAATGAGAGCTACTTGGATTGACCAGATACAAAAGCCCCTGTGAAAAGGTGACATTACAGGCCCTTTTTAAACGCCTGTGGGAGTTTAAGTTACACAAAAATGTTCTGAGGGCAGAACAAAAAATGATTGGTTCAGAGGGATAACCAATCAGAATGCATGTACTGTATGAATGCAACTGGCTTCATTTTCAACCTGGGCATGGAGTGCTTGTCCAGAAAAATCAGTTTCCTTGTCAGTTCATTTTTGACCCCATCAGCTATTCAAAAAAAGTTGGTTGCTTGGACCCACCTCCTCCACAATCTGATTTTTTTTTTGAATAGCTGATAGGGTCAAAAATGAACTAACAAGGAAACTGATTTTTCTGGACAAGCACCCCATGCCCAGGATGAAAACAAAGCCAGCTGCATTCAGGAAACAGGTGATATTTATGCAGGGCAACTCGTCCTCACATAATTCAAAATGCTGGCTAGAATCAAAAGGCCTCAAAGGCAATAGGATTAATCAGTGTCTAGGATGTTCACCTGGTATCAGCTGCATTCAGAGTTTCTGCTCTGCTAATGTATGCTAATGGAAAACAGTGCAAAGCAGTGCTGGGGGCGGGCCTGCCGTCGGAGGCCTTCATTATCACTGCACAATTGTACATAGAACAAAAAACCGTTTGGCTCAACATCAGCAGACAACAACGGAAAACAAAGGCACATGTCAAAAGACAGCTACAGCAACAAGAAAGAGTCTGTAAACTGCAAGCTGGTGTACAAATTTTCTCAAAGACTGATACTGAGGTTTCCACCTAAAGTGTGGAAGACAGGCTGATGTCTTCAAAATAGGCAAAGAATGACGGATCCAAAACCATTATGGATCTCATCCAAGTCCCAAACATTATTTGCTACAGGAATTTCATTCTCCATTCTTCAGTATTAGAAAACCTACTTATCATATATACAGTGCATCGGGAAAGTCTTGTGACTCTTGCTTAATTCTGTAAAAATATTCCAAATTTATTGATTTCATAACAAGAGTCAATTGACGAGCAATGTTTAACATATCTGCACATACCTTCCACACAGACATTCCCTTTTTATTAAGCATCGTAAATGTTTCATTAATGCCATCTTCCCATGTAGTCACGGGTTCCCAAAGCAGTGGCTGTTCTAGACCATTTCAACGGGGGGGGGTAAGACTGTAGCCAGTCGTTCTGTTAGGGGCACAGATGCATTTGACCTTAGTGTCCTGCCGGTGATACTTACACTACATTGGCAGCTTTAAGAAGCAAACAACGATTTTGGAAACTAATAAGTTATTTATGCGATGCCTTGCAGTCACATTTTACAGTTTCTACAAACATGTTTCTCACTCTGATTTCCTGTTTAGACTGTCTTGCTTCCACAAGCTTGATCATTTTTTCCTCTTTAACTTCACTTTTCACCACCTGAAGCGACTCCACCACCTAGCGCCCCCACATTAAGAGTCCGTCAAGAAAATGTGCTTACGTCCGTGGTTCGCTGTTCCCAGCCCACATTTTAGTCCACATATATAAATGTAAATAATAATAATAATACATTTATTTCAGACACAAGCAGAATATGTATTTGGGGGGGGCACAGGGGGGGCATGCATGTTCTCATGATTTTTGCAGGAGTCCCAAGACTTTCACTGTACATGTTGGTTTCATAGTAAAATAGGACATTACAAGGTCCATAAATATAAATAGAGACAAAGGCCCCTCTTAACCGCTGTATGTTTGCATTATATAATTTCAATTCTTACCTTATTATCGGAATTTATTTTAACATCGCTTTGCATAACTTGTCATGCGCCGTAAGCAGAAAATTCTCCGCAGGCCGTCCATAAACGGGGCTTGTCAATGACAGCGCATTAATGACACGCAGCCCACCCCCATCACCGTCTGGGTTCCCTTGGGTCGGGGCCCTGCTTGCCAAAAGCTCAGTAACTGGACGACAAGCCACCCTTCGGGACTGACGCCCAATTACAAAAGCGAGGCCGCATTTACTCAACAGAGGCAAACAAAGCAGTTGGCAGAGCCTCCAGCTTCACACCGTGTCCTTTCCTACAGCTGTATCTCGCAGGTGAAAAAGAGTCAGTCTAAGGCCACACTAATGAAGCTCATCCAGGACAGCTTTCTGCGGCTTAGCCACAGTGAATCTCGCTTTCCTCAAGGCCTTCTGGTAATACGCTCAGTATCACATCCAGCCAGAATATTGCAGTTTATGGACTGGAGCGCCGTTTTACAAAACACTTTATCTTATAAAATTCCTTAGATCACCACTTGTGGGGCTTTCAGTGCTGTATAGATATTTAGACAGGCATCGCTAGTGCTGTCTGGATTCATTCATTCGTTTAAATTTATCTCCACCTTCCTAACAACACAGCTGCCATACTTACACATTGTTTTCCATTTAATTTGCCCTCTTTTTACATTTTCTGCGATGTTCTACTAGCCTGTTGACGGACTTGACAGATGGATGCATACCACAAGATGTTAGTCTAACATCGTAAAAAATATTATAGAGTAGCTTGGATATGAGGTGCATCGTTGCTAAAATCACTTCGTTTTTCTCGCCGCATGACATTTTCTGGAGCGCTGACTGGCCCTCAGCTCTGCGCCTCTGGAGCCCATCATCCCGCCAACGCTTCCATCACACGCACGCCGCACCTTCCCGCCCACCCCCAGTGCTGACCTGTCCGGGCTAACCCTCTGACTGAGAGTGTATGGTACCCATAGGGGCTAAACAAATGCGGCCCTCTTCGGCTGCTCCATAGGCACATGTATCGCCAGGGCGTAAGGAGGCCCGACTCGCGGCGCCTTTAAAGCTCGGCCACCCGCTGTATCGCCAGGGCGTAAGGAGGCCCGACTCGCGGCGCCTTTAAAGCTCGGCCACCCGCTGTATCGCCAGGGCGTAAGGAGGCCCGACTCGCGGCACCTTTAAAGCTTGGCCAGCCGCTGTCATTGCTCCCTGTAATTGACCTTAAATATACTTCCTCTAAATGGCCTGGTCTCCTGCCCCCATTGCTTACACACAGCCTGACCCAGAGCAGCCTGGGACAGCTTAGCCTATATTTAGTCTTGTGCCCCCTTACGGACACGGGGGGGACGGAATACTGGCCCACCCTCATGAAAGGCACATGCCGCGGCACCTTGTGACTGGCAAAGATAAAACTGCCAATAAAATGCCAACAGTTGCTATATAAAGCTGAGCACGTTTCCGATGCGGGCTGTTACATACAGAACGAAGGAGCGACTATGACTCCGGTCCTCCTGCGCTCCGGCTCCCATTTTCTCCACAAAGAAAACAGCAATTTGCGCTCTCCCAAAATGCACGGTGTCCGGCAGGCCCGCAGTGGCTCCTCCCAGCCGCCCAGCTGTGCGGGTTCAGGCCCCGTGCTCTGCGGCAGGTGGGCTCCGCTCCATCGCCACGGCAACCCTGCCACGAGGTCAGCCTGCGTCCTCACCCATCTCAGCAGACGTCGGCTGGAGCAGACGGTCTCTGGGCCTTTAATTAACTTCAGATGAGGTAAAGCAATATCTGCACCATTAATCTGAGCCATATTCTACAGGATCTCTGCAGGCTTTTCCTCCTGCTACTTAGATGTCCGTCTTTTGGCCCGAGATGAAAGTCAAGGAAGACTGAGATGAACATTGCGTGAAGTATCACAAAGGACACTCGTGTCGAGATGATTACTCTCTCTTCATGCTAACATTTGGGATATTTGTTAATCTGCATGTGTTAGACTCAGACACTGAAAAAAATCAGCATAATACCTCTTGTGCTATTTTGGAAACAGGCTTTTTTATTGATACTTGTCACAGGTATAACAAGTTAATTAGTTTATTCGGGAGTAGTTAAGCCTAACATGCAACATATCTACTCATATCCATTTTTTATATTAGGTCATAGCTATGCACCCAGTGTAAAAAACTGATGGCAGAATGAATGTTTTTGTTTAAATGTCCATATAAGAGATGAATGGAAGGTAATGATCAAGGATGACTGAATGATGGAGTGAAACACAGATCAAGCTAAACATAGCCTGAACCAGCAAAGCATGAACGATCAACCAGCATCAGGTGGTGTCATAATTAAGGGGGTGGATTTGTGCTGGAAGCCCAGGAGAATCAGGGCTGTGGAGCCCCCAGGTCAGTGGGCAGTATAAATAACTCAATGACACCGTAACATACCTTATCTATATCAGTAGGACATTTAGGTCTTTAGAGTACCTTGTTATATGAAGCATTTCACTGCTCCTTGGACTTTGCAACCTTCTGGGCACAAGCACACTCCTCCAGCCAGTAAAAGCAATGCGGCTCTTCCCTGTAATTTTTCCATCTCACCGACCTGCACCACCTCTTCTGCACACGCAGGCGGTGCATATTTTGCCAGAGAGACTGAGCCTCTACTGACTCCGAAGGCCCAGGATCTATGTCACTCCAGTGGCCTTCATATGGCTGGCAGATGTTGGTATCCCTCTCAGCCCATCTTCAGTTGGGTGTTGCTAACTCATCACTACCTCTGCTACAAACCATTTGTCCAACACAACCAATATTTATTTTCCTCATCTTTCAGCCCTGCTATTTATCGACTTGTCCATCATGGCCCTCTTCGTGCTTTGGGGCAGATCATTTCACATGTTGAATATGGAACAGCTGCTAATTTCATGTTGTCTCCTGAAAAATGAAGCTTGGTTAAACTGAACTGAGATGTGCGTCTCAGCTAAACCCATTCCTGACTAGGCACCTCCCCATGGCTGACTCTGCACCTGGAACTCTGAGCAAAATCATGCTTAAAGGCACGGTTTACAGTACACTGCAGAGGCAGATGCACACTGAGAAACGTATGCAGGACTATGATGGAACACTGCATTGGGGTTAGCCTGTGTTTCGGGTTACCCCCTTTGTGCTGTGTGACCAGAGAATCAGTGGTCTGCTGATCTGTCAGTCATGGCTAATCCTACTTCAGCCAGGTCAGAAGTGGCCCATTCTCCTGAGGTCAGTCTAAGAGCTCATGAAGAAAAGATGCAAGTGCAACACAACAGCACCTGGAGCCTCATTGTCTGTCTAGCAACACTGATCACACAAATAATACACCAAGAATTTGCATAGTTAGAGGCAGTCTATGTCACACTGAGCCAGAAGATCACATACAAAGACAGAAATGGGACGTCTGGCAATTAATCAATGGATAGGTACTGTAAAAGAAGAATTTAAGGATGACTCCTGTCAGAGAATGTTTCACTTTCTAGTTTTAAGGTATACAACGTGTCAAGACAGGTCAAGCAAATTTTACTTTGCCCACAACACGTTACCTGTAGAGGCAGCCCAGGATTACATTTCAACTTTCAACTTTTTTCAGGAGAGGAGGGTGAAGCAAATGTTTCAGATATCCCCCGTTCACATGGGTATCAGTATGTGCCCCCCAAAAAATTTCTAACACTGGATGAATTTGGTATGATGGCAAAATAGAAGGGAACAGGGAATAAACATTTCAAATGGAAATAAGGAGATTCTTAAAGCTCAGCTCAGTTCTCGTAGCATTCCCGCTCCAACGTCTGTGCAGCCTCGCTGGGAAAGACATAAATCAGGACTCGTAACTCCAAAGCACATTCAGATGCCTTTGTGGGCTTCACGGGCTAAAACACAGGCAGCAGTCTATACTAAATCTCGATGAAAATTCCACTTTGATGTCCAATATGGCCTTAGGTGTGGTGTGTGTATTTTTAGCATAATTATAATAAACATACAATTAATATAAGCTGTGGCTTGGCCAGTCCTGGAAAAATGTGGGTGGCAAGAAAGTGAAATCACACCACTGCCATTTACTGCCTTCCCTCAGGAAGTGCTACTGGGAAGTGTGCAACTAAGGTCAAAGGTCAAAGGGGGCACGATGAAGGCACACGCAGGCACACACACAGGTGCAAATTAAGGAAGAATGCCACATGTGGACAACTGCATATGGTCGTCGAGAGACTACATCCCTTGTAGACACAGCCTGAAGGTCTCATATTAAAAAAGTCAACATGCCCTCTTAATTTCTGCATTCGAGGGACGATAATTTGAAGAAAAAAGACCACACCGGAAGGCATTCCTTCCTCCAAGGCACTTAAAACCCTTTTGGCTAACCACACTATGCATGTCTCTATCACATGCTTGGGCAAGTCCTTGGTCTCTGTTTCCCCATAAAAGAATAACAGCCAGGCCCTGAGGACAGTGGTCAAAGCAATCTCACCACTCTCCTGATATCGGTGTGTGCTGTGTCTCATTTTCGCATAGTGAATTTGCACTTTAAAAAAAAAAAAACAAAGTGCCTTCCCGTGTTATCTGCATTACCATGATTTGTGACACATAATTCTGCTGTCTGACATAATTTTGCTGACACGCAGTAGGTTTGCTCTGTGTGAATCACGTTACACTGTCCACAAACAAGAGAGAGAGGCAGCTGGCCTCCGTGCATCTCTGAGCGGTGCTGTTATCACCGACTGGTATCTCACACTCATCTCAACACTAGGGCTCTCCTGTCAACAGAGCGCAAGCCATTAAGGACATTTCTCGCATATGGGAATGTATGGAGTCGTCTGTTTCTGTAGGTATAGGTGGGTAGCTCATTTGTTTAGACATATACCAAAAAAGTGTGTGTTCAATTGAGTGTGGGAAACAGCAAACAAATGTTCAGCTACTCACCTGCATAAAATTCTGTATATTAAGCAGCACTACTGATTTCCATACTGTTCTATTTCTGATAATGACACTTAGTTTGGACCCCAAATCACTCCTGGCCATGCCTGACTATGTAGCTTCAAATGCTTTCTGAAGTGATTTTCTCCCTGCAGGTGAATTCTGTATTTTATTTCCCCAAGTAACCACAACGATACGCAGCCTCTGCTGTAAAGTGGGATATTTATGGCACACAACAACTATAAATAGAAAAGCATTTCAGATAAATGCATTAACAAGACTATTGTGTTTCACATACAAGCTCGGCTGTCTCTAAAAATCATGGCTTTCTTTGGCGGCGCGCCACTGCACTTTCACCTGCGCCAGTTTCTGAAATTTACTGTCATCGCAGTAATTTCCTGTTTTATAGGCGGCAGCACAGTGCCTTGACGATGCAGTGGTGAGTTACGGTGGAAACGGCGGGACATTCCAGGTGATCAGCGGAGCTGTCAGCCGGCTGCCGGTAGGAATCAGCCCCCCCTCTAGGGGGCGGCACTGCATCCGCGACACTGGCATCCGCGAGGTGAAAATGTTTGATAAACAGCTGAAGTGAAATATATTCCACAGAAGAAAAAAAACACAGAGAAATTCCAAAAGCCTGTTAGCCCCGCACTGGCAGCAGGATGCGGGTCAGCAGTCAATGAGCCAATCAGTGTAAGGAGTTAGGCGCCCCGCCCTCACGTTGACCTTCCTCTCCAAAGCCTCTCTCATCCCTCGCTCCCTTAACACTCCCTGCTCCACCCTCAGCCCCAGCGTGATGATGTCTGTGACCTGAATTCTGGGCCGCAGGGCGGTGTTTGTGATGCCGCAGCGTTTGCCTTGTGCTAAAAGGGGCCTGTGGCCTAGAACAGGAGGTGCTGAATTAAATGTGACGATGTTCAGATGATACAGGAGAACCAAACATCAACACTCACTCTGGCACAGTGACCCTGAGACACACACTGATGAGAGGCAAACACACACACACACACACACAGCTGCAAAGATATTCTGCAAGTGGTTTCACACATGCACAAGACCAGGCTGCTAAGGGAAAACACACACACATTCACACAGATGCACAGACTCACATGCAGACACACACGCATACACACACACGCACGGACATGCATGGATGCCGGAGATCTCACAAGCAGGGCTTTTGCATCCTTGTCCAAATTCCTGAAAGCGGACAGCAGACTGACCCTGCCTGAGGTTCCTCCCCTGTCCTGAGGTTCGTCTCCTGCCCTGAGGTTCGTCTCCTGCCCTGAGGTTCCTCTCCTGCTCTGAGGTTCCTCTCCTGCCCGGAGGTTCCTCTCCTGCCCTGAGGTTCCTCTCCTGCTGTGTCCCAGTACAGGAAGGCGGTGCAGTTACGATGCTGCCGCTGCTCGCCCCAAACTCTCCCTCCCCTCACACCCAGGAAGCAGCACCACAGGTGTGGTAATACCTGACATTCCAGCACCTCAGCTGACCTCTGGCAGCGACTTGTCAGCCTGCTTTCACTGTGTCTTTCCAAGCCGGGCCGGTCATTTCCAGCAGGGTCTCTGGGCTTAGTTACGGCACCAAAATAAATCCAATGTCTGAGATACAGACCGGCGCTAAAAGTCACCATAACACTTTAGTTTACGGTCTGCTTCTTTATTGTTAATAAACTGTTAATCATTTAACAATAAATTAATAGATTCATTCATAAACAAATTTAGACAAGTATTGCAATCATTTTCTTGTATCAATACATTTCTAAATTTGATTGTAAGTGAATCTTTTCATGAACAACCGCTGTATATTATCAAATTATTAGTAAATGTTTATTGATTTCTAAGGAGGAGACCTTAAAGCTCAGTTATAACTCATTTCTAAGTACACTTACTAATGCATTTTTTCTAAGTTGCAAATGATTTACAAGCTCTTTAGTAAATACTTAGTGAGATCGGTGTAAGATGCCTTTGCAATAGATTTCTAAATTTCATTGTGAGTGAATCTTTTTATTTACTAATATATTATCAAACAATTAGTAACAGTGTATTAATACGTAAGGAGCAACCCTTAAACTGAAGTGCTACCAAACACTCCATCTCTAGATTAGCAAGACTCAGTGACCTGGCACAGTAACATCCCACAGTAACATCCCACAGTAACATCCCACAGAGCAGCACTAGTTACAATGTGTCAGTGAAAAGGAAAACACAATATATATCCTGAATAATTTACGTAACCATAAAGCGTGACGCAGTTAAGATCTTGCATGTTGTACCAGCCCATCCAACAACAAAATCACGCACGTGTATGCAATGAGAAAGACAAACACAGATGCAAATGCTCACATTTCAGAAGAAACGTGTGTACATTCCATCATGTAGCCCAGCGTGGTTCTAGTGCATGACACTCGGATCCACAGGAGAATTCACATCTACAGATGCACTTGACATGGTCAGATTCAGAGCAAGATGTGGTGAAGGTACAAACAAAAGGGGGGACCTGTATTTGCTGTAAGAGAGTCACCGGATCGTACAGCAGCCATGCAAAAAAGGTAGTGAGTGTGTAACTGCGAAAGACACGCTGACACACACAGCAAAGGCAGGATCCCTCACCTCACACACTGCACGGCGTCCCTGCTTCCTGGCTGTCTCGCTCTCCTCTCTCTGTCTGCCTTCCTCTCTCTCCCTCTCTGTGTCTCTCTCTCTCCTCATCCTATACTAATTCTCCTTCTCTCTCTACCCTCCCCTGAAGAGAGGGGGATGACCGAGGTGAGCAGAGTCCTGCTAAGGTTTACAAACGCACCCCTAAGCGGGAGGAGGCGGGCTGCTCCTCACTCACATTCTCCTCCTTCTTCCCTTTCCCCCTCCCTCCATTACTGCCTCCCTCCCACTTTCTCTCCTCTCTCCACTACCTCTTTGACTCCCCTATTAACCCTTCAAAGCTACACTTCAAATGACCTAATGGCTATTTCCTGTGATCAACACCACCACATCAATAAGAGCATTAACAGTTCACAGTCATACAGGTACAGGAGGTAACTTCCCATCATAATCAATATGAACACAGTCCACAGTCATACAGGTACAGGAGGTAACTTCCCATCATAATCAATATGAACACAGTCCACAGTCATACAGGTACAGGAGGTAACTTCCCATTATAATCAATATGGACTCATTTTGAAAGTGAGTATTGACATGTCATGCAAACCGTCTCATGGTAGCGTCCACCTCACCCAGCCAAACAGCCACCCAAATACACTTCAACAAAACAAAATGAAAACTACATTCAACAACAAATACAAACAAACATTAATAAGCTGAACATGCCTATAATAATCATATAAGCATGTGATAAAAAGATAATTTCCTAAGGTTCAAGGGAGTGCAAAAGAAAGGCAAACACAGTTCAAATATTTCTGACAAATATTTCTGACAGAGCTCTGCAAGGACAGTCTGTTCAGCAGCATCCTCTTTACCAAAAACCCAATTTATTACTAACTGCCATACCAACATAATTTTTAAGCAACTTTGGCCTTATTTGTGTTTGCAACTAGTATTACAAGGGCTCTAATTACAAGGGATCGAAAACACAGAATCTATAACTATTTTTAATTACCCTAGTAATTATTTTCCAAAAATATAATGATAATTTATACTGATCAATTAAAAAGTAAACTTTTGAATTACATTAATGGGATGCCATACAGACTCCAAGCGGTCTACAAACTACTATGAATACATCAAGTTTTCCTCTGTCCATCAGCTTTCCTCTCCGAAACACCACGGTAATGTGTCTTCAGGCGATGAAACGGCAATTTAGCATATGTCGCCGCGCCTGTGGCGGCACCCCCACCCACGCCAGCCTGCGAGATGCATGGGAATCATCACCATCTAACATTATGTGGTACTCTCCTGCCACAGGGAAGTTTTCTGATGACTCACAGTCTCGTATGAAACGCAACGTGCCCAGAATGAAAATAGCGGGCTAACGACCGAGATGTGGGGCCACCAGAGTCTGGGATGTGCACACGCTTGGAGCCCACAGCTATTTCCTTCAGACATGGCTAGGGGTCTCCCTAAAACCAGGACAGGGAGACAAAGTTACTCACTGCTCATTTCTCAGCACTTTATGAATCCTCAGTCCATTCATGAATAAACAACGAAGAAGAGAAGAGCGCTGCAGATAGCGTAGAAGTTAGAAGTGGTTTAACTTTAAGGAATCTGTAATAAAATTACATCAACAACATACTGCATACCTCAGTTTTTAAGATGTGCATTCCATATCTGTTGTACTGTTTTATATCAATAATTGCTTTGTCTGATGAATTAACACCTTCCAAATAGCATGATTTAGTCCTCTGGATTCCGTCTAGCTTTTAGGTGATAATCATATTGGTTTGACTCAGTCCTCCTAAATTTAGTGAAGTAAATTATCCACAAAAGCAATCATTTGGGTCAAAATAGCATGTTAACCAACTCCTAAATGTGAGTATCGCACGAAACAAACAAACAAAGAAATCTAAGACTTAGGATAGTAAAAAAGTGCAAAACGATAGAAAATGTGTAACCCAAGACTGTAAATTGCTCAGATGACGGTCATTTTTAGAAAGACTCAGTCAGGGCCAAATCATGAAAGGCTGGTATGAAAATAACAAACCTACATCTTCTGATCTCTCACATCTATTCTTATACTGTAAAAGAATGCACAAAGAAGCTGTCAATATTGTCATATGTTGTTTGTATGGTTTTCCGGCTCACACTAACTGCTCCCAAACGCCCTGCCGAAGACACCTTTCCAAGACGTCTGAAACCTGTGTTACTCAAAGACTTACTTACAGATTGACTCAGTAAGACAGTGGGGCACTCTAACTGTAAATCACCCTGCTGCTCTGGACCGGGCAACGGTGGAGGACAGTTCTCCTGCAGTTCTTGGTTTCCAGCCACACCTCCTGCTTCCGCATCACCCCAAGCGACAGGTGAGCGAGATGCAACATGCAGGCTGTGAGTGCAGCCCCAAGCCTGCACGTGCTCAGAAACACAGCTGCCGCGAGCCTCAGAGCCTGCCATCCGCAGACATCCACAGCAGCCTGACAGTGTCCAGGCATCACCTGAATCCCATTGGCCTACCAGACTTTCGCTGGAGACCTACTCTAGCAGAGCCAAATTAATCCTCCTAAGAACACGAAGCAATTGCATTGTCCTGTTTTTCAGTCAACGCGAATTCAAATTAATCTATGATGATGAGAGGAAAATTGTACAGTAAAAGACACACTAGCCTGTAAAGACACTAACAAGTTTATTACGCAGAGATGTAATGTGTTGTGAAAACAGTGCTCTGTCTTTATTGTGTTGGTTTTCTTAAAACTCCTCTCACCCCTTGTATCGGCTATGTCTCCAAGGAGGGTCTGGCTACTGAACACGATATCACGCCACAGCTTCCCTGGTTCCTAACAGCAGATGAATACCTGACACATAACCAAAGTGATTTTCTTTTCCAGAGGATCGTGTTTTTCCTCTGAGCGATGTTTTTGTTGTTTGGACCACCATATTTTTCCAGACCATACCCTCGCTCCCTCTGGGTTGTGTTCTCAGCACCTCGAGTCAAGTCTGGACCTCACATAATACATATTCCAAGACCAGGCATGAAGCAACAGCTTGATTATCTAACTCGCTGTAACGGTTTGTAATGTTTCTTCAAAGTTACGGCACTTTCCACTATTGACTGAAGTGCTATTATACATAACATCTGCTCAGTGTCGAATGTTATAAACACGGCCGCCAATGTCTCATGAACGATAAATGGTTTCCAAGCAGTGCTTGAAATGGAGGAGATTTAATACATGTGGAAATTTCTGCTCATGTTACTCTTTCTACTGATATTTTGGAAATTTGGTATATTCTTGAGCCTAAAATATGCAGAACTATATACCAAAACGTGATTGTTTCCTATGAAAACCCACTGCAGTAAAACTGTAGAAAAACGATAACATACTACATAATTTATGCAGCTCCACATGATTTTGACTTGGTTGTCGATATGGGAACTAGTTATTCATAGGCAACCACTTGGGCTAACGGTCGCCCCTGTCCTAATGAAATCCTGCATGGTCAGCAGGCACCATATATCTCTATAGTGACAAAGGGGTGGACATGGGCAGAGAGACAGGATTGGTTGACAGGGACACAGGACTAAATGTGGATACTGGAACGGTGGCTATAGAGACAGAGAAGAGGACCACATACCACAAAAACATACAATTATCCAAAACAGGCCGGTCAGCCCAGCTTCTACCCACTAAAACACACAATAATAAAGCATTTAGCAAACAAACTGGCTCAGTATTCTCTGAGCAGGCTTTTCACAGTTTTAACATACACATATATACACACTTTATCCTTTATACACGTGAATGGTTCCTACAAAAATGGAACTTCAATGCAAGTCAAACGTTTGGAATAACATATACTGTACTACCATGTCCTGCGGTTGACCTTCCACTTGCAGAGACTTGACTCTTGGAATCAATCCCTTCTCTCATCTCTCAGGCAGCCAGAATGCTTTATATAAGGGACTGTCATTCAAAGCAGCAGTTTGCCAACAATAAAGGCGTTTAATGTAATCTATTTAACAAGGCCAAATTCAACAGAGCAGTATTGACAGTGGTTTCCCACAGCCCATTTTAATATATTTTCCGAGATCCTGTGTGTTCTAGAACGTGCTGTATACTTCTGTGTCCCTGAGTCCACGGGGTGTATAAAATCTGTACTTCAGAGCACATCTGGAATCAGCCTCACCTCTCATACAACTATTCTTCATGGAACAACTGATAAAAAAAAAACATTTTCATATTTTCATTCATTACTTATATATTGTATTATATGCATGTTTCATTTCTCATAATTTTGGAGCAGTTCCAGAAGAGTCTGTCAAGGTGTGTTTATCTCGAGAGTCGCCCCTGAGTGAAAGTGATGGTGGAATGCCAAAACATGTTCAGGATAAAAATAGGCGGAAATCTTACCTGTGGAAGCTGTAGGTTTTAAAACATTTTTTTAAAGGGCCGCATAAACATCATCTGCAAAACGAATCGCGCTCATGTCCTGCGGAGGGGCCATCAATCCGTCAAATCAATCTGCTTTTATTTGCCGTAGACCCCTTTGCAAAAGGGATCGCTGCAAAGTGCTCTACAAACAGATTAAAAGAAACCCTCATCGCACATAAGAGCAGTAATAAAAGGCTGCTGAAAGCTAAAGTATAGCTAATTAACAGCATTTCAAACAAAAGATGGCCAAAGGCGGGTCATTGTCCCGCTGATGTGGTGTAGCGCTTCCAAGAGGAATAGGGGTACGTGCGGTGTTCAGCAAATCCCTACATGATGTTTCTCAGATCCGGTATATTCTACTGCACTATATCAACTAAGCTTCACCATAACATTTCAGCCTTTTGTTGTTGTTTTTTTTTTTCAAAATAAGAGTATGAGCAGCGATAGCAGAATGAATTACACGATGGTCTGTCATTCCCGACTGCAGGCCGTTGATGGTCTGTCATTCCCGACTGCAGGCCGTTGATGGTCTGTCATTCCCGACTGCAGGCCATTGCCTGTTGTCAGTAGGCCCCAGGGTTTTTACATGAGTGCAGTTTTCGACACCTTTTGCTAATTAGGAGCAATGGAGCATTATAGGTTATAAACACTGTTAGCAGCTGCCTCGTCTCCAAGCCCAGGTAACCACCAATCCGAGCTGACTAGCTCTGCCTGCACAAACAGTCAGCTTGTATTGGAGCCTGGATGCCCATCTGTTGGTCTATATTCCTTGCTTCTTCTCTCCTTCTGGCAAAAACTGGTGGGAGTAACAAAGGCACCTAAACTGTCTATGGCATGTGATATCAAATTAAATGTTAATTCAGCAGTGGGACTCTTAGACAAAAATATACATTTAAAGACCTAACAATTTAACTATCCGATATATTTAGCTATAGACTACTTCTTGAAAACAAACATAAAAATGACAAAGCAATTAAGATATACTAATGATATGACATAGTTCACTTATCCTTTTCCTTTATCTTCTTTCTTGAACTTTGAGCAGCTATTCTCTCTTATCCAGTTACTTAACATGTTAAGTTCTTAGTTTGTAAGGCAAATGCAAGGTAACGTGGTGTCTCATTTTTAGACTGCTGCAGGAATTACGGCTGTCGTCTGTATGACTACAGAAGTATGAGAAGCCAAAAGAGACATTTAGCTACTAGGCTTACCACATTACAAGCAGACCACTTTGAATTTGCCACTATATTTCTATTACTGTGAGGAGGAGAGAATTTCAAATGATGTAATTCTGTGCTGGAGAAATGGAATCTGCTTCGAGGGATTTCCCTTCACAAGTCTTAGCTTGATACCACAACTTTAGGCAAGTCCAGGAAGATACAGAAAGGGCTGTTTCCAGGCCCCAAAAAAATATCTTTTGAAAATCACATTCAAATAAATTTTGAATCTGTTGCAGAGACAGCTCACCAAACACGCTCCTTTTCTGTAACAGATCATAGGACACAAACCGGAACATTACAGAAACATCAACTGCTCAATGCTGGAATGTCCACTGCAATGAGCCGCACCACAAACACACCCCCTGCCTGTCACTCTCATACAATATATCACTTTCTGCTGCATTTTGTGGCAAAAATCACCCTAAAACAACTTTCTATTGTTTAGAGTTACGGTTTGCCCTGTAGTCAAGGACGTAAACACTGGGTACCTCTTTGGCACTGGGTACCTCTTTGGCACTGGGTACCTCTTTGGCATTAGGGTACCTCTTTGGCACTGGGTACCTCTTTGGCATTAGGGTACCTCTTTGGCATTAAGGTACCTCTTTGGCACTGGGTACCTCTTTGGCATTAGGGTACCTCTTTGGCACTGGGTACCTAATTGGCACTGGGTACCTCTTTGGCACTGGGTACCTCTTTGGCATTAGGGTACCTCTTTGGCATTAGGGTACCTCTTTGGCACTGGGTACCTCTTTGGCATTAGGGAACCTCTTTGGCACTGGGTACCTCTTTGGCATTAGGGTACCTCTTTGGCACTGGGTACCTCTTTGGCATTAGGGAACCTCTTTGGCATTAGGGTACCTCTTTGGCACTGGGTACCTCTTTGGCATTAGAGAACCTCTTTGGCATTAGGGTACCTCTTTGGCACTAGGTACCTCTGCCTTATAAAATCTAGTGATAATGAAAACATTCGCAACAGAAAGATGTTGTCAGTAATAAATGAATATAGTAACACTTCCCCACACACATACACACATCACTACACACAAAGAGTGAAATGTTAATGTGCCGCCAGAACTCACATTGATATGAGCTGTGTAAGAAATATGCACAATGAAACTATGAAAAATTAATATGCCATTATGACCATTTGCAAACGACTTATTTTAAATGTCCACAAAAACACGGTGATATTTAATGCCTTCATAACAATTCCAAGGCTCACTCCTCTATTCATCTCGCATTAGGCCCTGCTCACTCGGTCTGGAGTGCGACATTAATAGGGCTGGGTGTTAACGATGCCGTTTGTGAATGAGACTGATACGCTGCCGAAAAGGCCGCTGACTGTCAGGCAGCACGCAGAGCAGGAGGGCAGAGTGAGACAGCTGTTAGCGGGAATGGCTGCTTTAGCCGGACTTTCACACGTTCCGCGACATGGGGGAGTACAAACCCACGCTTCCCAGAACTGGGGCAGCACGGAGGACTGCTGAATCAGTGACCCTGACCCCAGACGATAACGAGGCCTAACAGCCAAACACCATTCCATCTCAACCTACTCCAGCAGAATATATGCGCCTGCACAGCGCAACCCAACGCTGCAGACATTGCACCAGAGCAATCTGTCGACTACCTATAATTTTTCAATGTAAGCCACACAGGGTACGGCAGGAGTGCAGTTTTCTGTAATTCTGTTTTTGTTGTGGTTGCCACATATTATTTCTCATTGTGTCATAAAGATCTTGGTTGTTACATGTTGCCTTTAATGTGGAATTCTGTTGTTTTGATGCCAGTTGTTCAAATGTTCTGGCAGTGCAGTGTGACTGGAAGGAGGGGTACCATCGTAAAACGTTCTGCCTCTCAGATGCTACGTGTCGCCATTATAGTTAGGAAACTATGCAGAGTACCTGAGGCTATAAAGCCTATCTTAGACATTGCCGATTTACTTCAGGTTCGAACCAGAACACTCCAGAAAAAATGCTGAAGAACAAACAAAATCAAAGCCAAACGTAAAAGTATAAACTAAAAGGACACTAAACGATACTCTCAATACTCAATACTCTCAATAATAAATTATACTCATAAATTATATTATATTATGATGTAAGAAAATCTATCGATAGATCTATAATGTTTTCTAGACTTATTTGCAAGAGTGTTACATAACAACAACTTGAAGTATATTGTGTCTGGAGTACATTTATTTGTACTGGTCCGGTACTAAATCACTCTGTGTCGGCTTGTTCAGATGCTTAATCTACAGCACACCTGCAGAGGGCAGAAGTGGGGGTTTCCATCTCTCACACTCAGCTTTAATGTTTGAGTTCATTTTAAAGATTAAACAGTAGTGGCTCTAAGGTTTCAAATGGGAAGTGAGGCACCAAGCCATCAGCTTTCTGCTCGCAAGAGATAGTGGAAATTCTTTCATGAAACATTTAAGAGCCATTCTGTTCCAAAGGCGCATCAACACACAGCTCATTTCTGGAAATGAACACATTTTAATTCATGCATCATACACCTTTAACCTGCAGCCATATATTTGTTCCCATTAGAGTTCGGGAGAATGATTGGCTAATTGTGCGGGAAGAGCTTGCCCCATGATTCACCGCGACATATGGTCAAGGCCGTTCACTATGGCAGGTGCTCTGCTCCATTTAAAAAACCCAATTCTAAATCTATTCACATGGGGGAAATTTCAGATAAGCATTCCGACATTATTCCAGTGAAAAAAGGCAGTGGTCCTTAGCAAGTGTGCCTGCAATCTGTCTCTCTTCATACTTTTTTCCGTACAATTTCCATAGAATTATTTCGCTTCCCTTTTGCCAAACTAAACTATCATAGATTTTCACTAAAAATCCAGCTCCCAGGAGTACAAAACTTCTCTAGAATCAACCAGCTTCATGAATGAAAATGAGTCAGTTAGTTATTATGGCCAATGGAGAGAGTTTTACAAGACAGAAGTGAATCATATTAAATAAACACAGACTGCTGGCCCTATCATTTCGCCTCTGCATTATCTTATGACTCCTGTATGCTCTTGGTTTATAGTTAGGCAGTATCTACTCAAAGAAAACACAACCCTAGATATGTAAGGCCCAGTTAAAGTGAACTTCACGTTCATATACCACATTCATCCTTGTTCCCATCAGTTCTGTAATTACAACACAGTTGGAGGTCAATGGGGGACTAGTGAGAGTTTTATAAATGTGTCCATTGACACTTGTTGCGTCCTGTTTCCCGTTGCCAATACCTATGGCTGTAACATGCCTGAGAGTCACACTGGGGCTGATGCCAGATTTACTTATGAGGGTGGGGTTAATCTAAGGACCTAGTGGCTTAAATATAATGAGAAGTGTAAGCCAAGGTTCATACCCCAAGGTGTTAGTTAAGAAAATACTTGAATTTCATTGGTGCCAGTGTGTATGACATTAGGGAATGGCCAGATATTTTTCAGAGAGGAAGATTAAAGAGCTTCTCTGCCATCATCATCACCATTGAGCTTACAGAGGAATGTTGAATGCGCCGTTGCAGAAATAGACATAGTTCAACGCCTTGTTGATGGGGACCAGAGTCGTTCTCCACTTCAGTTTTTATGTACCATCTAACCCTCGGCATGAAGCAGCGCTGTAATCGGAAGTGCTGACAAACATGTCATTTGGGGGCTGTTTTTTTTTGCAAAGCGGAGAGAGGTGATGGAGGGGGGGGAGAGCTGACCACTGACAGACAGCATAGCAGCAACAGGCGGAATCAAAACTGACAGCAAGACCAAGGGTGGGTGAGATCAGTGCAGAAAGAGCCTACTCCACATCAACACCGCAGATATACATGCTGAGAGTAGCAAGGGAGAGTCTTGGCTTATATTACAGATAACGTTATATAACCAAAACAAGTGTTTTTGTGCTTGACTGTGGAAGACTTAAGAGCCATTGGAATTAGCAAGAAAAAATACTGTGGTATTCATTTGCTGAGATGAGTGACGATGACTTTGTCAGTAATCAGGGCCAATCTCCAGGGTTTTAATGTCAGAAATGAATAACACTGAACTAACACAGGCTGCTTGGTATTGGGTAATTACGCAGCACTAACTCATATGAACTGCACTCCTGTACACAGTTGGGCGGAAGTCTGGCCACCCAGGGGCGGCGCATTTAAACATACAGGGAGCATATAAACTCCGCCCCAGCCAATTACAAACACAAATTAGCGCTCATATTTCCTGGATTAACAGGCTACTTGTGAGTGGTCTGTATAACTACTGCTTCTACCTGTCCTGGCGTATTACACTATGATATTCATCTCTGGTGAGCCAGGAATGCCACGTACATTGGTGGTGGTCTCTGACCCAATGGGAAATACGCAACATTTACACAAAAAGACAGTAAGATTTTCTCTTTCATTCACTGTAGTAAAGGAGAATGAAACCAACCAAATCTGGGTATTACTGAATGTTGATTCACATCACAAACCAATTAGCTCCTTTAAGTCTTTTTTGGCCAGAAAAGTTCAGAATTGAAAGGTTATTCAAACCTGAAGTAAAGCACAGCAATAACACCAATCAGACTGTACCTGTTTTGACTTATAAAATCTGATTCTTTCTTTACATATCAATTCACCCAATTGTTTCTTTTGCCCAAACAACTAAAAATCAGCAGAATGTTCAGGTGACCAGGCCAGTGAGCACTAAGGTCTAGCACCACGTTCTGATCGGCAAACAGCCATATGCAGGTCAAACCCTAAACACCCTCAGCAACTCATTAATATGAAGAGCATTTGACAGGGAAGCAGAAGCACAAAATTTGGGAAAAGCATTTGATAATTATGAAGGGTGTGTGTGTGTGTGTGTGTGTGTATATATATATATATTGATGGATGCTGTTCAATAATCCTGCAAGTGTGAATGTCTCCATTGGGTTTATAGGAAGCAGGGTTTGAGCATCTCTAAAAAGTAGTAGTTTCCCAAGAAGTAATTCCCATGGTGAGTTACTATCTTGTCATTCCCAGGTCAGGCTCCAAGCACAAGTAAAAATTCTTGGAAAGTTCAGCCACCCGGAATTATACAGTTGGATCATCTGGGTTTACAAGAATCTGCATCTTGCTTAGCAAACATGCACTACATAGCTGAAAAAGTGTCGGCTTTTGTGGCATGTGATCGAATCTTCTGTCCCCCCATCTCACACACTCACGCATGTACACACACACACACACACATTCTCTGTACCCCAGGTTTTGTTTTTCATTATGGGTTACAGATCTTGCACATCTGCAACACACATTGGAGAAGCTGATGCCACAAATTCCTTACATGAATTATTACCATTTTTATAGGCAGAGCTCAAACAAAAACGGACATAAAAGTCAATAAAATCATATGCAAATGGAAAAGACTGCTGTGTAAGATGGCGGGCATTACGGTGTGAATGGCCACTCACCCGCAGATTAGGCAGGAATTTGGTGTAAATACTCACACTGAAAACTCCATTATATTACACATTATATTTTTAGTCAGCACTAGAAATTTTGATCTGAATAATGAAAGGGTTTCCTAACAGTCAGCGCTCACTGTCTCTCTGAGAAAAATGACTCACAGTGCTCTGTATTCAAGAGCACAATTTAAATCACTCTGTACCCAGTGAGGAGCCCTGCATATGAACCAATGACAGCACAAGAAAAGGCCAAAGGGACCCAGCGCAGGGCAGGCAGCTCAGCTACCGGACGGTCTGTCGTCTTCTGGAGGCGTTTAACTCGGAACCTTCCCAAGGTGCCCCGGTTGCTGTAAATCTCCTGACTTGAAAGCAGAGTTTTGTTGATGCTTCATCATCACACTCATGCTCCATCTCTCACGATCCCCAAACAACCTTCACAGAAAATGCCACATATGGTAATAGATCAAAGCAGTGGTGATAAAACCACTGCATTAAAAGATTTAAATGATACTTTAGTGAAAAAAGAAACACCCAACATTAAGTGAAAATTATATTGTTGAAGACGAACTTTCCAGACTCTTTCCGGTGTGTATGTTTGTCAGAGAATCTTATAAAATTTCACATGATGTGTTGTGACACATTGTTCCAACAATACCTGACTGAATCATCCTGCCACTGAGATCTATGGACTGATTCACCAAGTCTTAGAATGGATTAACCATGATTGACATCCTATATCCTCGTATACAAAACTTTGCTAATTATATGTATGATGACGACATGCCTTTTTTCACCATGATAGTAATTGCCAGCGGGTCCCAGAGACCCCTTCGACACTGACACCTCAGCGTATGAAACACGGCCCCCCTGGAAGCCTCAGCCATGTCCTGCCCAGGGACAGAGCCCCCGCCTGCTGTGTTTGGCACTCTCATATGAATCATTACTCGGGCTACTTCCAACTTACAATACAAGGAGGGTCGATTCTCTTTGGCATTTACAATCAACATTATATCACAGTAAGCCTTGGAAAGGATTCCAGCCAGCAACTTCGCCATACCAAAGACAACAGTAGGGAGAGTGAACATCAAAGATCGGGTGAAATAACCCTTGGGATTCATTTGCCTCCTGTTCCATTCTTTATTGTTTTTTTGGGTTTTCCTCTTAACAACCGAAGTGGAACAGCACTCAGAAGATGTGGAAGGCCTCTGTTTCCGTTTAAAATATGGCAGGTTTATCATGCTGTAATTTGAATCCAAATGAAGGATGAATGGGGGGGTGGGGGTGCTGAATGGGTAGAGCTATTACCTCAGACCTCCAGGGCTGCGATTCTGACTGCTGCCTCGCTCCTTCCGTCTGCAGTTTCTGACTGCTGCCTTTGCTCCTTCGGTCTGCAGTTTGTGTCTTCTCCATGCGCCGTGCCTCTTGCCTCTGCTACTCTGGTCTTCTCCTGCAGTCCAGAAACATGTGGTTAAATGGTTCATGGTGTGTGGTGGTGCATTTATGTGCCCTGAGATACAGACCCATGTGCCTCCAAAGCACACCCCCTCCCCAGCACCCAGGCCAGGATACACAGTTGCAAGACAGATGGATGTGATATACAGTCAGACCTCGGACATTCGCGAGGTTAGGTTCCAGAACCCGTCGCGAATGAGGAGGATTCACGGATGTTTGGTAGTCACTAAAAATGGTAATATGTGCTTATTTCTATAGTTTAAACCCTAAATATGACCTCAGTCATGCTCCCAAAACACTTTAATTTCTTTTCAAAGTTAGCTTAATACATGACCTTTAAAAAAAAACAAATGTTTGATGTAAAAATAGAGTACAGTATCGCCTAACGGATATTTGTCACACTCGCATGTTTACCGTACACTTACCCCTTTACTAGCTACTAATGTTACCCCTAATGCATAATTATCCATGATCGTCCGAAATCATTGTATCTGTTGTTTGTCATCCACGTTAATCACTGATAATTCTTAAGCATACTGTCTATTCTTATTAAAATCACTCATTACTCATCATCATTAAAATTGTAAAGAGCGTGATTCTGCTGTTTTTGTTTCCGCTTCCCTTCACCATTACGTCCTGCAACAGGCATTGAGGGAACTCAGAGAGGGTAGGAGTCACAGCGGAGGCAGACAGCAAGACAGCACAGCATCCTGAGCCTCTGTCTCCCAGCTGAGTCACACGCAGTGGCAGGGAGCATCCACGGAGGGTAGGAGGGACAGCGGAGGCAGACAGCAAGACAGCACAGCATCCTGAGCCTCTGTCTCCCAGCTGAGTCACACGCAGTGGCAGGGA
>JAODKC010000021.1:13191903-13202997 GCA_026777985.1 Mormyrops attenuatus
GTAAAATCGCAGAGTGGGGACAACGCATGCAGAGTCACAAAGTGGTAGGCCACGTAAAATCGCAGAGTGGGGACAACGCATGCAGAGTCACAAAGTGGTAGGCCACGTAAAATCGCAGAGTGGGGACAACACTTGCTGAGGCGCACAGTGTGCAGAAGTCACCAACTGTCTGCAGAGTCAATAGCTACACACCTCCAAACTTCATGTGGCCTTCAGATTAGCTCAAGAACAGTGCTTGGAGAACTCCATGGAATGGCTTTCCATGGCCGAGCAGCTGCATCCAAGCTTTACATCACCAAGTGCCACGCAAAGTGTTACATGCAGTGGTGTAAAGCACGCCGCCACTGGACTCTAGAGCAGTGGAGACGTGTTCTCTGGAGCGACGAATCATGCTTCTATGTCTGGCAATCCGATGGACGAGTCTGGGTTTGGCGGTTGCCAGGAGAATGGTACTTGCCTGACTGCATTGTACTAAGTATAAAGTTTGGTGGAGGGGGGATTATGGTGTGGGGTTGTTTTTCAGGGGTTGGGCTTGGCCCCTTAATTCCAATGAAAGGAACTCCATTTTGGACAATTTCATGCTCCAAACTTTGTGACAAGTTTGGGGATGGCCCCTTCCTGTTCCAACATGACTGTGCACCAGTGCACAAAGCAAGATCCATAAGGACATGGAAGAGCGAGTCGGGTGTGGAGGAACTTCACTGGCCTGCACAGAGCCCTGACCTCAACCCGATAGAATTGGGATGAATTAGAGCAGAGACGGCGAGCCAGGCCTTCTCGTCCAACATCAGTGCCTGACCTCACAAATCCTCTCCTGGAAGAATGGTCCAAATTTCCCATAAACACACTCCTAAACCTTGTGGACAGCCTGCCAGAAGAGTTGGAGCTGTTATAGTTGCAAAGCGTAGGCCAACTCCATATTAAAGCCTAAGTAGTAAGAATGGGATGTCATTAAAGTTCATGTGTGTGTAAAGGCAGGTGTCCCAATACTTCTGGCCAATTACCCAAACTTTACAAAACATACATCTAGTTTGTATACATTTTACTGTGTTGAGACTAAAGAAATCTCAGCCGTAGCCTTGCATACATGCACTCCGCCATGCTGCTTTTTCCTTCTGTCAGCATAAAGTACAGTAACTGTATTTCCACACAGCCAACATGACAGCTCCGATGAATTTTTAATAGTATACCTATCGCTGATGGAAAGTCGGATCAATTTCTTACTCGCCCTCGGCCTGATATCTGGCCCTGCAGTTTTTGCCGGTATCGGGCCAATACTGATAATGTCATGATGGGCCACTGCCCCGCCCCCCTTTTACTATGTCAGTCCCCTTGTTGGCCAGCAGATGTCGCTGGACACCCCAGTGGCCTTGGCTCTTGCTGTGTTCTGCTGTTCACCAAGCTGCTTCCTGGCTTAAAGGGTGGTGCGGGCAGCTGCTATTCACACTGCCCTTTATTGTCATGGGCTTCGACAGTGGTCACCCTCAACCAAGTTTATAATTTCATATTTTTTAATCTTGTAGAACTGTGTTGGTCAGTTGATATTTTCATTATGATTTTGTTATGAGGTTTTGTTCCCTGTTTATTCGTAATTTTAGTCTCTCCTGGTGTTTCATCCTTCGTCCTGTTGATTGCCCTCACCTGTGCTCTCATGTTCTCAGTGCTTGTTCTCAGTGCCCACACCTGTCTCCTGTTAATCTCCTGTGTGTGTATCTGATTGCCAGCCCCTGTTCCTCTCATCAGTTGGTCATTGCGTTCAGTTGCGTTGTGTTGGATTGCCTTGCACTAGCGTGTCTGTACACAGTCTTAGTTTTCTGTTTATCTACTTGCTTTGATGCCCTGTGGCCCCTTTGTTTTCTGATTGTCCTATTTGTGTCTGTTATCAATAAAACCCCTTTTCCCTGGAACCTTGAAGTGGATCATCCAACTGTCACCATGCCCCACCGTAACAGACAGTGGGTATCAGATCAGCGCCATCTCTACACTAGGGCCTAAATAATGACTGAATAATGGCAGGAGTTTAGTCTTGTTAGCTACCAGAAAATGGTAGTGACCCTTAGAGTCATGTAAACTCTTGATTAACAGGACAGGAAAGATATCTGCATGGCAAGACGTTACACATTAAACCCTCCATCGAACTGAGAATTCTCCCAGAGTTCACGTTCCATATTTCAAGATGAGGAAGGATGAGAAAATGGAGTGGAGGCAGGGGACGAGCACCGACACATTTAGCTGTCATACCTACACATCTAAGCTCAGCGTCACTTCAAGGTTGTGTCCTAATTTATTTGCTCATCCATCGTCTCCCAGGAATAAGCATCAGGTATTTGAGGGATGTTTGAACAGCCAAGCGGCCATACAATACTCATGCGGAAGGAATGTGTAAGAAGCAGGGCACCGCCAGACCACGTGTCTAAACTATCAAACTCCATATATGAAGCATTCCCACAGACAATGAGAGCTTTTCAACACACAGCCTCCCCTGGTCCAGTTGGCACAGAGGTCATGACCTTTTACCTAAATGCTAACATCTGCAGGGCTCATTATCACGTTACTGTCGGAGGTGGATACCGCGAAGAACTCTCCATCTAACACGCTCTTCCACAAGGATATCTGTCCATCCCAGCAGAACCATCGAACCATCATTGGTTATTACTATAAATCCAGCCAGTTAACATATCAAACTGATCGTCTGGGATGCAAAATATAAGATTAATGTGGACATGGTTTACCAAAATCCAATCGTCATGACACTGAAGCACAAAAAAAGAGGGAATTACAAACTAACAATGGCCTGGTGCACTGGGAGGAAAAGCAACAGTCAGGACGGCCAGCAGGTTTACAGTGGGTGGGAAGGTACACAATTTTATAGATTTTGTAAAACAGACACGTGAGGAAAGTGAATGAACACAAACCAGTCACCCAAGTCCCGCGATGGTCAAGTTTCCCATAACAAACCCTTAACTTTGCAACTTCAAACCCTTTATCAAGAACATTTCAGTGTAAGGCCCCATAATGACATAATTTTTGTTTTGTAAATATTTCATAATATCTCTGAAGGCCGTTCCTTCCTGTTGTAGACAATGTGAAGTAGCAAACCAAATAGCTCAGGAATTACATCATCTGTCATGGTCACATGATGGAGGTCAGGATCTATGAATCACTGTGGAGCTTTTGCGTGCCGGGCCTTACCCGAACCCCTCATTTTGGCTTTTACATCTCTGTCCTGTTTTTTTTTTCTTTTTCAGTATTACGATAAATGATACTGTGAATATCAGTGGTCTGAGCTTTGTGGGTAGGCTTCTACTCATCAATACTTCTTCCCGTGAATCTACATGGCTGCACGCTGCATAACCAGTATATTAAGCAAACTGGAATGACCATGCCAGTTTCTGTCAAGCAGTCAGCCACACTGACCTGCTGGCAGACACTAAAACTTCTGGTGTGTGGAGGCCTGAAATAAACACACAGCATCTTTACCAGAGGTTTAACCAGCCATTTCCCCCTGTTGTGTCTTATTAATAAAATTAAACTAATCAGTGGATCAGATTTGCTTTTTCTTCTGTCTCCTCTGCTGCCAGTTGGCTCAGAGAGATCGTCTGTTCTTCCCATTCCCAGTCAGCACCGAGCTCCTCCAATTTCCTCCAGGCCAGGAATATGAATGTGCGGATATGGGGCCACAGCGCTGCCAGAGGGCTGTGTTGGCATTTCCTGCTGGAAGAGAGTCTGCGCCTTCCTTTTCTCTTCCTCCTAGGACTGGTTTAAAGCCATAGTCAAAGCAGAGAACACCGTAACAGAATAGAAGCAGACGGTGTCTAAGGAAGGCTGCATGTCCGTGTGCACTGCAGAAAAAAAGGCCATCTTTCTGACCAGACACCAAAATGCAGGAGCGATAGTGGGGGGTGGACTGATGCAGTAGTTACGGTAACTGGTGTTTGTGACTGGATGAATCAAGCAGGAAGTCATGTTGTGTACCCTACTTCAATGGGAATGATACCAGTAAAAGATACAGCAGTAAAGCAGAAAAAAATGCAAACAATGAAAGGGTCCTAGAAACATACGGATGGCTGAACTGGTGTTACTGGGAATTGACTCCAGGCCCCACTGCCCTGTACAGCAGAAGCAGCATGGAAAATGGATGTAGAGATACGCAGAAGGTCCTACATAAATAAACGATACAGTAACCGGCCGCCGAGAAGGACAAGTCAGCCATTAGTGTTGACATTCGCACCAGCCCTGAACAAGGTCACAAGGACACAAAGGCACAGTGGAAAGAGCATATTTCACCACTACATATGCAGCGATAGGCAGAGGCACGTCCCCTCCTGCAAAATCACAAGCAATAATTTAAATTTGAACAAGGACGTTAAACACAAAAGCATTACATGAATCACTAAGGATTCTGGAAAGTTAAAAGTTTAAAGCTTCAATCTTCTGCTTGTGTTGTCTCCAGTACATACCTGCATCAGCCATGCCTGGGTACTCCAGTCCGTTGATATATGACCGTTTTGTGTTAACATAATTTAAGATGCAGCATGCATTTAGCTAGGACTTGTGGGTTTTTATCAGTAGTGACACAAGGGCACATTCAGGTGAGGCTTTGATAAACACCAGAGAGAAGGGGGTCTGATCACAGACGCAGAGACTCGACCTTGGTGGCCCCTCATACTGCTCCGTCTGGGTCACAAGCGGTTCTGTCGAGACGCCCAGAACGTGGGAACATGGGGTCACAGGACCCTATTGGAACTTGTCCATATTTCAACTGCTGTTGGAAATGCTCTCCACAGATGAACACTGGCCGCTGAACCTTCAGACAAAAAAGGGACTGTTGAAATCTTCTTTGACTATGGCCACATTTAATTTAAAGCCTCGATCGTTTGTCCATATTTATTTATTTCTGAGTCCCTCAAGTACATGCGCGGCTTCTGACAGGATGTTAGGGTCGCACACACAGGCATACACACACAGAGCAGACAGGATGTCTCTCAAGCTGAATGGCCTGAAACATTAGCCTGATTCCACGAGGGCAGGAATGTGTGCAAGCGCCTACAGCGGAGGCCTACCTGTCTAGATCATGAGTCTATTAAGCCCCGTGCATGATGTTATAATGAAGTTTCACTGAAGCCCCTTAACTGAAGTAAATGGCATTGGGCGCCTGTTCATGCACGCCTAGCAGATGTGAATATTAACCCCAAATAAGAGTTCATTAGCACACACCTGCCAGAGGAAGGCAGAATTTCATTCCCCCATCAGAGTGAAATCGCTTTGAGCAAAGGGGGGCCTCATTAACACACACCCCCAGCCTCAGTAAGCACACACCTGTGTGTACCTCTGTTTATACTGCTCCGCTCACCTGTGTACTAAGGTTCGGAATCACGTTTTAATATGGAAAAAAGCTTCTACAGAGAACATTTGTGATTCAACAGATAGATGTCTATGAAGACTATGCTACTGTAATGGGTTATGTATCTTTTCTAGTAAAAGAGGCACATCAATAAAATTAAAAGTGTTAAGAATCCTTCTTAGAATGGACATGGTGTTATAAGTCATCAGAAATATTTCAGAGAAACTCACCAGAAAATTACAGACCGAGACCCGAGGCCTGAGACTTAACACCAGGCCTGACTGATGCATTTCAGTCAGCCTTCCGGCACTGCAAATACCATGCCATGCCATTTGTGGTCACTATAGACAGGCCTACTTGAGGTCTCCACGGCTAATGTAGAAAAACACTGACTTAAATACATAATTCATCATTTATGGAAGCATGGCACAGAACAGACCGTTGTTGCCTGCGCTTATAGAAAACACATGTCGTATAAGATCAAAGCTGCACACTCTCCACTTTGACACTTTAAAAATAAATCCTACACATGATAACATGTGAAGTATCATATCATCTTCCTGGAAGGCAAGAACTAAATACGACAATTAAATACAGCTCTATAAGAGCCTACAATCAGCCTGGTATTTTGCTACTGCGGGCCTATAAGGTTAAAGCCAAAATGTGCTACCGTCTTCCTTCATGCCTGCCATCTTGTGATCATCTACACATATGATTTTACTCACCTTTTGTAAGATTTTATACTTCATAGCACTTGATCACTGTCAAAGGGGGAGTTCTGCGCACATAAGCACCCTGTGACTGGCTTACTGATGTTCATATTCATCTCGGTCCTCCTGCAGAGGTACATTCCGGAAGGCCTGAAAGGTCCAGCACTTTCCTCCCTTCTTGTAGATTTTGATTTTCTCCATCATATTTCAGGTGTCCTCAACACCCTGCAGTGCAAAGCCCAAGCTGTGGGCTCTGGGATAAGGACAGGAAGGCCAGGCTCCTCAGTCATCTGGGTTCCTTAGTTACTGGATGAATTAACATTTGCCAGTCCTTTCATTACCACCAGGATCAGCTGTATTTGCAAAACAGAGAACTTCTACATCTGGGACCAATGCTTCTTCAATCAGATTTGTATTCAGCCAAAGAACTTTTCTCCCCAGTTATTCTCTATCAAAAACACACTTTAGCCCTCTTGTACACACTTCATTATTAAATATGTATAGAGTTGCAAATATTTTGGTGTTTCACGCATGATTAATATCGTCTTGGGTAAACTAATTAGACACACTTACAAATTTGGGAAGAAGGTCTTTGCTACATGAGCCAGCAGTAGTTTAATTAAGTCCTTTACAAACAGACCACACATTCAGAGCCAGGTCATTTCCAAGAGCAGATTCACAACAACCCTGCCCGACACCACTAAACACGACGGCCTACATCTCACATGCAGAAATGCAAGAGCTGTACACAAACCCAATGGCATAATCAGAGCTGGAGGCATCACGTCCCGTATCAAAAGATGTTTGGAAGATAGCAGTCTGATATCATTATGTGACTGATATCACTATGTTTAGAATAGGACGTGTGGGAGATAGCAGTCTAATATCATTATGTAACTGTATCCCTATGTTTGTAAAAGGATGTTTGGAAGATAGCAGTCTAATATCATTATGTGACTGTATCCCTATGTTTGTAAAAGGATGTTTGGAAGATAGCAGTCTAATATTATCATGTAACTGTATCCCTATGTTTGTAAAAGGATGTTTGGAAGATAGCAGTCTAATATTATTATGTAACTGTATACCTATGTTTGTAAAAGGATGTTTGGAAGATAGCAGTCTAATATTATTATGTAACTGTATACCTATGTTTGTAAAAGGATGTTTGGAAGATAGCAGTCTGATATTATTATGTAACTCATACCACTAGTTTGCAATAGGATGTTTTGAAGATAGCAGTCTCTACAGCTCTACATCAATAAAGAGCGCCACCAGTGGCAGAGTGTGGGCAGAGCAGTATGATAACAAATAAGGGAGTTGGGAACAGAATACACACGCGACATCCACAGAGCTCAGAAACTCAGCTATGACTCAGTTTCTGCGTTTCAACAAATAACCCATTGTCCGCAGACTCCTCCTAACCTTCCGAACACCCAAAAATAAACTCGGGCACATCAAAAAGGGGCCGATTCAAAAGCCATCTTTGAAAGGAAGCTTATTTCCAGAACAATATTTAGAATGATTCATTATTCAAGCTCATGGGCTGTTTGTTGTTCTGTCAATCCAATCACATTTTCGGCAAAGGCGATGAATGGCTCCTTTTTGTAAAACGGCGCTGTATGTATCACGGCTTCCACATGAAGGCTAAAGGGGGATAATGCTGAATTCACAAGGAGCAGCAGTATTTCTCAAGCATTTTTTATACCGAAAAGCTTAAAAAAACGGAGCAGCTAGCAAAAGTAAGAAAGATGTATAAAGAAACCCAGAGTCCAACTCAAACCAGGATTAGCAATAAATGAGAAGTAAAGGGAAAAACAGGGATTAAACCTTGGGGATGACAGGTAGTGGGCTGCCAACAAAGGAGGGAGGGGGATGGATGGGGGTGCGGAAGAAGAGCCACCGGCCGCGGAAAGCTGACAGGTCGTCTGTTTAAACTGGCGACACCAGGCCTACATACGTCAAAAAGAGAAGTGAGCTCAGAGCAGGCCTTCAGCAATGTGCAAGCAATCAGGCCCCTGTGTGGCGCCCCATACTACCATTTCATTCAAATTACACAAAAGGTTCACGCGTTCATTGCTCTGCCGCAGGCAACGGGATCGGCGACGATGACGGAGACCCGTCTGGGGTGCGGCATGCGCGGGCGGCTGATCGATGCTCCCCCAGCCGGGGCTCAAATGGAGACACGGAAAGATCTGCAGGTGATGTGGTGCTTAAGGAGTGGTCCTTATGTCTTTCTTTCATTAGTTTTTTTGATTGGCTGGCTCTGTGCTTTTTTTGATTGGCTGGTCTGAAAAACCGGGTATATTAATTGAATACTAATTGAAGCTGTTCAGTTTGGGACAAAATTAACTGCAGATTTTAAAAGCAGCTTCTGCAGAGCAGACTACGCTCTCCCCAGGCATCGGTAAATAAGGGCAGCTCTGCATATACTATACAGGTACATCTAATGTCTATTTCCAGCCTGATAGATTAGCTGCAGCTATTAATAGATGGCAGAGTAGCCAAAAATTTTAAAAGCAGCAAGTCTGTTAACTTTGCAGTCACCTACAAACATTCCCCAGATAAAGGCAGATAAACAGGCAAACACCCATAAGGCAGATATTTTTTCCAGCTGTCAGTAGCTCCGTTGATGCCTAACCTATGTCAAAGACACTCGCTCACCAGACTGAGAGACGATCTCATGTGCCACAATGTCTCCTACAAGTAAACATTCATCTTTTGCTCACCACTGCACCGAACCCCAATTATTTGTATTCAGGGGAGGGTCCTTATGAAGTCAGAAGAAATATGTTTATTTTCATGTAATGAATGTTTAGTTTTAACAGACTTCTCATTTGAATACCATAAAAAAATATTCATCTTGGTTCCTAATTAAAATCTAGCCATTCATATGTGCATAGAGAAACAGCAGAGGGTCTTTGGTGACCATTACAGGTTGTCTTAGTAAGTGCAGATTTCTCAGCATGCATTAAGTGGGCCTCGAACCAAACCGACAGTTTTGTTTTCTTTATTCTTCCATGAAGGACATTGAACTAACACCCCCTGTGATCGCCACTGTAATTAGCTTGTTGGGCAAATATTTATTTTCCTCGTGTATAAAACGGCCCAATGTCTTCAGTGCACCAAATGCAGGAAGGTTTCACATCCACTCGCTGGCATAAATGCTGCTCACCATGGAATCTCGCATTTAGAGAGCAAGACAGGGGCGTTATTATGCCAGGTGGCCTTGGTATAGACCCCACCTTCATCCTGCCGGTGAATGCAGGCCGACCCCCCCATATGCAGGGGCTTCATTCAGACAGGCTCCTCTGTGGCTCTAGCCTAGCTGCTAGCTTAGAAGAAACTGAGATAGATGGACAGATTTATGCTGTGTAAATAGTCCAATCAAAAGCCACACAGAGGTCGAGAGTCAACACCAGGGAGTCGTTGGTTCCAGCAACAGCATTTGCATCCCACTATGCTCCCAGCGAGCAGCAGGCTAATTGAACAGCTGTAGTTCTTCCTTCTTTCCCCCTCATTCTGGACCATATATTTATTTCCACCTCTGCAATAGTCATGGGAAAATTCCGAAGAAACCACAGTGCCACCAGCCGGCGCTGACAGACAGGTCCTACGACATCCAACACCGATAGCGAGAGGCCGATTTCCCAGCATCAGCCATGTAACTCAAGCCGGTAGACGTAAGCAGGGCACCTCGTGAAGTAACTTAAGTACAGCTCCAATTCCATCTCACGAGCTCTGAGCATCTCTTTGCCATAACGGCATTATGCTGGGCACATCGGTCCTTTGAAAAAGAATATGGGACTGTCGTGCGATCTCTAACCACTCATTCGAAAAATAGCTTTCAGACCAGATCTAAGGGAAGTTAACATGAAACTATACTCAGTTTTTTATGTCTATATTTTAATTTTCTCTATTTTATGATGCACTGTCCAGCTATGAGAGTAAATAACAGCTTTGTTCCAAGCGACTCCCAACTCCAGTCTTTTCGAAAAAGCCAAACCCCATCTGACCGTCGCCCCTTTTTGTATGTTCTCTCGAATTATTTAAAAGTCTCTTTTTTGTAAACTGTGTATTTCATTTGAGCTATTCTGGGATCCAGCTAAGTCATATTCCTCTCAGACTTAGTCCATAATTACACATTTAAGTTAATAGTTCACTAACCATGCAGATTTTATAGCCAGTTCTCGTAATTTGCACAAGAATGAATAAGCTGAAAAGCCTTTAGCCTGCGAGTCTAAAGTCAAGTTCCATTTTAAAGTAACGTAGCTAAAGCAGAGCTAGCTACCCCAAATCGGCTGCCTTTCTTCGGAACACCATGCCTTTCGACAGACCGATTACGTATTAACAGGCTTTTGCATTAAGCAAAGGAAATGCTAAGAAATCGTGCCGTACAGATCAAATTATACTCCTTGTGGTACCAGGCAGGTTTGGATCGCTGACCCGCGTGTATTGAGATCCCACAAACCAAGGAACACTGTTTATTTGACTAATAGGAGGGTCTTATATTATCCAAACCCATCTTTTAGATCAGTATTCATTCTAATCCCATGAAAACAGGCTTATAAAGTGAGGAGGATGCACTGGGAACTGACGCTTGGAGGGGACTTCGGATTTTCCAGTGCCTGCAATTTTGAATTAGTGGAAACTATTTTATGGAAATGGAAACAGTCGTGCCCATCACCTTCTCTGTTCCTACTTGACTTTTCAGAAAAACGTCCACTGAATGAGCCTCAGCACCTCAGAGCCTCCTCAGCGGAAAACGTGTTCAGTCCATGAGGAGGAGCACTATCATGTAAACAGCGGGGCCCCGAGTATGACCCGGAGTGCTCTGTCCCCGAGGAGGAGCACTATCATATAAACAGCGGGGCCCCGAGTATGACCCGAAGTGCTCTGTCCCTGAGGAGGAGCGCTATCATGTAAACAGCGGGGCCCCGAGTATGACCCGGAGTGCTCTGTCCCCGAGGAGGAGCGCTATCATGTAAACAGCGGGGCCCCGAGTATGACCCGGAGTGCTCTGTCCCCGAGGAGGAGCGCTAT
>JAODKC010000021.1:13219308-13230653 GCA_026777985.1 Mormyrops attenuatus
CCCCCCCCCCCCCCCCCCCCCCCCCCCCCCCCCCCCCCCCCCCCCCCCCCCCCCCCCCCCCCCAACCGGGGGCGGGGCACAGACTGGCAACCAGCCCGCTCATATAGCTCACCTGCCTGTTATCCCGAGTCACCATGTTAGCCTGTTCTCTCTCACCCCAGCCCACCGGTGCCACACTCCTAATGATCCAATACCTTTCCATGTTCACTCTTTCACCTGCTGTCACATCCCCCCCCTGCTGTTTTTTTCTAACCCCTGGCTGCTCTCATCCTGGCAGAAGGCCCCGCCCCTAAGCCTCCTCCCATCCCGTGTCCTCCCCCCCGAAGCCGTACAACATCATTTAGTTTGAACCAGTATCAGTTATTCTTATCAGTACTAACATGTATCCACTTTCCTAGAAGCATCTTAATTATTTGTACTGTTTTGTTGTGTCTGGTAGTCATGGTAATGAGACTTTGGGAGCACAGCAGTTTTTGGCTACTCATCTTTACATGTTACCTTCAGAACATTATTAATTACCTTATTAATTAACACCTATGACTATTTGCTCACGATTCATCTTCCCAGTTCCTCAAAAGTTTCAGTTCACAGGGTACTTTTCACGGCTACTGATCGTTCTGAGATATGCATATTCGTCTAGCAGGTCTCACAGACACCAGGGTGTTAACGCAAGCTGATCTACCAGTGCAGCCATAGGTAGGGAGCGTCAGAAAAAGACCTAAGAATATAAATGAGTTAAGGTCCTCTGGTCAGTCACATAGAGGAGGCCCAGGCGGCATGCCGTCAATCTTCAGTGGATTCAGAACAGCATGAGGCGCTGGATCTACAGAGATGACCAGGGCAGAGAGATTGATGGGTTGCAGATGAGAGATGGGAAGCCAGAGAACAGGAGCCCATTCAGAGCAGATCTCATCACCTCGTTACTTCCTGCCAAATCAGTGCGGAGGTATTACTGTAGCCTAATTATCCCTGTGCATGTTTAGATAAATCTCCGGGTGATGCTGTGGCCACATTTCTCCATCACTCATTAAATGAAGGAATGATTAATATTTTCACCCCCTCCCACTCTGTGGTTCGGCTCAGGTGGAAGGGGCCGTCAGATAAATGATCCATTGTTCACAACAGACAGGAAGGTAGCGGATGGACGGCAGCAGACCGCGTTGGTCATTAAGGGCAGGAATTATCCTCAGACTCAAACAGGACCTTCTTTGACAGAATGCTGTCTTTTGCTAAGCATCCTCCGTAATACGACTGGCTGACAGCCACTGAGTGGGGGCCGCTGTAAGAACCCAGAAATCTCACCTGCTGCCCTGCATCCATCCAGGACGGGATACACTTCATATTTACATTAAAAGTATATTAAAAAGTATGGGTATATTTCTGAGGATATGACAGACAACTGCTGGCATATTCTGTGATACAGCTTTTAAAAATCTGTTCTTCTCATCGGTTTCTAAGTAGCATTTAGACAAACATTAGAAAATGAATTCACTGAACCATATTTACATATTTTTATGATTGTAAACCATTGTAAAGTACTAAGTCAGCCCTTGCATTCAAACAAAAAAACCAGTACAGAATGTATTCTGACTTACAGGCTGAGCAGGTCATCGTCAGATCATCTCCTCCAGCAAACCTGGAACTGAATCAAAAGGAATTCAATTAAAAACATGTATCTTTACTAACGTTTGGTTACCTTTGAATCCAGGACTGTTGCTTTTCATTTATTCTTGGACTTTTCCCACAGAACTTAGGATACATACAGCATGTAGGGTCAATTTTTATCGTGTTGTGTCATCTGTGCGGATTACAGCAATACAACTGCTGTTCCAGCTTAGCTGAAAAGACAGTAACGTATTAGCAAGTTACTTAATTAATAGAAAAGCCAAACGAAATGTTTTAGGTTCATTCCTTAGGAGCACAGCAGTTCTCAAGTGTATTCTTTAGTGTTGTGTGAGAACATGACATTAATCATCTATGCTGCTTAGCAGGATAATGAGAGAAGACGGATGGATAGACGGACAGGGAATTGGGAGCAACACAAAGAACTTATCAATCCAATTCTCCGGACGCTCACAAATTAACTGAATGTTATTCCTGTAACTATTTATTATATTATTATAATAATATTAATAATTACTACAAAGGCTTAAGAAATCTTTCAAAAACAGGGGTTATAGTTATGCACTAAAACTACAGACTATTTTTTATCATTACATGTCTGCTACATAAAATAAATTTACTGATCACAGGAATCACCCTCACAAAACATTCTCTACAAATTTACAGTTATTTATTCTTTATACTTTATAAAACCAGCTGTCACACATTGTTTTTGGCTGTTTGTCGTATGTGGCTGTTAATTTAATTTATTCCCAAAATAATTCCATTGCCAGTGATTTACTCTTGTCACCCACATAACCAGCTGTGAGCTGGAGGGCAGTAAGTATGCCAAACACAGAGGAAAATCTCGTCCTGAGAAATGAGCTTTGGGAGGCGATCCATCCCCTGCCCTCAGCCACAGCTTTTCGGAGTGACGCTGTTTGGGATGGCGCGGGAATGACCCTGGCACTACCTACGTCACGCCGCTGGCCTGAGTGTCGGAACCCCCCCACCCTCCTGCCACTCAAGCAGCACACATGTTATTAATGAGGAGTGACACCCTCCATCAGAGGTGATCCAAACCATACGAGTAAAATCAAACCTCCCGCCGTCCGCACCGCCTCTCACGGACTCCTGATTTAACCTGTCCATAGTCGATTCTGAATTCCTGCCTTAATGTGAAAGCGCACACCTGCTCTCAGACAGGAGGGACAGCTTATTGTATCAGCTGAGATGGCCAGCTTTCACTCAGATGTTTGTACGAGCCTTGGGTTTATGAGAAAGAAAACTGTATTTCCCAAGAGTCTCTTCTTCAAAGGCAGATCACTGTTTGACATCTCAGAACATTCTGCTCCATTTCCTGGAAGCCAACGCGATAGTGGGGCGGCCGTCCATTTTATTAACGCTTGCGGCTGTTCGCTCGAGTCCGTAAGGGAGGCCAGGCATATCAGCATTCTCTGCGAGCATTTCTACGCACAGATGTCCAGGCTGTGACCGTTCAGGCTGAGTGTGTCCATAAATCTAGGCGAGATGGAACAAAGAGCCGTCTCTTATTTCCACCCACCCCCATTTCCAAAACAGCAGAAAACACAACTTTCCGTGACAAATGACCGAATGCGAAATTAATCTCTCTTATGTTTGCGGAAAAGCAAAACATCTTTGGTCATTAAATGGCTGAAGTAATGAACTGTAGCAATATGGCCTGGGTTTGCCAATGGAAAATACGGAATACCATTTTAGGGGACGGGCCTGCAGATTGGACCAGGACTGTGCTGCTGGAATAGGACAGGGGGATTGGACTGAGACTGCAGTGTTGGACCGGGCTTTGGGTTGCTCTGGGACTGTGATTTCAAGCCGACAGTGTTGTTTTTGTGACGGTACCCTTGGAAAGGGTAGCTCAACGCATGGGATCCTAGATTTCGCTCCTCCTCCCCAAATGTAGCTGTCCCGACTCCCCCTACGGCTTCCCAGTACAGTAATCCAATCCAGCACACAAACCATGCCACACCTCGCCTCACCGCGACCCTCTGGCCAACAACAAACTGAATTCATACGCAGCGCCTGCCATGTTTGTGAACTAAAAGTGCTGCTGCGTAGGAATGCGCCTTCTGATGGAAACATGTGCCCAAGACAACCCTTATCTTGCAGCTTTGTGGGGTGATTTATATCTGACTTTGAGATGATGACCCCTGATATTGTTCACAGAAGAAGAAGAAGAAGATGCACAGCATTCTGCTCTGACTGTGTGGCCAATTCTTCACTGTCATGCTGTTGCCGGAGAAGATGCTTCCCAGATTTATGCCTTAGTGAACTTCTGCTCGATAAATGACTGTTAAGCAGAATGCACAGCACAATCTTATTAATAATCTTAGAAATAATAAAGATGAATGTGGGTAAACATTAGTTATGAGAACATTCACTTTTTAGTAGGATATTACTGGATCGTTGACATGACTGCTCGCCGTGACCTGAGACCACGCTGGCAACTCCAGTGTCTCTGTCCATCCCTGCGAGGTCTTGTCACTTGGAAATGGGCGAGTCAGTGTCACTGAAGGTGTTTCGGCTTCCGCGCACTATGACGCAGACAGTAGTCATTTTTTCAGCTTTCACTCACATAATTGGGAGATGTAACTAGTCCGCTAAGACAGCGAGAGGCCGCCTTTGTCCATCAATGCCGTAGTTTCTTCCCTATGTAGCATAAAACCTGGTAATAGCCTTCAGTCATAAAATCTCCCGTCATATTCATGTAGTAAGACATTGTGCAGCTGGCGCAATCTCTGTGCTCAGCCGCCACTCTGCGGAGGCTGCCTCACTTCCCCAAACACTCAGAGGGTGCATGGAGGCCATGTGCCCTGTGGTCACGTGCATAATTGGGGAATCCTGGGCAGGCCACCAAACATTCAAGGAACTATCAGCCGGCACCGGCCTCCATTTCAGCGAGGAAGCCCCCTACCAAACATCCGCTGCTGCCTCAGTGGCCGCGTGCCTCAGTGGCCCGGTGCCTCAGTGGCCGCGTGCCTCAGTGGCCGCGTGCCTCAGCCCCTAGCTGCAGTATATATGGTGAAAAGGGAATAAATATCAGCATAAGATGCACAGGTGACAGACCTTTCAGTACCTGGAAGCTAGTTACTACTACTTCTGCTAATAATAATAATAACGATAATAATGGGAGGAGATGATCTTGTGTTTGTCTGCCTGTCTTCTGCTCCCATGGGTTTCCCCTCCGTTGACGCCAAAATGCCTGTCTTTTGTTATTCCTTTCCCGTTCCCAAAATAAAGTCCCACCCGATGGTGATCTGCTCACAAGACATTCTCCAGTACACAACAAAGTAATAAACACATCATAAATACTCTGTCAGGCCACTACCCGGTATGAAAGCCCCAGCTCCATGTCCGCACTGTAAACTGCGCGCATTTTCAATAATTCAAGGACAAAAGAGCAAGCTGAAAGAGCAGCATAAAGGAGAGGAGAGCTGTCGTTCCGTGTCTATGTCTATGAAAGGCAGCAGTCTTCTCACTCCAGTCCACAAACTACCATAAAACTACATGTACACCAAAATAAAAAGCTAGCATGTACCTCTATTAGAGGTAATTTGGTTTGGTTTGATCTAGCCAGACATGTTTATCAACCACAATGCATCTTGCTGGGATGAGTTTGAAAGGATAGTCTAATATGCTCAATGTCGTGCTTGACTGTTGTTTATCTGATGCTGCTATGAAACACATGCATGAAACAGAATATAATGAGATACTCTCGTTCTTCTTCCACTGAAAGATTTTCAAGTTGCCGCTGCTTGAAGTTCTCATTTGCCTAAATTTATGCCAAGAACTTTAAGTCTTTGGCGTGGAATATCTGTTCCTGACTCATGACTTTAATAGCTAGCTAATAGCTGCAGATATCCAGATGGACTGTGGACTACAAGCCACGCTGTCAAGTCAATAGCTTCTCATGCACTTTTTCGGCGAGACAGCATCCACGGGTTGGGGAGGACATCGTTCCCTTAGCTGAGCTCACGGTTCATTCATTTTTAACTGAACTGATTCCACGTTGTTGCATCAGACTCTAGTGCTCCACTCTTCTTGCAGATTTTCGCGTTCATCAAAACAGCTCCGCTTTATGGATCTCTGCTTCAGTCTGGACACGGGCCATGCTGCCCGGCCGGGTTTGGACCACAGTGGGGGAGTCATTAGCATGTTTCTTTGGGAGATGGCAGATGGAACAGAGAGGCTGACAAAACTTCCCTGTAATTACATACATATGATCCCCTGGCTCACATTGTTCCAGTCGGCTTCATGCAGACACTGGATCGGAAACTATGACTGTTTGCAATTGTGTGTTCTGTATCCCCATTTTTGCATATGAAATGGAATCCATTGCCATGGATCCCGTACAAGCTGGCTGCTCGAACCAAAGGTGCCGTTGACAAATTTCATTCTATCCCAAAGCAATGGTGGCACTCAACGTCTTTGGCAAATAACAGCAGCCCTTGACAAAATTCAGTCTGACTGTTGTCTTCCTGTTGTTCTTGCGTGCTGTGAGTGTGATTGGACCTGATTGTATTAAGTGTCTGTAGTTGGCCCAGACTGCTGCAAGTGTTTGTGATTGGCCCTGTCAGTGGTGCCTGTATCTGGGCAGACCACTGGATGCAGTGTTGTGGGAAGAGGAAGCTTCTGGACATTCAGGTGGCCAAGAACAGAGGAGTATGGGCAAGCAAACACACCCCGCCCCCGCAGGAGAATAATCATGTCACCACTGTCACATTAAAGTGGTTCACAAGACAAATCTTTTCAGTTATTTCAGAGCCTCCTGATTGCACCAGTGTACACCTGTACCAGGAAAAGAGACCCTGGTTTGTCACTGGGGTAACTGTAATACCAGAAAGACACAGCTGTGAGAGTTTAGCTAACTGGCATGCCACATACAGCTGCATTGCTGTTCTAAATTAGTAACTGAGAACAAAAAAATGATGTCTATCCAGTTACTCAGGAGAGGGTCATAGTGAGCAGGACACCAGGAAGCACATGGAAAGCGGCAGGGATGGTAGGCCATCACGGGGCGGAACGCAGCACGGACACCCTGTACGGGATGGCGGTCGATCACGAGGTGGAACGCAGCGGGGACACCCTGTGCGGGACGGCGGTTCATCACAGGGCAGAATGCGGTGGGAAGACCCTGTAAGGGATGGCGGTCCATCAAGAGGTGGAACGTGGCGGGGACACCCTGTGCGGGACGGCGGTTCATCACGGGGCAGAACGCGGTGGGAATATCCTGTAAGGGATGGCGGTCCATCACGAGGTGGAACGCAGCGGGGACACCCTGTGCGGATGGTGGTCCGTCACGGGGTGGAACGCGGCGGGGACACCCTGTACGGGATGGTGGTCCATCACGAGGTGGAACGCGGCGGGGACACCCTGTGCAGGACGGCGGTTCATCACAGGGCAGAACGCGGTGGGAAGACCCTGTAAGGGATGGCAGTCCATCAAGAGGTGGAACGTGGTGGGGACACCCTGTGCGGGACGGCGGTTCATCACGGGGCAGAATGCGGTGGGGATACCCTGTAAGGGATGGCGGTCCATCAAGAGGTGGAACGCGGCGGGGACACCCTTTGCGGGACGGCGGTTCATCACGGGGCAGGACGTGGCGGGGACACCCTATACAGGATGGTGGTTCATCACGAGGTGGAACGCGGCGGGGACACCCTGTGCGGGATGGCGGTTCATCACAGGGTGGAACGCGGCGGGGACACCCTGTACAGGATGGCAGTCCATCACGGGGTGGAACACAGCGAGGAAGCCCTGTGCGGGACGGCGGTCCATCAGGGGGCAGAACGCGGCCAGTGCACTTAAACCGCAAGCCTTTGCGAGGAAACAGGAATTCCCAGAGGAAAACCCCACAACATGCACACAACAATATCTGGGGGAACATGCAAATTCCATGCTTTTTTCTTTCTGTGTGGCTCTTGTAGCCCTGTGTCCGGGACCATGTGGCAGCATGGTCCCGGAGAAGTGTCATTTCCTTTTACTGTGTACGGCACCAACGGCATTTGGGTGAAATGGGAATAAAGAGCCATTTCAGCACTTCAGGTCACATGACACATACATGGGCTCAGGAGACACAGCCACAGGCCAGGAGGGTCAGCCTACAGCACTGGAGGGTCAGCCTACAGCCCTGGAGGGTCAGCCTAAAGCACTGGAGGGTCAGCCTACAGCCCTGAGGGTCGGCCTACAGCACTGGAGGGTCGGCCTACAGCCCTGGAGGGTCGGCCTAAAGCACTGGAGGGTCGGCCTAAAGCACTGGAAGGTCGGCCTACAGCCCTGGAGGGTCGGCCTACAGCACTGGAGGGTCGGCCTACAGCCCTGGAGGGTAAGGCCTACAGCCTTGGAGGGTCGGCCTACAGCACTAGGGGGTCGGCCTACAGTACTGCGGGGTCAGCATACAGCACTGCTCACGGAGCCGGTGATTATAATTCCCCAGATAAGATTCCAGCATCACCATTGGATGGGGAAAATCCACATGGAAAGTGTGAGTAAATTATGAATGGCGCACGTCCAGGCCCATAAAACTACACAGCAGATTAAAGGAAGGCAGCCATCCAAGCGGCAAGATGTTAGGCTATTTTACAGTGTGCATAAGTATTTAAGGCCTTATGGTGCACATTTAATAAACGGTCTAGTATCAGCCATAACCTCGAGCTCCCCGGATAAGCGACTCCGTCTCTGAAAGACTGATAGCACTGCACCGTATTGTTTTATGCAAGATGAATGTACGCTCTTAAAAACATTAATCCTTCATTCCTAAGGTTATAGCTTATCATTGGCGGATTCAGAGCTGCACTGCCGAAAACAATTTCTTAATTACTTGAGATACTCCGATCTGTGTGCTGACCTTCCCATCATGCATGGAATTCTCACCTCCCGTTCTGTGGAATGACTCATTACTTCACTTGGATGAGTTTTCCCATAGTGCAGAGTAACACGTTTATCTAGATAACGATTATATAACTTTGCCTCCACAGTGTACCATACCAAAAAGCCCCAGATTTTATAAAGTCAAACACAGGGAAAATGGAGATATGCTGTTCGATTGACCTGCTAACAGTAAATTGGCCTAAGCAGTCCTGTGTCCATTTCCCACAATGCATTGGTGCCCTGCCCAGGGTATGTCCTGCCTTATATCCTGAATCCTCAGCCTGGCTCCGGATTGCCACAACTACTGTGTAAGCACTCATCAGAGAGAGATAGCTATTTTTTCACTAGAAGGGTTAGGGTTAGGGTTAGGGTTAGGGTTAGACTTTATCCAGCACAAATTAGTCAATTATTCATTAATTGGTGAAGTTAGTTAATGAACCTTCCCAACTATAATCAGAGAGAAGATCACATAAATTTATTAAATTTGCAAACCAAATAGCAAAAGTAGGAAGAAGGAAAGCCAGATTACCATTAATACGCTCCTTTAAGTTAAAATATAGAAAAAGTATATACATTAAAAAATTATATACATTTATAGAGACACACAATTGCTTATATAATGCTTATTTTTTGAAGAACTGATATGGTCATTTAAAAGAAGCAGTAATCAGAGCTGGCAGGGCTGAATATCATGCCGCAGACTCAGATCACATCAGTCCCGAATAATCAACACAGAGCTTAGACAGATCTGATTATGGCCAGCAGGAGGGACCAATGTTGCTGTGGTCCAGAGAGAAACGGGCAGCCTTGGAGGTGAGCCTTTGCTTCGTAGAGGAAATGGGCACAGAGCTACAGCGTTCAGACTCTTATAGGTAAGGTGTTCCACCACTTCAGGCCAGACGGGAAAGAGAATGTGCCTCGGAAGAGGATGGGAACTACCCGGAGAGCAGAAGATGAGAAGCTGGCCAAGACATAGGAACGAATGGCATTCTCTGCCCAGAAGGAACGTGCCAAAATGGGCAGCCCATGAGGCAAGGTGAAGACAAGGGCTTCAGAACCACATATCAAGGCTTAAATCTACCAGGCAGGCACTCGGCGTGAAACAGGAGAGCAGAAAACTCATGTTTTACATTGCGAATTACACTGTCTGTCCTGATGAACCTCATATCAAGCAAGGCTGGAAAACACTCCTGTATTAATATTCATTTAGAAAACAAAACACTCGGTTTTTCCGAGGAACTAAGACTGTACGCTTTAATATCGCAACTGTGCGTATGGCCTGCCCTCTTGTGTTCACTGGAGGTACTGACTGACAATCAAACATCTTCAGGACACAAGGATGACGATCTGTCATGCGTGTCCATAGACACAAAAGACCACACATAGTTATACAGCTATAACCGATAATTATAACTGACAAATAAAATATAGATTAAAACAATAATAAATCACACAATGAAATTATAACCTTTCTCGTTGCTTCCACGTGTAGCCTCGCTCGAAACAGAATTTATGCAAATTCTCCGCATTCAAAAAGTGTATCATGAGCGTTCAGCGGGGCACTGCAATGCCCCGAAGGGAAACTGCATTCGCACGCCAGCCGCAGCTGGTAGACAGCTCGCTGACCGGAGACGCTCCTGCAAAGACAGAAACCTAAGGAGAGACATTCAGCGAATGTCACTTTCAGAACCACCACCAAACACGGCAACATGCCCGCACCTACCACTGAGGACACCGAGCTCAAGTCCCCAGTATTTATTCCGCAACTCCAATAACTATGATCCACTGCGAGGCACGCCCAGTAAGGACTCCCACTTTTGACCTCAATTTTAAAAATCCTGGCCCCGTGTGGCACGTTTAGCTACGTCATGCCCTGCTGGTCAGCATGAGCCAGAGAGGGGGGGGGGGGGGAGGTGCCTTCGCAGTCATGTGTGGCATTAATGTGGATTCCTGAAACAGTGCAGGATGCTCAGGGGAGGCTTTAAGTCCAAAGGTGTCCTGCTCTAGCACACACACTGTTAAGGGAGGCGTACCAGGGGTCACCGTTCATCTTCAGTGCCTAAGAATTTCGGACATGTGACTAAGAGGCCAGAACTGTCTCCTCATTTAAGTGATACATTTCAGCATGACTGACCCGTCTGACTCCCCCTAGCCGGCTACACGGAGCTGTTCCTGATATGCATTCCTGTATCGCCACCAAAGGAAAGTGAAGTGCAGGGGAAGAAATGCAGTGTGACGAAATGCAAAGAAAATAGTGGCAGACATCAAGACTGGCGTACAATAAGGGAGTTATTGTTGCGTGATTATTACGTCTGGAAAGCAGCTGTGTGCCACCTCAGCATCAAGAAGGGAGCGATTTGGCTGGAATTCCACTCCGAACGAAGGATAACAACAAAGAAAGACGGGCAGAGTGAGTTTCTCCAGCAGGGTGTCAGAGTGCCAGTGACCGAAAGACATCACTGCTAATGATGTTAGTAGCAGAAACCTGGAAGGTTAGAACATGGAACTGGGAGCTGGAAACTGTAAGCTGCTAGATCTAAGTGACATATAGCTACTGTCCAGCCGGGGGGGTCCCTACATGCATCTGCCCCTCCCTCCTAAAAAAGAGGAGTGCAGGGTAACGCATGGCATGATGGGTAATGAGTCAGTCCCAGTGTCAGGAAAGTCTGTCCAAACTAAACTGTGGCACTGCTGCATCATGCCTCCAGTGTCGCAGGTTCCATTTCCACCTGCAGCTTTTCATGCGTCGAGTGTGACTGTTTGCCCCATGTTTACATCCCCGGAGCAGTTTCTGGGAATTGGCCCATAAAATGCCTCACAGTGTGCAACATTGT